>JAYKKT010000051.1:3720000-3882500 GCA_036023115.1 Brasenia schreberi
TTGGAGTTCTCCTTGGGGGGCGGGGGCAGGGGGCGGTTGTCGTGGAAAATCATGTCCTAAAGTGGAGGAATCTTGGCTGAGCATCATTTTCGGTGGCAAAAAGAGCGCCAATGGCGGAAGATGCTCCCCTCATTTGTTCCGTTTCCTTTTGCCCCTCCCCTTGTTCACTGCCCTTTCTTCTTTATTTATTCCATTATTGCTATTTCGTACCTTCTTCTTTTAATATTCACCCCCTAAATAACAATTCACAATTCCAATTCCCCAAAAGTTCAATTTCAGAGCTTCCCGCTACCGTTTTTCATTTAAGATTTTGAGCTTATTGCATCAAGAAGGCTTAGTGAAAGAAAAATGACCTAGTGCAGCCACCGTGGTTTCATGGTGAGATTACCCCTAAGAGCTATTTGATATCATTCACAATTATGTTAAAATTATGCTTTTCCTTTTTCTTTTTCATAATAAAAGGTTAAAATGAAGATGCTTAGATTTTCTTTTTCATAATAAAAGGCTAAAATGAAGATGCTTAGATGAGTGAGTGGTCACACAAGGAAAGACGGTATACAGCCACCGTGGTTTCAATGTGAGATTACCCCTCAGAGCTATTTGATATTAATCATAATGATGTTAAAATTGTGCCTTTTTTTTTCTTTTTTTTTATAATAAAAGGCTAAAATGAAGATGCTGAGATGAGTGAGTGTCGCACAAGGAAAGACGATATATATAATGAGATTATTGAAAACAATTAGAAAAAACAATTAGAAGTAGCACCAATTGATAATGAAATAGCACAAAATTATTTAAGATGGTTCAAACACCTATAAAAACACTCAAAAGAAGCTCTAATAAAAAGGTATAGGAAACTATATTATGAAAACATTAATAAAAAAAGAGAAACAACATAAAGTGTCGAAAAGAAATAATAAAGAATGATCTAACTTTTGTTGAGTTAACTGTTAGCATGGTACATGATTGAGCTACGTAGAAACAAGTAATCTATTAACCGACCGTATTTAGTAGGAGAAAAGGCTTAGTTGTTATTGTTATACCTTTTAGGAGTTGAACTCACACTAGCGACAAGAGTGTTTGTTAGAGCCCCGTGTCTATAAGCTACCACTTTGGGTGCATGTTTTTTTCACGTTGCGTGTTGGCTCGCGCAATTTGCTTTGGGATGCACAAAGATTTGGCACTAAGAACACCTAATCAGGTTAGCATGAAGTAGATGATTTTTTTGCAGCCTTGCTAACTTTAAGTATGGATCAATGTGTTCATGATCAGTTGGCATAAACAATAATTAACCACAGATCCACCATTAAGAAGCTTAATAAACTCTAATTTGTACTCTTGACACCCTGACTTCGATCAATCACATGGTTGCTCCAATAAATGAATTTGCTAGTAATTGGATTGTAAAATAATTCTGCTCAATTCTTCATGACCTGCTAAGTCAGGCCCAATAAGTGATACAAAACAAATTGGATCTACCGTCGTTTTATACTTGCACGAAATGAGACGACAGAAACACAAAACGAAACACGAAACTGATACCCCTATTTTAAGGGGTTGCTGCTGGTTGGGAATTCGAGTTCGAGAAAAATGCAGTGTATAAAAAAAATATTGTAGTAATTTTTGTTGTTTTCAGCTTCGCCTATTGAGCGTTTCAAGAAAAAGCCTTTGCCGTATTGCGGTTATCGAGTTACCTTGCATTCACACTCACGGGACTCGGCAACACAGTAACTTGGGAGACCATTAGCATTTTAGAGAGCGAAAAATCGAGCGGCGAATGATTCAAGTGGGTCGTCAACGAAATTAAAATAAAAGAGGACAAAGTGAGTGAAGACAAGTTCATATCTGGACGGTGAAAAAATAAAAGAAACGAAACAAAAGAGAGAGATGCAAGGTGATAATGAAGAAAGAAGATCGCTCTTTTCTTCTCTCTCTATATACACTTTTTTCTCTCTCTCTCTCTCTCTCTCTCTCTCTCTCTCTTTATATTATATATTTTTCTCTGTTATATATTCTCTATATATAATATACAGAGAGAAGGAAAGAATTACTGCACAGTCGTTATTAAATTCTCCACTTTGTCGAGGGCGTGCAGTAAATGGCCATCTGTTAACCTCAGGGTGCCCATTCAATTAACGCCGACCTCATATAGAGGGGGCCTGCAGTAAATGCCCATCCTCGTGTTTACACGTCTTTCTCTCACACACACAAATAAAATAGATAAAACTTCGCTTCTGTCTGCCCTTTCCTTTTCTCCATATAAAGGGGCGCTGCGTCCCCTCCCATTCGGCCATTGCCCTCTCTCTCTCTCTCTCTCTCTCTCTCTCTCTCTCTCTGTGAGAAACCCACATTGTTGGTTTTCTCGGCAGGGAACCGGGAATTACGTACCCTGTTCATCATCTTCTTTCCTCGTCTCGTTCTTCGCCATTTTTGTTGAGTGTTAAAGGAGAAGAGTGAGAGCGGTAATATTAATGGCGGGGTGGACATTGAGCTTGTTTTTGGTGGCGGTGTTGGTGCTCCCGGTAGCGCATGGTGGGCACGACTACGGCCAGGCCTTGAGCAAGAGCATTCTCTTCTTCGAGGCGCAGAGGTCCGGCTACCTCCCCACCACGCAGCGGGTCACATGGCGAGCCGATTCCGGCTTGCACGATGGCAAAGCCAGTGGGGTACTCTCTCTTTCCTTTCCATTTTCTGGAACCCTTTCAATACTACTGCATTTTGGAGTTCATTCATAAATCCCATCTCTATATTTTGTAGATTTTATCTAGCTTTTGTTTTCGCTTTTCCCAGTGATTAATCTACTAGAAATTGCGTCTCTTGTTGCTAAAGCGCCGGAATTTTCAACAGTTTACAGTAGCTTGGTTTCTCTACATACATACAGAGACAGAGAGAGACCGTGTCATGTCCCGTTTCTCTGTATTACGTGCGTATGACACAAGGTGTGGCGCATGCGCTACTTACCCACGCCGAGCCCACTTTGGTGGTGGTCGAGGCGCAAAAGTGGCGCGCATTCGCGTCGACCGTGAAGAAGCAAGCCATGTGCGTCTGTCTTGACGACGTGTCGGTGGACGTTCGTCTCTCTGCATGTGCTTCGGTCAAAGATGGAAATTCCCTTTTCGCCCTTAAACTTTTTCTTTTCCTCATATGAACCCTTTTCTCCTTTAAATGGAATATGTTTCGCTGAGGTTCCTTTATTTTGTCATATTCAAGAAAAGGGTCACTTTTTTCGGAAACTGCTCATATCTGCACACTGTCGTTGCTATCGAGTCGCTTCGTAAATATAAAACGTTATCAGTACCTTCTTGTAATTTCCTTCAGAAACCTGAACTTTTCATCAAATCCCGAAGAGCACGTCTTTCCACAAAAAAAGAAAAGAAAAATCTTAATTTAATAATTCTCTTGGGTGCTTCAATAAGTTCGTCATATAACGAACGGTATGAGCGGGGTGGCCCAATCACAGTTGCTATGTCGACGACGCCCCTCTCATTTTCTTTTTTTCAAATAACAGCCCCATGTGGTTGCATTTATTGACCGCATCTGTTCCCTGAGATTCGTGCTCGGTTTCTCTGACCCAACCCTTACGTCCGCCCCTTTATGCAACATCTCTGTGTACGTCAATCACAGATCAGATCTCCTCCTTGCCGTTCGTCTTGAGATGAACGGCAGAACTAACGAGAACCCTCCATTTGACTGGGATCCATCGTTGCGTTTATGAAGTGCATGTCTCTCCGGTGCCGTTCATTTTCGAGATGAACGGTGTGATCTGACGGTGAAAGTAGAAATATGAGACTTCGAGGGCATGCAAGTGGGGTTATGTCCCGGCGACGAAACCACCATCCTGGGATGCCGTTCATCTTCAAATATGAACGGCCCATATCGCGGATAGCGCTACCCAAGGAGGGTGGTTGACGGTTCACATCTATGATGACGACCCTGTCACAAGGACATGCTGGAAATGAAAAGGTTCAGGACACGACACGATTTGGATTGTTTTAATGTAATTCTATTCTGGCTTTCGTGGACCTTTTAGAGAATGTTGATCTGTTATATCAATGTTATGGACGCGATTCGTCGTCAGAAACGACTCGTTCTGAAACCTGAAATTTTTTTTTCATCAATGGTGATTCTGGTACCAATAGGTGGACATGGTGGGAGGGTATTACGATGCCGGCGATAACGTGAAATTTGGGCTGCCGATGGCTTTCACGGTGACGATGATGTCGTGGAGTGCGGTCGAGTATGGCCGGCAGATGGCGCAGAGCGGTGAGCTTGGGCATGCCATGGAAGCGATCAAGTGGGGCACTGACTACCTCATGAAAGCCCACCCGGAGCCTAACGTCCTCTACGGCGAGGTTCTACTCTCTCTCTATCCCGTTATCAAATACTAGTGACTTTGAATGACGTCATGATCATATTCTTCCGATTCTCACTTGTGTTTTTGGATCGGGTCTGGATTAGGTCGGGGATGGGAACTCAGATCACTACTGCTGGCAGAGACCCGAGGACATGACTACCCCACGTTATGCCTACCGGATCGATGCGAACAACCCGGGTTCGGATCTCGCCGGAGAGACTGCCGCAGCAATGGCGTCGGCGTCCATTGTTTTCCGTCGCTACAACCCGGTGTATTCCAACAATCTTATTTCCCATGCAAAGCAGGTTCATCATCCGCCCCAATCGTGTTGAGTTCTTTTGGTTCCAGATCTTGGTCCTATACGATCCAGAAAGCTTATGATTGCGAATGAGCTTCACTCCAAGTGTTCTCTTTCTTGGGTTTCAGCTGTTTGAATTCGCGGACAAATATCGAGGCAAGTATGACAGCAGCATTCGGGTCGCACAGAAATACTACCAATCAGTGAGCGGATATGCTGTAAGTTCTCCTGGGGCCTTTTTTTTGTTACGAGTTCTTTTTGGTTGGTGCATGATCAATGACAATTCGTTATCTACTCGATTAGTCATGGGTGATGCCCATCTCATCAGAGATGGTTTTCGCATCGAACCAGCTTTTCAAAAAGATCTAAAGAATCCTCCAAGAACTGAAAATTTTGGAAAAAATTGTTTACATAAAAAGAGATTGAATTAAGAATTTCAAAACCAACTCATTCAGGCGTGAATGAGTTTGATTCTGGTTGATTCAGTCGATTCGACCACAATTCGATCAAATATTGAATTCTATGATAGTATTGCAATTGGTTGTGGCTAAGTTGTAGTTGGTAGTTTTTCCCTTTCCTCACAGGGAATTTAGTTACTTGGTAGTTCAAGTACATGGAATTTAGTTAGTTGATATTGTTTTTCCAGGATGAATTGCTATGGGCGGCTGCATGGTTGTATGAGGCCACCAATGAGCCATACTATCTGAACTATCTTGCTGCAAATGCCGAAGCACTTGGTGGGACTGGATGGGGAATGACAGAATTCGGTTGGGATGTAAAATATGCTGGCGTGCAGGTTCTTGTTTCTAAGGTAAGTCCATTCAAATGATTCAAGCGTCCATCTATCAATCTTATGAGAGCGATACATTCTAGTATTTGGGTTTCGTATGACACCAACAAAGAAAAAATATCTGGATGATTTCTTCTTTTGTGCGTCTTTGCATTGCAGTTTTTGATGCAAGGCAGGGGAGCTCAGTATGCTTCACTTTTCCAAAGTTACAAGCAGAAGGCTGAGTACTTCATGTGTTCATGCTTGGGGAAGGGTACCCAGAACGTCCAAAGAACACCTGGTGGTCTGCTTTTCCGGCAGAGATGGAACAATATGCAGTTTGTGACGAGTGCTTCCTTCCTGCTAACAGTTTATTCAGACTATCTCTCTTCTTCTGGAAAGTACTTGCACTGTGCCTCTGGCAGAGCTTCTCCATATGAGCTTCTTGCTTTTGCCAAGTCCCAGGTTATCCCATACACTTTTCATTTATCTTTACGCAACATATATGACGATGATAAATCTAAAAACAAATAATAATCATCGTTGGTTGATGGATATAACTTGTGATCAAGTGGAACTTGAAGAACTCAAACAAATTGTTCCTTTTAAGGCAGTTTGCTACTTTTGCAACACAACCATGTCTGTGTTTAAATCCTGGCTCGGTTAATAATGTCATTGCTTAAATTTTAGTGTGTGATTTGCAGGTAGATTACATTCTTGGTGATAACCCAAGAGCAACAAGCTACATGGTGGGATATGGCAACAACTATCCACGCCAAGTTCATCACAGGGGCTCCTCCATTGTCTCCATCAAAGTGGACTCAACCTTCGTTAGTTGCAGAGGGGGCTATGCTACCTGGTTCATCAGGAAGGCAAGTGATCCTAATGTCCTTCATGGCGCTATTGTCGGTGGGCCTGATGCCTACGATGATTTCGCTGATGAAAGGTTGAACTATGAGCAAACAGAACCTGCTACTTATAACAATGCGCCTCTTCTTGGTGTCTTAGCTCGGTTACATGGTGGCAATGGTGGGTTCAATCAGTTGCTTCCAGGTACAATTAAGCCCTTGCCTTTACTTACTTAGCTGGCTGACTCGATCTGTTGAAGTTGTCTAGTTACATAGTTGTACATTGATTAAAAAAACTCATGCTATTGACAGCAGAACCTAAAATCTTCCCCTTTTATGTGATATCTTATCAATCACCATGATTCTTGTTATGAATTATCTTCATCATTATCAAATAAAATATCAGCATGTGATTCCCTTGTGCTCGAAATAAATATCATTTCGAGCAGAAGTCTTGATAGTAACTTTGGATTTTGAATAACAGCTTTCATATGCCCACTGTTAACAAGAGCTTAAGTACTAATGTTTTTCTTTTCCTTTCTCTGCAGTAGTACTTCCAACTCCTGCAGCACCAATTTCCACTCAGCCATCTCCTACACCATCAATTCGTGAACATCCAGCTCCAAAGTTGCATCCCAAGACATCCCCTACTCCCCGTAAGTCTCTCTGTGTGTAGTTAACAATGAAGGATAAAGCTCATTGGCTTATGCATCTTTCTGTTTTCTTCAGATGTGACCTCACCAATTGCTATCTCTCAAACTGCAAGTACCTCCTGGAGTTATAAGGGGAGAATTTACTATAGGTACTTGACGATTGTGAAAAACAACTCAGACAAAACAGTGAAGGATCTCACGTTCACTATATGGAAGCTATATGGCCCTCTCTGGGGTTTAACCAAATACGGAAACGAATACCATTTCCCTACATGGATCAAATCATTGTCGGCTGGGAAGAGCCTGGAATTCGTTTATATCCATGCTGCAGATCCTGCTCAAGTTACAGTCTCTGGCTACACCTTGGCCTAAATCATCATTTATCGGTTCAAATATCAACAATGTTGCTCTCTTTGTAAGTTTTAGTTTCGGCATTTCCCTAGTCTTTTTCCTACGTATTGTAAGGTTGTGAAGTACAGTATATTGGAAGCACAGGCAGAGTATCTGGTATTTTGGGTGGGTTGAAGACTCAAGAGTTAAGACAGACATTCAGGTGATTTCAGAGATGATAATAAGAATGAAGTGTTGGTGGAGAAAGGAGTGAAGAGACTGGAAGTGTGCTCATCCTCTTTCTCCTCTCCTCTTTTTTGTGTGCCACTCTTTCTCCTCGTTTGTTTAGTTAGAGAGAGAAAGAGGGAGATGGTGAGCCATTTGGATGGCAAAGGGGCCCTCCAAATGTGGGTGTTTGTTCCTTAGAGAGTCTTGGAGCTTGTCTGGCAGGTTTTGCTTACATGGTGGCAGCAGCTTTATCTTTCTTTTTAGTTTTTCTACATGTGAAGAACAGTGCAATAGTTTCTCTAAATGTAAAAGTGCAATGTTTTGTCCCTCTTGCCTCTTTCCCTGCTGGAAATGTTATCTGGTAGCATTTAGGTCCTGTCATTCACATAGATTGGTAAGATCTGGCTTAGTTTTGCGATGGAGTTTCGTGCTGGATTGTTTCAAGCCCTTAAAAGGAAAGGCTGTTTCTCGGTGTTACTCGGCCTTACTAAAGAAAAAGCTTTCCCTGTACTGCTTGAGTTGTTCTTTTAAACTGCAGCTGATTTGTTAAATTCAATAGTTTAAACCTCAACAAGCTTGTTAGTTGTGCATCAACCCATGTGGGTGCTCAAGTGGGCTAACCTGGGTCTGTTCACGGCTCATCTCATTTGGTTGTTGCTTGTTTATGGGTGGTCTTGTCTGCTCATTGACAAGCCAAGCTCAAACGAAGATGTCATGAAATTTTTTTTTTTGAAATTTGCATATTAATAAAGTGTTTTTCTTGCTCTTTTAAGCAAACAATTTATTTAATCCAATTTTTATTGTGAAAAATAAACCTCTTGGCCATTGGAGACATGTAGATGCAACTACCTGATGTTTTTGTAACACAAATATATACATTTAGCTGTTATATGTGTACTCAACTCCACAAGCTTGCAGTAACCAAAGTTACTCCTGATCCGTTTGCAGCTCCTCTCCCGAACCTAAAAGAGACCAAGCTCTCAAGACTTTTTAAAATTTTCACTAGGAAGCTGGTCCATGAGCAGAACACGAGCTGAATGGACTTGGAGCTGAGCCGAGCCACGAACAGTCTGTGTTCAGTTCCTTTGGGCTTGTGTGCCTATCTAGCCTCCTGAAGGCAAACTTCTAGACTCCACCCTAGCTCAGTGCAAATCCAGGCAAGGGGAATAACAGGATGGATCCTCAAGTTTGCTAGCAATAAACAAAAGCTCCATTCACCATCTTGCCTATCAAGGGAAAATGAATAAATAAACAAATATGCACATGTTCAAGGACATATTCACCATTTCTAATCATATAACATATAATAATAAAGCAATTTTCAAGTATGTTAGTAATAATGGACCATTAAGGCAACATTATACTATCCATTAACAAGAGCAGGCACACTCAAGCCACAAGCAATCATGTTGAATAGCTTAATGCATTGACAATTTGGCACAATCGTGGTAAAAAGCTTATGCACACCATTTAAATAATTTGAATAGCATGTGCAAAAGCCTTTTCGTTAAATAAAAAGATTTGGTCGACACCAACGCATATACCTTATTGTGGCACAAAAGGCAATGCTGCTCTATGGGTAATGACTTGCTGATGCTCTTTTAGTAATGCTTTTTATGGACCCTAACCCCTCAACTTAAGTGGTGGTGGTGGTGGTTGTGGCGGAGGCTCACCATTTAGGTAGTCTAGTAGCAGTCACAGGTGCAGGAGTGGGTGCAGAAAAGATAATTTTAAATTAGTTAAAAGTTATATACATTGTATAACTGATAACAACAAAGCCTTTTCCCATACTAGACTACCTAAAGTGCGGCTATATAAATTTTTTGCTTCCATAGTCCGATTATGTGTCATACTAACAGTTAACTCAATATAAGTTAGATTATTCTTTATTCATTCCTTGCAATACTTTTTGTGATTTTCTTTTTTTTTTTAATATTTTCACAATCTAGTTTCTCGTACCTTCTTATTAGAGTTCTTTTTATAGTTTTTCTATATGTCCAAACTATCTTAAATAATTTTCTCTCATTTTATCACCTATTGGCGCCACTCCAAATTTGTTTCTAATAACCTGATTATGTATATGGTATTTTCTTGTGTGACCACTCATCTATATATGTATCTTCATTTCTATCACATACATCTTTTATACATGTTGATGTTGATGATTAACTCACCAACAAACAATCATAAAACATAACGGGTCTAATTACTCTTATATAATATTTACTTTTCAATTTTAATTATATCTTTTTGTCACATAGAATACCTAATACACCTCTCTATTTTAACCAACTTATACTAATTTTATACATAACATATAAAAACTAGGAGGAAAAAGGTTGTTTTCGTAAGTTAATTTACTAATAGGGTAGTTATGGGTCGATATTCATGAAGGATCTTAGTGATATAACAATAAAAAATAATTAAAATCAATAATGTTGAATTGGACACAAGAGAAGTACGGTTATCAAAAGTCGAACCATACTAACCAAAAGTCGAAGACAACAAACGGTTATAGCACCCTGTTAGAAGTGCCTAACCAAAAGCCGAATCTAAGCTCAGCTGCCAATGACTTTGTGAGCATGGGCCATCACCATGGAGGTAACATGACTTATATCCACAGGGTTCAACAAATCATAAAACTTCTATGATCAGTTTATTTAGTTGATTGTATTTGAGTTCTAACCAATGCAAGGTGTCGCAGTCGGCTCGGGTAATTTCAAAGTGGATTGCATATTGGTGGTTTTTTTTGAAGGTGGATTGCATATTATTGTTGAATATACTCAAAGTGAACCAGTTTTGCTTTCAACTGAGCCTTGTTGATGGCTGAGGATCTTTCACATTCATTTGGATATTGGATCTACATAAAGAACCAAATAGGAGCTCTCTTTTTTTTTACAAGAGGAGGCCAAAACCTAACACCCACATAAGCACACTCAGGGAGTGGAACTCCCCACCAGCAGCAATGGTACTAGAGCGGCCTGCCATTGAATTAATTCTCTTGGTGGCAATAGGAGCTCTTTTGGGAAGGATGTAACTTTTGCTTTTCTATTATGTTGCTGAATGCTTCATTGAGTAGGTTTTAGTTAACTATAAGTGAAATATCATATTGGTCTATGCTGTCAAGCAATTTGTGACATACTTTTCTAGATTAGCAAAACGGAAATCTTCCAAGAAAGGGAATGATAAAGTATTTGGAATTGTTATGCGACGCGGATCGGTCATGCCATAAACTGATCGACTTTATATCCACCAAAGTTTGGTTCTAGGTAAAACATACAGCAGTATACTGCTTTGTTATCTTATGTGAATCCTTTCCACACCCCTTGAAAGCTCGAATCGGTTTCATACAAGTTTGACAGAATTTAGTACTTTTGAGGGTTTTCGACTGATTTTTACCAAAGAATTAGACAGTTTTCCTGAGCAGGCCTTTTATTTGGTACGTAATTTGGATAAAGGCTTTGAACTTAGAACCATACAACAAATTGAAGAAATGACCCTGAATCTGTTTACCAATTCCTAATAGAATGATTGGGGAGTCAGAAGAGAAAGAAACAACTTGGTTCAAAGTTGCAAACTACTGTTAGAGAAGTAGAATGATCGAGGAAATGACCCTGAATCTTTGTACTGTCTCACAGAATGATTGGGGATTCAGAAGAGAAAGAAAAACCTTTGATCGAAACTTGCAAACTGAATTTAGAGAGGTGGAAAACATTACTATTGCAGAAAGTTCCAAAAAATCCTCCAAGAATGTGACCATTATAGTCCATCTTCAACTAGATGGTTGAAAATCTCTGTAGTTAGTCAAATTTGTGCTCGAAAGTCTGCCTTGATCGTCATGCTTCTATAAAGGTTTATCTGTTTCTCAAATGATGGAGTCACCACTTTTGATTCTCAAGCAAATTGGTCGAAATTGTGATTGTCCATTAAACCATATCCCAAGATTAGTTAATGCTAATATCAAAACTTGAGATGCTACCTTACAATAGACCTATGTTTCCCAACTTTGTTAGCCTTTGATCATAATGTTCCTTTTGTGAAGCTAAGGTTTAAGGCCTTAAACAGAAATCGGAGGCGATTGCCATGCTCGACTTGATCTGCTTGGTCATGATCAATGGCCGATTTCGTTTGCTGTTCAATACAAACCAATGAAAATCCAAGGCAGCTCTTCGAACTAAATGAAATCCACACAAGGTCTGCAGCTTCTTTACATTAGGGGTTAAATTTTTGCATGCAGATTACTACTACCCTTGTTTGACTCTATACATGATGCGTATGCAGAAAACGTTGTCCAGATCAAGGTGAAAACTGTGTGCTTCCCTCAGCGTAATTCGTATGGAAGATCTGATCAGCACAACTTAATAAGATTACCCAAGGCAGCATCACCATCGAAGACGCTCAGCTTGGTTCACGTTCACAGTTGGATAAGTTCTGGATGTTACAAAAAGGCTAGACGGCTAGAGATGTCCAGACATTTCAGGAGAAGGGCCGAATGGTCCGGCCTGTCTGGCCGTGGAGGCTGAAGGGTGTCGGGCCAGATGTATATATAAACATATATGTATATATATAAACCAAATCGTCTCTACCACAGATGATGCCCACTCACGTGTTGATCATTATTTTTTGGTGATATAATATAATTTTGAAGATTATAAGGGCATTTGAAAAATAAGAAAGATAATCTTATTATATTCGGGCCATTGAAAAGCAATAATCAAGCATGAGTGAGCAGTGTCAATAGTCGGGCAATAGACCGCTAAAGATATCAAAATGGGTCTGGCCTTGCGGGGGTCGGGGGGTGGGGCGGGCAAACATTTCAAACCTATTATAGGAGCAGGGCTGAATGGTCCAGCCCATCTGGCCATGGGGGCCGAAAGGTGCCGGGCAGGGCTGGCCCACAGGGCCAGATGTATATATACATACACATATATAAACGGGATCAACTTTATAGATGATGCCCACTCAAGCGTTGATCATTACTTTTTGGTGATATAAGTATAACTTCTAAGTTTGTAAGGGTATTTGAAAAATAAAGAAGAATAACCTTATTACGCTCATGCCATTAAAAAGCATTAGTTGGGCATGAGTAAATAGTATCAATAGTCGAGAAGATCCAATCACTATATATATAGGTATGTGCTCAATCCAATACATAATTAAATCTCCTCAAACATCTCCATCATCGATCACAATAATAAAAAAGTACAATATACAGTTATGCATTAAATATAGGTATGAAAAGTACAATTATATACTCTCTTTTAAGATTTAAACCTCCACCATTGATTGCAGAATGGTAGAAATGTTTGAGGAGGATTGAGTATAGACCACTATCTCTCTCCCTCTCTCTATGTATGTATGTGCATGTATTGGGGCCACACTGACCTAGCCCATATTAACATCTCTATAGATAGGCTTGGGTTGTCTGGTCTTCAATCAAAGAGAAAGAGAGAGATTCAAATTTCATTTCCCAAATATGTTCATTTGGACCTAGCTCTTTGCTTATTGGATCTGAACTTTGAGTTCAGATTTGGATTAAGCCATGCCCACTTATGGGTCTGGCAGGTCACATCGACACAAGTTGAAGTTCTGCAGGTTACTGTAATGATTCTTATGCATAGTCTTGAAACATATTGGGAGTTAAAATTTGAAATATATTGATCATAAACTTTTGAAATAAAAATGTCGTCTGCATTAAAAGAGGGACTGCTGGTAAAGAAGTTGATTCAATTATCTTCTGACTTTTTCTTTTTCTTTTATCGTCGATTACTTTTGATCTTTTAAGGTCGATTACTTTTGATCTTTTAAGATTCAAGATCTTGGTTTCCACAAGATTGATCGCTAAGCAGCCATAACCAATCAGTCACTGAAAATACTTGTTCCGTGTTGGGGCTAAGTCGGCTTGAGATCTTTATGTGAGTTCAAGTGTAACTTTCAGGGCTGGGCTTGAGCAGGTTTTAAGTCCCAACACCCCAAACCCGACTTGTCTGGTTAATAATGTGTTTCTGGATCTAAGATCCAAGTTTATATCTTGCTCCAAGAAAAAGAAAGGACACACTAAAACTCAATCTGTAGCTATAGAAAATGCACATGAACTGGGTCGTGGATCATATTGTAGATAAAGACAAACTCCATATTTATGATCAGAGCGTTGTGATATCAATAACAATGATGATTCCCAAGAAAGAACTGCTTACAGATTAAAAGTTCATGTACACAAAATAAGTTCATTGCTCCAGCCGAGAACACAACTATCTGGCGTACGCCACGTGAGTCCTCATTTCTTCCATTTGCCCGATTTATTTTTTGAGCCAATGAACAAATTATTCTTAGTGTTATACAATACACTGATGAAAAGAAATCTGAAGTCATTATCTTCATTAGCGATGCCTCATCCATGAAGCATACTGTTCAGTTCCTTCTTGATAAAGGCTGGCAAGGCAAAAGCTGCTCTATGCATCTGCCAATTGGAAAGACCACAAAGTTAACGACGAAGATTTTTTACATCATCAGAATTATTATTAAGTCTTCATTAAATGTGCATGCCACAAAAGATGGCAAAAATAATATGCACATACTTATCTCTTTCATAGCAGCAAATACAATAAGACTACTTGCAACATTTTGATGCTCTAGCCGACTTATTTTAGCAGGATAGTTACACTCAAAGTCGCACTCCCAATGAGGAACTGGATTATTTCTTCAATAGAGTTCTTGAATCGAGATTCAGATCTTCAAAAGTTCTAGTGTATCGTAAACCGCATAAAACTTACCTCAGAGTTGTAGAACTTTAACTCCCTCGTTGAGTTTGTGGTCTCTTCTATCCTCTCAATTGGATTGACAGGTTCCAAGAAATCGACAGGCTCACCACCTTCGGTTGAGCAAACCAAGAAACCAATGACCCCACTGCAAGACCATAAAGCTCATGTAAGGCATAAGGCATACAGATTAGATTGGCATGACTACAGAACACAAGGGCGGAGACGAAGACTAGAGATATCTCCTTAACACAAGCCTCAAGCAGTCCCAATAGTAAGAACGCTATAACCAGATCTACTTGGATATCATCGATTTAGGTACCTCTAAACCAACTTCATCCATATGTATGGAAGCAATAACATGATAAATACACGTAGCAGTAGATAGTATCTAATATAGGCATGGATATAAATGAAACCTGAAGAGCATCCCAAACAAGGAAGATTGAAAATACGCTTGCGAAGAATGTCTTCTTTCTGCTCTGATATATATATATATATATATATATATATATATATATATATATATATATATATATATATATATATATAGAGAGAGAGAGAGAGAGAGAGAGAGAGAGAGAGAGAGAGAGAGAGAGAGAGAGAGAGAGAGAGACCTGGGATATGTTGGGACACTTGCCCAGGCATAGTGAACTGAGCCCTTAAATACATCCCTAACGTTATTGAGGATGTCATGGATAAGTTGTTTCCCCAACCACATGCTCTCCATCTGACTGATAAGAACACCGCCAGGCCTTAGTGCTCTAGCAGTTGAAACAAAGAATGGTGTTTCAACAAGCTCCACAGCAGGACCTGGAAGAGAAAAGCAATAGTAGATGAGCCAAAGCAATAGTAGTCGACGCCGCTGGCTGGAGTGAGGCTCAAAGCCCATGCCAATTCTCAGGTGGCTATGAATCACTTTTGAACGGACACAGTATGCTGCATCCATCCAACTGTATCCAACAAGCTTGAACTCCTATAATGACTACAGGTTCGGGATCTTTTCTTGCGAAGTTTTAGCACATGTATTCACTCGGGAGAACAGATTAACATTATGAAAGGGGGTGATGCATACCAATTGGATCTGAAGAGTCAACAATAATTGCATCGTAGAATGCTCGGGGGGCTTCTCTTATAAATTCCGCTGCTGTATATAAATAGAATCGAGACTAAATGTTAGTGACACCAAGCTATGTTAAATAAGGCACCGAAATTATAGTTGAAAAAACATTTTCCATAATCAACTACAAGCTCGAATGAAGCTCTGAGAAAATCCATTTTTAAGAAAAGAGTTCAGGTTTTACACAAAAAAGAGTTTCATCATCAGAACATACAAAATAAAAAGGTATACGTACCATCACCTATGTGAAGATTGACACGAGGATCTTGAAATCCAATGTACAAATTTGGGAAAAATTGTTTTGATGCCTATATTAAGCACGTTGTTGATCAGGATCAACGTTACTGGAAAAGACAAGGATGTTGAAAACCTTTACTGTAACTAGTCGGTAACCATATGAAATAGTTGGCTTACATTAATAACCATTTCATCTATTTCACAGATGTCAATATGTTCGACAGATTGATGCCGAGCAATTTCTCTAAGAACTCCACCATCACCGCCTCCTACAACCAAAACCTGCATTCAGAGTAACGCATTAAAGATACATGACTAGAAAAATGTATACATCAGTTTTCCATTTTCTCAGTAATAAGGAAGAGTTGCTCCCGTAGTTCAACATTTAACAGAATTTGCATAATGACGCCTATCCTTCTATGCTTTACATAGACGTCAGACTCAAATAACATTTGGCTTGTCACATTCATCAACATGATGGTACAGCCTGTATAATGTGTACGATGGGAATTTGGGCGTTTTAAAATTTAAACCATATTTATTCGAGCAAAGTATAAGAAAATAAACAAGGAATTCTGATTTTTGTTTTCTGATATCTACTGTCAAGTGTAGGGAGGCATTGAACAACACAATTAGTTTCAGAAGAAAAATCCTAGAAGTTAGAAAAAGAAAAACAGGGAATGAATCTCCTTATCACAATTATAAAGCATGTAGCAGTGACATTTCCAGCAAAATCAAAAAAGTTATTGTGAATGCCATGTTAATAGAATACGCTGAAAAGAATTCAAGAACATAGTAGGATGAAGTCCTAATTTATCTTAAATATGTGATAAGGGGATACATGTGGATTACATTTTTTGGCTTCTTAATTGAACAAAGTGGAAGATGAGCTATCATCTCTTGGTAGGCACACTCATCTTTCTCTGTCAGCTGAACAATGCCATCAAGCACGAGCACCTTCCCGTAAGATGTTGACTGCACAAACAAAAGACTAGATTGAAATTGGATATGCATTCCATTGTGATTTAATGAGTCATTCATTGATATTTCAAAACAAGACTAACCTCAAATACCAAAATTTCTTGATATTTTGATTTCTCCTTAAACAGAAGTTTCTCTACTCTCAGTGATTGTGCCTCGCCTGGAACCAAGAAGTTATATTAAAATCTTAAAAAGCGGAAAACCAGCTGACATTGACAACCAGACTCAAAAGAAGAGAACAAGCCAATTGCATACCGGGCCACATAGGATTATGGTAGTAGCGAGTATTGCTGTCACCTGCAGAAAATAACAAATATCCAAGACAACTTGACAGAACAAAATCAAAGGACTTGAACATTGATCAGTCAAAGAAGAGAAAATACAGGATGCTCAATAGATTAGGCCTATATCACAAGGGTGTGGCGGGATGCAGGGTCCAACAAATCTAAAAATTATAGGTGCAAGAACACGGCAATATGTATGAAAGTATGCAAGTATGCATATGTTATATAATCTTATAATATCTCATGAATCTAGAAGAAAAATCTGTTCAAAAGTTATTATGCACTAGTGAAGTACTAATCAGTCAATTATCCACATGATGTCCCTTGACATAGCACAAAGCTATCAAATTAGAATTTCTAGTAAAAGAATTTATTTAAAATAATTAGTACTGAGTCAGACACGGGAGAAGTATGAGCGTCGAGTATCAAATGTCGACATAGGTGTGGGAAGCTAGTAAAGTGTCCATGTTACATAGGATTAGGAGCACGTTAACAAGGAAAACAGAAATATCTGTCTATGAAGCAAAGATGGGAGCTGCTATAATTTACCAGAACAAGATAGCGGCACTACAGAGAACCATCCGGGAACAATTATAGAGCCGTATTTTCTTGAGGAATCCTCATCTGAGTGAGAGGAAGACAATGCATCTCTTACACCATTTTCACCGTTCTGTTTCGCCTTTGAAGCATCGTCAGACTGACATAAGTCTGAAACCCCGGTCATTTTTCACCACTTTGTTGTCCTTTCCCCTCTACAGCTACTCAATCTTGTACCAAGAATGTACACCAAAGAACCAGTTTCTAAAGTCAAACGAAAAGGGCAACCAAAATAGAATAAAGCAGTCTCATCTTGCTAAAGAATTCAGTCACTAGCAAGACTCTAAAGCTCCCGTCCCCTGGTGATGATAGTAGGAACTCGTTTCAATATTTCACACACTTTCATTTCTGGCAGGAAATCAAGTTAAGCATAAGTAATTGAAAAGACTCATATTCAAATGTAGGAAGCAGCGGTTTAACTTCTTCTTTGATGGATTTTCCATGAAAACGTAATAAATTGAAGTAGATTAAAAGCAGAAGAAATTCATAATTTAGTAAAAAAAACTCTGAAGTTTCACCAATTCACGTAAGGATCCCATGCAACAAGAATCAATAAAGTTCACCAAAAAGAAAACAAATGATTCAAAGTTTAAGCGAAAACGTAGCCAAACTTTGAAACAAAGAAATCAAGAATTCTTTTATCTCAAACGAACCAAATCAATCCTATTGAGTCAAACCTAACTCCAAACTTCTACGACATAAAGAGAAAAGGAAAATTCACAACCAAATTCATCAAAATTCTCATGAAAAGCGATTACCCACAAAACTTCAAAGCCCACAGACTTTTTAGGAAACCAACTACATGCATGAGAAGAAGAAAAAAATTCAATTCACCAAGAAGCGCCAAATCCACCAAGAGAAATGAACGGAGAGTTCAGGAACTTCGACTGTAGGAAGCGAAACAAGAGCGGGACTTTTAGTGGTTCAACGAAAGATAAAGAAAAGCAAGATGCTTAACCACTGTAAAGTGGAATAATTGAAAAAAATATTATATCAAAATTCCACAACAAAGACTAACAAGAGAATTGAAGAAGAGAAGCAATCAAATATAAAGCTTACTTTGAAGAAGCCTTCTTGAGCTTCCTACTGTTCCCCTCTCTGTCTCTCTCTTGCTTTGCCAGCTTTCACAACATTAATACTGGCATAAATAAGGACGTCCCCGTATGTGAGTGTGTGCGCACGCGCGCGAGACAGGGAGAGAGGAGGGAGGGATCTCGAATGAGCTTCTCTTCTTGAAATGACAATTTTAGGCTTGCCCATTGACTGACCGACAGGCTTGTTCTCTGTTGATTGGCGCCGCGTCGTATTTGGGTGGGGACCCTCGGACCCATCACGAGGTTTGGTCCCAGAGTTTCTTTCTTTTGATGGTGCCATGAGGAAGACAGGCCTCACTCTACTCTCGTATTTTTCACAAGACACGCCAAGGGACACGATTCATCTAAATTATTTTCCTATATTTCCAAAAGTATAATAATGCATACTTCCGGATGGATGGTGATAGAAATAACCTCTTAATATTAATGCAGAAAAATTTCATATACCTATCTTTTTTTTATATTGTTGCGAATTAAACGAAAAAAAATTGCTCATCGAGCATGCCAAGGTGAGCGTGGTGTCGGGCAAGACCCGATCACAATTCGATCGTAAAGTAAGGACGATTTGACATACTTACATTAGTGAAAGCCTAATTTGTAATAAACAGAAATAAACTGCTTTTGTGTATATCCCACTCTGCTAAAAAAACTAAGAGAGAAACATTAGTGCTTAGATTGCATGGTGCACATAAATATTCAAAATATTACTAAAGTATAGAAATTATAGTGATAAGAATGTTGGAGACGTGTCATCGTGTCAGTTGGTATCAAACACTTCAGGTGCACGCGTACAACTGAGTATCCTTGTGATGTATGTTGGGTGAAGCTTTTACCGAGGGTTCAACCGGTTATATTAAAACTGGTTGCCATATGGATTTAAATAATAAACTCTGTCTATTACTGCGACCTTTTTTTAAATCATTCTTCATATTTTTTTTCTTTTGAAAGTGATGTGTGTGGAGGTCCACGTTCTAGCGTTTGTTTTAATTTTCAATAAGTTTGTTTTATTTTTATCCTAAAAGATATTTCTATTACTGAAAATATTGTATAATTGTTGTTAGTATTTATTTACATCTTTTTGCCATTTTAAATGCAAGATTTCAGAAACTTGAATTTCTATTCTTATAGAGTGTTGTTTTTCTTTTTGATTGGCAAGCCGGGTTTAGGATACTCCTACCTAGATATAACTGGGTATTGAACTTGAAACCAAACTGGGGCAGAAATCGATTAGAACCGGAAGTGGAGGTCACCCGGTTCGATTCCGATTCCACCTTCCATGAAACTGGAAAATGTTGTTTCAAACCGCCGATTCTATATGTTTTAAAATTATTTTATTATAAAATTTTAATGATTTTCCGTTGGTCCAAAATGGTTCAAAATTTAAATCGGAACCGATCATGTCCAAGTCCAACTATCTTTTATAACTGGATGAGGATGGATGGATCTCTTTGACAGTCACATCGCCCACCTCCGCGACAAAGCTCAATGTAGCTTTTAAGTCGATAGTGAATCTACATTATAAACATTCCACCGTTTATACCATGAGCTATTTCTTAGCCCACGGCTAATTTGCTTTGGTACCTCTTCCCCTTAGCGTGAATGTTAGAAGTATTGCCCAAATATGAAAAAGAACTAAAATAAATGTGTGCGTGCACATACACACATAATATATATATAGGAAGTGGTCCATGCTCAATTGAGCACCTCAATCAAAGGACACACACATATAAACATGTCTGGTTCCAGTTTCAGATCGGGATTCAGCAAAACCATTCTTTTTTAAATTGAGAGATGGCTCCTTTGAGAATCAAACTCCAACAAAAGTAGACTTCCTACCACTAAACTAAGAACAAACTTGTGTTATTATATGTAAATAAATAAATAAATAAATATATATATATATATTAATGACTCTTTGGAACCGTTGGTTCTAAGCTGGTTTTTCAAAATTACGAACTATAACTGAACTAAGGGGTTCTCGGTTTCGGTTCTGAGACTGGTTCGAATTGAACCACTGGACCGATTTCAAACAGGTCATGTCTACACTAGTTTGGTTACGGCTCCAAATTTCAGGCGAATCGAACATGTCTACTAAAGCCATTGAGAGCCCTCTCTGGCTCTCTACTCTCTCCCACCTCCCGTCTCTGTCCCCATTAACCACCTTCTCCCTCTTAACCGTCGCCCTGTTCCACCATCAACCACCGGTATATATATATATATATATATATATATATCTTTCACATGATTTATTGGACTCTAAAATGAATTAGAGATGATGTATCACACATATGGTTATTTTAATGATGTGAATCCTTATTATTGAATGTGCTTCAGTGATTTTGTGGTCTCAATCTAGCAATGCCCATTCCCATTGCAATCGATACAATTATATGAGTGTAGTGGAAATCGATTCTTTTGCTTATTGAAAATTTTCTATGGTTACGTACATAAACAACAAACACATACCATGATCATTCATGCTTTAATCTTTTTAAAGATCTTTAAAATCAATGGTTGAGACATGAAACAAAAAGTAAATAGTATTGGATGTATTTAACACACCTACAAAAAGTATCAAGATATATTTTTTAAAATTTGAATTTCAATTGTTGATTTATGATGTATTCCTATGGTATAAAAAGACCGGGTCATCTAAATGTTCACCAAATGTATAATTGTTCTTCAATTGAAATTAAGAAAGTTTACGAATTCTTTTGCAATGACTGTTATTTTGGAAAAGTGAAACACCTTCCTTTTCCAAAGAGAATAATGTACACAAGTAAACCCTTTGAGTTAGTTCATTCAATGGTCAGAGGACCTAGACTATGCATTTCAAATGGTATGGTAACTTATTATGTAGTTTTCATTGATGATTTTACTAGATACACTTAAATATATTTATTAAAAACAGAATGTGAAGTTTCCAAAAACTTTGTGAATTTCAACAATATGATCAAAACACAATTCAATTCAAATATAAGTTTTCATACGAGACTTTGGGAGAGTTTATTTCAAAAGAATTTGAAATTTATCTAGAAGAAAATGAGATCATTCATAATACTTCCTATATCAAAACCCCTCAATAGAATGGTGTGGCCGAATGAAAACATCGGCATATTATGAAAATCACTAGAACACTCCTTACCGATGTAATGGTTGAGATCTTTGATAATATTTAATCATGAATGAATGTGCGCATGAACTAGTTTCTCTATATTATATATATACATATATTAGTTAGAGATATTTTGGGTTTTTGGTTAATTTGGTTTGGTTCGGCTATTGAATCAAATCGACCATGCGCACTCCTACCCAACTTACCTGATTTTGTATTCCCTTTTCATGTTTGAGTTAATCTTATTCAAAACTATCCCATCGTATAGCCTGACTAAACGGGTTGGGAATTGAATCGGAGCAGTTGATCGATCAGACCAGCATTTAAAAGAAAAGCATTGTTGATTGATCATGATCGTTTTCATGTCTATGTAGCACACTTTAAAGTGTGTTCTACAGCACCTTATTAAGCATACTAGCCAGCAATAGTGAAAGAGGTCGACTCAGCAAATCCTCGCCCTCAGATTTTCCCAATCAACGGTTGCGATCATGTAGCATCATGAATTAGCTGACCCTGCACAAAGTAAAACAAACTTTACCGGACCCAGCTGGGGTGCACACGAACAATCTCCAGTAAAGCCCACTGAAGTCCATATGGGCTCGAACCAGGACAAGGGAGTTGGATTTAGGGATGTTCATGGGGAGGGGATCCCCCACTCTCCGTGGGGACCTATCCCGAATGGGGTAGATTTGGAGAGTGAAAACTGGGATGGGAATGGGAGAGCAAGGAAATCCCCGATGGAGATTGGGGTGGGGATGAGGATAGCATGTCCCCATCCAGTGAACTAGGCCCCTACCTTTTCTCTAATTGATTCTAGAAAGTCACATTCATCTAAGAATAAAACAAATTATAAGTGAAAATAAATAAAAGAAATTGTTACCTCTTTTTGAATTCATGAACTCATAGCCATTCTCCATATTTCATCGGTAATAATATGTTTGAATTTAGATGTATTTTACATAAATTAGGTTTTATTTTATATATAAAGTAAGCTCCAACCAATTTTGAGCATTTCTCTTTTCTTTGACGGGTCCCCGTGGGGACACGAGGATGGGACAAGGTTCTAAAAGAGAAACGAGGCGGGGACTTTGATCCTCCGTCCCGCCCCATGAACATCCCTAGTTGGATCTCAGGCTTCGCACCCAAGCCAACAAGTGCAGATCAGGTTAGGCATGAGCGTTGCTTTAACCAGACATGCTGGGATTATGTTTGTGATTGCCAAAAGTTTAGAGCAACCTCCAGTATGGATGCAAAGGGGCTGGGTTTTGGGTCTGATGATCCAAGACTTAATCCATTTAATCGGACTTTGTAACCAAAATTTGATCCAACTAAAGCTTCTGCGATACGGATCCAAATCATAATGTAGGCCCAAGATGATCAGATTCAATGAACACCAATAATTAGACCACAGGTGAGAAGGGATGAATTATATATGACCGACGACGGGTTATATTCGATCTTAAGCCATATCCACGCATCCAGCTTAGGGTTTTTGAGCTAGGCCCTGTTGAGTTAGATGAGTGGAGATGTACGGTGTAGATCAAGCATAATTAACAGATCTATCGCATAATTTGCGACCTGATCTGTTTCTATAGATGCACGCTAAAGGCTTAGGCCTACAGAGCTGTCATAGGCCCAAACCTCATAATCAAACACAAGCCTCGGCATGCAGGACCTGTTTTTAACTTATTTACAAGGTCCACCAATGGCCCATCCGACGGCCCAGTTTTAGTGGTCAAACACCCTCCTAGGGGCCACATTTCCTTGGATATGATTAACATAGGTTGTTAATGTTAAAAAAGATGTAGGGTGGAAAATTTATACAACCAACACAGGCTTTACACGATATTTCTTGTTGATCAAAAGTTGCATTTTCAGCTGACTTAAAAAGACCCCGTTATGAGTTGCCCTGAGAAAACCTGAACCCAACACAGTATCATGGATTACACAAAAACAAAATATGTGTGTGTCTGTGTACTTTTTGTGTTTGTTGTATTTATGTATATGGGAGTCAGAGTCAGTTGAGTTGAGTTGAACTCGATCAGGTTAGATCTGGGTCTTGAAGAATCGCTCGAGAAAAAGAAGTAAATCAGGTCAAGACTGCTTTTGGCCCGAACCTGAAGTGACCCAATTCCCCAAATCTATTTATAAATCCTTTCATGGTAAGAAGGGTCTAGGTCTAATTGGAGCATGATGAAACAGTGGAGCTTTTTGCTCTCTTACAAGAAGCAAGAAATCGATCAGTGATGGACCATATTAGTATCGAACTGGTCCGGCAGTTTCAATTGGAACCGAATCGGGTTAGGAATCGGGACTCGTGGTTTGAAATTGTTCGTTTTATAATTTTTTAATATTTTTTCGGTTTTGAACCTAACTCGAACGGTACCCAAACGGGTGATTCCAAACTGACACAGAAACTAGCTCGATCGTGGTTCGGTTCTTGGTCCCATGTAAACCGAAACCGGTCATGTATAGGTGAGAATGGCTTTTAAGGGTGGTGGGTATTATAGGTCACGGATTCAACTGCAGGCTATGGTTTTATTCGTGCAGGACACACGTAGAGCAATCGACGTCCCTGCTGATGGGGATGGAAAGCTTTGACCCTGCACTCGCCGGGAAGTTGTTTGCAGCGTGCCTCTATGATCCTGTTCACCCTGCCGGCGTGTCCTTGAGGCATTGACAGACGGCCTACCGGTCATCCCTTGTTTTAGCCTGCGCGTTCAGATTCTTCACCTCAGAGCAGCACACCTTCGATGGCTGGGTCACCGGCTCCGTCAAGCAATCCAAGCACGGGTCGAAGCTTTCGTCGTCCTGTTCGTATGTCGGTGCGGTCATCAACTTCGCCGACCATGCCACGACCATCATGATCGAGATCAGCGCCAATGCCACCTTCACCATCTTTGCTAGTGCGTCTTTTAGCTCCCTCCGTAGGAGCACTACTTTTTATAGACGGCCAAATGGGTAACTCAGCACGCAATCAAGGAAAGAGAAGACGAAAAGGAAAACGAAGAAGAAGAAGAAGAAAACGTCCGCATGCACGCAGGCAAGTTCTGTGTCATCAGTGAGCGGCTTCCTTCATTCAAGGCAAGTTTCATTACTCGTCGCTCAGCTACAACGGCTATGGGAAAGCATGCAGATGGTGATCTCGAAGTTGCTGTGATATGTCATACGAAGAATCTGAAGGAGACTATGTTCATGCTATCAAAATCCCTACCGTCCACCTTAGCGTTATATCGGGCACCTCCTGAAGTTCTCAAAGAGATGTTGAAGTCGCTGTGGTACTCTATGTTCGTGCTTTTGAATGCTGACCGTCTATCTGATTCGAAACTTATCACGTACCCAACACGAGCTGCATTAAACAAACTGGACACAACTCGATCTTACATGTCGAAACTTAATTTTTAATATATAGTTTTCATTTAGAAAATGAAAATTCCGAGGGTTGGAGTCAACCTTTGTTTTTGTTTTTTAATAGTGGATATTCAACTGAGTTTTCCACTACCTGATTATAACTGAACACAGTGTGTTCATATTCACTTTGATGCATTGACATAGGCAAGGCTGGTTTGGAACAGGCCAGCAGTTTGAACCGGAACTGGACTAGGTCCGAAACTGGCTGAAACCGAGGCCACTCAATTGGATCCAGTACGTAAAGGAACCATGGACCCCTCCGGTTCGTTTATGATTCATCTCCATGGATTTGATGGTTTCAAGTTTTCAACCGTAGGTTCCAGTTCCATTTTATAAGTTTTTTTAATGAAATTTCTGTGACTTTTTTTTCTGGTTTCCATCATAAAACCGAAATGGGCAGTTAAGAATCATAACCAGGAACGAGTGGAACCCGGTTCCGTTACGGTTCACGATTCCAAGCTAATCGAAACTGAAGTTTTAGAACTGCTGGTTTACACGAAATTAGCAATGTCTTGGTTAACAAACAAAGCACATGTTCATATGCCTAGATCCCCAGTTAATACCTACATGTGCACAAAGATGAACTAGGATCACTTTAATTCATTTAGGAGGTGTTTGATTACATGAGACTACAGAACTGGAACTCCCCAAAATAAAAGAACGGGCCTTGGCATCCAGTAAAAAGTAGGGCCTGGTGCACCCAGTTTTTTATCCAATTACGACGCCGACCAACAGCCCACCCTGGGGATGGGACACTGGAACTGGACCTGTAGTACCAGGTTCGTGGTTCCGACCTCGTAATCAAACACCCCTTACCGACTATAGTTGTGTTAAACAAGATGAATTATTTGTATTCAACAGCATTGCTCATGAATTGATGGATATATGTGCTGTCCCGATCCCACATAGCACAAGCAACAAGGATCGTCTCGAGTCTGATGATGGCTGAGAATGAATATAAAGAACAAGGGCTATGTATAAATATGTAAACAAGGATTGTCAGTTTTTCAATTGACAAAAAACTGCGCGATCAACACCCCAAATCAATCGAAGATCAGAAAACTGCAAGTTTCGGAGGAAGAAAAATGCCGAGCAAATAACAGAACAACTTGGAGAGGCATTCCTCATGCAAAATTGGGGTTGTGGGACATTGAAGGAAATGGTATGAGTTTGTAGACCTGTTGGGCCGACCAAGGCCAACTATTTAAAACCTTGGTGGCTTGAAGGGCGTTTCTTGCAACAACGAGAAGGTCAAATGGAAAGCCAACGCAAAGGTCATTGGCCTGCCTGGTTGGCATCAGCAATGGCAGGAAGGAACTACGGAAAACAAGGAATCGAGAAAAGAAAAGACCAAAAAACGAAACAGAACCGTCGGATAAAGGAGAAGATCTTCAAGAGGGGCTTGGCTCACGCCATTGTGGCCGACTGCATGTTGCTGTTTTGCGTCTCTCTCTCTCTCTCTCTCTCTGTGATTAACAACATATATAGTCCGTGCTCCATCCATCACTGCTCAAACTTTCCTTGCACGACCGCCGGCTTGATGCTTCGGTTCAAGATTTCGTGTCCCGTGTCGTTTCATACGTATCCTTGCGAACTTCACTTGTCATCGTTTAAATAGCGCGGGAGTAGCTCCGCGCGAACTGAAATGAACAAGGGAAAACCTTTTGCACCTTGGCTCTAACCAACTGAGAATTCGAGGGTTTCGTTTTGCCCGATCAGCGAAGAGAAATCCAAAGGGAGGAACGACCCTGTGTGAGATCAATCAATCGAACGATTGGATTGAACCGTGTGAGAGAGAGGAAGAATTGATGGCAGATCGAACCGTTGGAGGAAGATAGTGAAGAAGCAATTAAGGATTGCTCATCGACAATCTCATTCATGAGACTCTGAATTTTATCAGTTTCAATCTCCTCAGTTATCGGTAGATCCACACGAACTATAGCAGCAAGGAGAAGGGTTGCTTAATCTTGTTTCCATCAGTTCTTTTAATGGTAGAAGCTTTCATTGTTTTGTGCAGTTATTGCAATTGCCCTTAGTTCCTTCATGAATTCTCTCTTGATTGAAAGATTTGTTTCACGCTCCTTGTCATTGCTTTCCTTGGTCTTCAAAAGAGCTAAAAGATAAATCACATCTTATCAAAATAGATTTGACTAACGTATGTTTCCCAGGGGCAAATACTTGTTTAAACATACCATTAGAAAGCAAGGTCAAAGCATGATATAATTGGATTTCAGATATCCTTCCCTGATTTCACTATACCTACGATTTTCCTTTTCTGTGTGCATCTTAGTTGTTCGCATAATATATCCTACGGTTGAAGTGCTAAATGCTCAACAGTTGTTTTACTGTGGGACTCCTGTGTTGGCGATTGAAGAATACCTTGTAAGTTTGAAGGATACTGATGCTCGCCTGATCTTTGTACCTCTTAGTTTCAACAGAGATGTGAATCACGCAGCAGTGAAGGGGATGAACACGAGGTTTCCTCACAGGAGCTTACTCAGACAAAGTCTATCTCTGTATTTTTTCGGTATTTTCTCTTTGTATATTTCACCCTCGTCTATATATGTGCCTGCCTTTTTATAGGAAGGCGCTTCCCCATTGTTTGAGCTTATCCACCTGCGGCTTCTCTTGTCTGGGAGCTTTAACGGGCTGCCGTTACCCGAAAATCCGGTAACGGCTGTCCGTTACATGATTTTGGCTTGATCCACAAGTAACGGCTGGATGACCAGTTCAGTCGTTACCCGAGACGAGAATGACCATCGTTTTGTAACATCTCCCACTTAGCATTCAAGCCAAGTGTATCGACATACTGGTTTTTCTTCTCACTTTTCAGTGGTTTTCCCTAATTATTTTGATTCCTTATTACTATTGTAATCAAAACCTCTTGTGTGGTTATTTCTCTACATAACAAATCATCTGTTGTATGGTTATTTACCTATACAATAATTGTATATCTGTTGTATGGTTGTTTGCCTATACAACAAATCAAACATATCTCAAACTCATGTTTTCAACATGTTTTGAGAAGAGTTCTTCCGTTATGTCTTTTGTTAAGGGGTTTGCCAACATGTCTACCGTTGGCATGTATGAGATGGATATTTCCTTTCTTATAACCATATTATGAACATAGTGGTATTTTACCATTATATGCTTACTTTTTGAGCAATCCGCTCCACTCTTAATAAGAGTAATTGCTGCATTGTTATCGCAATAGATAACTACAGGCTAGTCTGTTATCTCCAACTTCAAATCTCGTATGGAGCGGCTTATCCAGATAGCACTTGTTGCAGCCATACAACAAGCAACATACTCAGCTTCCTATGTATGCAATGCTACACAACCCTATTTCTTGCATGCCCAAGAAACTGCACCACCTCCAAATAAAAATATTTGTCCTGAGGTAGATTTGTTGTCATCTTTGCTTCCAGCAAAGTCAGCATCTGAGTATCCTACCACTTTTAGTTCATTTGCTTGAAAACATAGTTTCAAGTCCCTTATTCCTTTCAGATATCTTAGAATCCTTTTCACAACTACCTAATGCTGCCAACCAGGATTACTTTGATATCTACTGACAAGACCAACAGCAAAGCTGATATCAGGCCTTGTACATAACATAGCATACATCAAGCTGCCAACAACTTGTGCATAAGGAACATTAGGCTTATCGTCTTCTTCACCGGGACAATCAACCTTACTCAATTTCACCCCTTTTGATAGAGGTGTATTTGCAGATTTGCATTCACTTATTTTGAACTTCTTGAGGATATAGTCTATATATCTTTCCTGACTCAGGCATAAGAGTCTAAATTCTCTATTTCGAGAGATCTTTATACCCAGGATATAGGATGCTTCCCCTATATCCTTCATTTTGAACTTGGAGTTCAACCATGACTTGGTTTTGACAATCATTTCATTGTCGTTTCCAGTCAACAATATGTCATCTACATATAATGATAAGATGACAAAGTGGCTCCCACTGTTCTAGACATAAACACAGTGATCAAGTTTGTTAGCCACAAACCCAAGTTCTGTAACGCATTTTGAAAGGTCAAATACCATTGGCGAGGTGACTGTTTCAGGCCATATAGGGATTTCCTCAACCTATATACTTTATCTTCTTGGCCTTCAACCACAAATCCTTCGGGCTGCTGCTTGTATATGATTTTTTCTAAATCACCATTTAGAAAGGCTGTTTTTACATCTAACTGATGTAAATCCAAATCATAGTATGCAGATATTGCCAAGATTATCCGCATGGATACAAATTTCGCAACTGGGAAATATGTCTCAACATAATCTATCCCTTCTTCTTTGCAACTAACCTCGCTTTAAACTTGTCGATTATATCATCGACCTTTTATTTCTTTTTCAGAACCCATTTACAGCCTATAGCTTTCCTTCCTTTTGGTAAATCAGCAAATTCCAAGACTTGGTTTTTCTCAATGGATTCAATTTCCTCATCCTTGGCTTTCTCCCAGTCTGTTGCTTCTGATGAGTTCATTGCTTGCTGATAAGTGAAGTTATCAGCCAACTCATCCAAATCTACTGAATTATATACTTCCTGTGTAAGATAAGTGTGATAATCCTTTAAGTAAGACGGAGTGACTCTTGGCCTCTTATGTCTACTTAAAGTATTGATAGTTTTAGAAAGATCTTCTATGGGCTCAAAAGATGATTGGTTTAAATCTACCAAATCATCAACACATTCCTCATTGTTTTCCAAGATATCATTCTTAGAATTTTCTAAGAATTCAACATCTCTGCTTTGAATGATTCCGTGGTCCTTATGATAAAACCGATATCCTTTTGAACCTTTTAGATATCAAATAAATATACACCTCAAGGACCTACTGTCTAGTTTATCTCTAGACTGATCAAGGATCTTAACATGTACAATTGATCCCCACCTCCTGAGATGACCTAGGTTGGGTTTTCTTCCAAACCACATCTCATATGATGTAGTGAATACAACTTTACATGGTACTCTGTTGAGTACGTAAACGATTGTACCTACTGCTTCTCCCCAAAATACTCTTGGAAGAGAGGCATCAATCAGCATAGACCTTGCCATGCTCAACAAGGTTTTATTGTATCTTTCAGCTACACTATTTTGCTGAGGTGTCCTGAGCATTGAGTTTTATTTAGCAATACCAAAGTCTTTGTAAAATTTTAAGAATTTTATCGAGATATACTCACCTCCTCTGTCTGATCTCAAGACTTTGATCGAATGCCCTAATTGATTTTCTACTTCTTGCTTATATTCTTTGAAAGCATCAAGTGCCTCTGATTTATGTGTCAAAAAATATATATACATATATCTAGAGTAATCATCGATAAAGGTTATAAAGTAACCCTTTCCTCGATGTGTCTTTACTCTGAAAGGTCCATATAAATCTGTGTGAATAATTTCTAACAGGGTTGTTGCCCTTTTTGTTTTCTTAGGAAAAACTTTCCTTGTCATTTTCCCTTTTATGCAAGCTTCACACTTGTTGAAAGTCTTTTCCGCAAATTCGGGCAATAAGTCAAAGTTAGATAATTTCCTCAACTTTTCTAGACTTATATGCCCTAGGCGTTTATGCCACATATTCACATTAATAGAAAATGCACTCTCAATATAAACAGATGATTGATGATTTTCATTATCAGATAACTTGAATAGTCCATGTTCTACATCAAATTTTCCTAAGAACAAGATTCTCCCATATTCGCCCACAGTCACCTTGTTAGGTATAAACCTAACTTCAAAACCTTTCTTAACTAAGGCAGAGATTGAGACCAGATTGCGTCTTATTGATGACACAATTAACACATCGGTCAGTACAATTGGTTTGCCTTGTACAAATATCCTAAAGGATCCAGTACCCAAAACATCTGAGAAAGTATTGTTTCCCATATATACACGATATTTTCCAAGTTGGTATTCCTTGAGGTCAATTGCCCCTTCCTTGGTCTTTGAGATATGTCTTGTAGCTTCCGAGTCTATCCACCAACCTATAACTGGGCGATCTAAGTATAAACATTCTAAAATTATGCAGATTATATCCTGCTTCTTCGATTGTCCGCGCTGTGGGTTGTTTCCTCCACCTTTCTTATTCCAGCAATCCCTCTTGTAGTGTCACATCTTTCCACAATTGAAACATTTGATTCGGGAAGCGGTTTCCTGCGATTTCTTAAAACTTTGACTGCCTTTCTTATTATTCTTGCCAAACCTTTTATTTGGTTTCTTTTTCTGGTTGAATTTGGAGCTAGACGCTAACTCATCCTAGACCACCATTAATTTTTCCTTTTTGTTTTTGAGCATGTGTTCTTGCTCAATTGCTAGCTTTAGGGGCAACTCAGAAAGGTTGATTTTAGGCCCTAGTCTTAAGGCAGTGGTGATCATGTTCCATGATGGAAGTAGACTGTTCAGTATGATTGATATCTACATCGGTTCAGGGATGACTGATTTCGCTATGGCTAAGTCTCTAGCCATCACTAGCATGTGATTTACATGCTCTACTACATTTTCTCCTTCTTTCATTCTGAAAGAGTTGTATTTCTGTAGTAGCAACTGCATATGTAATTTTGCAGTTGTATCATACTTGGCTGTTAGTGAGTCAAACAGCTCTTTCATGGTCTCATATTCTTCAAAGACCCTAATCAGGTCATCCTCCATGTAGGTTAACATGATTGTTCTTGCTATGGTATCGTCCTTTAGAAATGTTTTATATATTTCTAACTATTGTTGGCTTGCGTTTGGTGATGGAGGATGCACTATTTCCTTTAAAACATACTTTACACCTTCCAGTGTTAGAGCTAGTGGGATTCTTCTCTTCCAAGTCTGGAAGTTCAGACCGTTTACCTTTTCTGTTTTTGCCAGTTCGGACACACATATCCTAGAACTCATTTTTATGTGTTTGGCAAAAATATCAATCAAGCGGTCTAAAGGGAAACAGAGAACACACAAAGCAAGAAACTTGTTAATGTGATGCAGAATATAAAGTAGAAAAATTTCTGAGGTTTTTTCTGCCTCTAAAACCCCTAAAAGGATACTAAGAGATAAATTTGTAATTTTATTTATTTGTCCTCTTTTTGTAATTTTGTAAAATCATAAGGACAAACTCATAAAATTACTATTTGGTATTCCTATAAAATTCGTAACTGATAGGGGTTAAAATCGTAATTTTAACTCTTAGGGTGAATCTGTAAATTTTCTAAAAGAATAGGGATAAACCCATCTTTTGACTGAGTGGCAGAACCGAAATTATCCAAATCGGGTTGGATAATATCGTAAAATAACAGTCCATGGTTTCCCTATAATTTTCAAAAACTACTAAGGGGTAAAATTGCCTTTTTATAGTGGCAGTCTGCATAATATCTGAAATGGGTTAGGGGTATTTCTATCTTTTTGAATCGCTGATGGTTTTGGAAAACTGTAAGCGGTTTTGGAAAATCGCTGGTTTTCCTGCCACGGTTTTTCGAAACCGCGATTTTTTTTTGTTTTTTTTGTTTTTACAGAAATCGTATAAAGACTTTTACACTCTCTTTGGAGTGTTCCGAGAGAGAGAGAGAGAGAGAGAGAGAGAGAGAGAGAGAGAGAGAGAGAGAGAGAGAGAGAGAGAGAGAGAGAGAGAGAGAGAGAGAGAGAGTGAGAGGGAGATTGGCGGCTGTCGGAGAACTAGTTCCGGCGTCGGCTGTTTCGACCTCTGGTTATTTCAGCATTTTGTTGCTTTGGCCTTTGGATGTTTCGGCCTCTGGCTGTTTCGGTCTTTTGCTGCTTCGACTTTTGACTGTTTCGGCCTTTGGCTGTTTGGACTTTTTGCTGCTTCGGCCTTTGCTGTTTCGGTTTTTGGCTGTTTCGACCTTTTGCTGCTTCAACCTTTGCTGTTTCGGCCTTTGGGCTGCCGCCTGGCCGCCTCCCTGCCAACTGTCGATTGCCGCCTGGCCGCCTTCTCCGCCGATTGCCGCCTGAAATTATTATTATTTTTTCGTTCTTTCGTTCTCTCCCTTTCTAACTTTCTGTTTTGTAGGGAACCAGACCCTGATACCAATGTTGGCGATTGAAGAATACCTTGCAAGTTTGAAGGATGCTGATGCTCGCCTGATCTATGTACCTCTTAAGGGGATGGACACGAGGTTTCCTCACAGGGGTTTGTCTTTTTTCAGTATTTTCTCTTTGTATATTTCACCCTCGTCTCTGTATGTGCCTGCCTTTTTATAGGCAGGCGCTCTTCCATTGTCTGAGCTTATCTACCTGCGGCTTCCCTCGTCTGGGAGCTTTAACGGACTGCCGTTACTCTTCGTTACATGATTTTGGCTTGATCCTCAGGTACCCGAGCCGAGAATGGCCACCGTTTTGTAACTTAACTGTTACAGGACATAGAGATTGTATAGTTATGATCCTCTTAACTGCAGCCAGTAAACTTGAGAGTTCGTCATGCCAGAAACCTTCCTCATGATCACACTGGATAGTTCGTGTATGTTTCCTTGACCTTTAAGCCGAAAATGAACGTAGTATCTGCAGCTCCATTTGGCTTTGAAAGCTCGTCATGTGGCTTATTTAACATTTTTATCTAAATCATACCCCAATTGTATTAGGGTGCTTAATGTTTATGGATTAAGCAAAGCAGATGATCAGCTAATCAGAATAGTGCTGCTGTATGGAATGCACCCAACAGTCCCCCAAGAATGCAACCGAAGAAGTAGCAAGCAAAGCAAGAAGAATGCATGTTTTTCAATTGACAAAAAACTGCACGATCAACACCGCAAAACAATCGAAGATGAGAAAACTGCAAGTTTCGGAGGAAGCAAAATGCCGAGCAAATAACAGAACAACTTGGAGAGGCATTCTTCATGCAAAATTGGGGTTGTGGGACATTGAAGGAAATGGTCTGAGTTTGTAGACCTGTTGGGCCGACCAAGGCGAACTATTTAAAACCTTGGTGGCTTGAAGGGCGTTTCTTGCAACAACGGGAAGGTTGAATGGAAAGCCAAGGCAAAGGTCATTGGCCTGCCTGGTTGGCATCAGCAATGGCAGGAAGAAACTACGGAAAACAAGGAATCGAGAAAAGAAAAGACCAAAAAACGAAACAGAACCGTCGGATAAATGGGAGGATCTTCAAGAGGGGTTTGGCTCACGCCATTGTGGCCGACTGGATGTTGCTGTTTTGCGTCTCTCTCTCTCTCTCTCTCTCTCTCTCTCTCGCTCTGTGATTAACAACATATATAGTCTGTGCTCCATCCATCACTGCTCAAACTTTACTTGCACGACCGCCGGCTTGATGCTTCGGTTCAAGATTCCGTGTCCCGTGTCGTTTCATACGTATCCTTGCGAACTTTACCTGTCATCGTTTAAATAGCGCGGGAGTGGCTCCGCGCGAAATGAAATGAACAAGGGAAAACCTTTTGGACGTTGGCTCTGACCAACTGAGAACTCGAGCGTTTCGTTTTGCCCACCCAAAGGGAGGAACGACCCTGTGTGAGATCAATCAATCGATCGATTGGATTGAACCATGTGAGAGAGAGGAAGAATTGATGGCAGATCGATCCGTTGGAGGAAGATAGTGAAGAAGCAATTTAGGATTGCTCATCGACAATCTCGTTCATGAGACTGAATTTTATCATTTTCAATCTCCTCAATATATCTCCTTGTAAGCAACTCTCTCTCTCCTCGAGAATTATTGTAGGTTGTGATGGATCTTTGAGGGGAAGGACACACTGGTTTGAGCTTCTAGGGTTTCGCTTGAACTATAAAATTGAGATGCATTTGTGTGTGAAACAGAGATATCGTCCCTTTATGACAATTTTTTGCAACAAACGCCTTCATATGGGTTTGCAGTTATTCTTTGCTAAAGAGCCTTTACGAGAGTGGATTTTGTCATTCTTTTTCATATGGGTTGGGAATGACAGTTATCTTTAAACATCTCTAAAGAATCCCCAAAAATATGATCTCATAGTTGCAGTTAACTAGAACTCCTTTTCATCTACGGAGATCCTTCCCCGTAGATATTATCCTTTTCTTGATGAAGTCTTTTTCATCTTCCTCTTGACCTGAACGTTATCCATCATTTTTCTTGTGATAATTCTTACAACCTGTCGGCTACGTTGCATGGATCCGGATACGGTACCAGTGCGTGATATCGGGTACAAATAAATAAAACTAAGGTACTGGTAGGCCACTATTAAAAAACATGATAAAAAGATAAATTTATACAAATAAATATAAACAAAATACCAACTAAAAAGTACAGCATATGAAAACAAGGAAGTTTCATTTAATAACATTTTATACGTATCACTTTCATGTCAAAATTAACATTCTGAACACAATATCTTTGAATCAAAACACGCTAAGCTTCAAACTCCAATAGTGTGGATCTCTGTATTTCCTTCACTATTAAAGATAGCAACCCACCAAAGATCATTCAAATCAAATGATCTTTGGCAGTAACGATGAAAGACTGTTCTTTTAAAATGAGATATCAAGATCAACTATGGTAATGATAGGAAGATTAAGCAACTGAAGAAGTGGACGAAAATATTGAAGACAAAAAGGAAAAGAATGAAAATTAGATGCAAATCAAGCACCCACTAAAGAAATGGGTAGTTCAGTTGTGCTGGTGGCTTTTCGCATTCTTTTCCACAAGGTTGCTGGTTGGGAATGACTTTTAAACATCTCTAAAGAAGACCCAAACTGATCAGATAATATGATCTCTTAGTTGCAGTTCACCGGAACAACATGCACACGAACTTCCAGGGGAGACCCTTCCTCGTTGACAACACCTTTTTTCCTTTATGAATTCCTCCTCTTCATTTTCTTCTTCACCTGAACATTACCTTGTTCAGATAATATTTAGTTTTTCAGTAATATTTCAAATTTGACACTGGAGGGGCAATGTCGCTAATCCTATTTTCTTCAGTTGATATTTTTTGCATTTGCGAAGTACTTAGCATGCAAAAGATCTGTGAACTAATTCAAGTCATATTCAATATGAGATGACCTTAAAAGAACTTTAATGGTGTTTAGGATCTCTAACTAAGAAAGCCTCTACATGCTCAAGACCAATTCCTCTGTTATTAGATTTTCTTGGATAATGTATAGTTGATTGACGTTGAAGTTTCATTATGGACCTAAATTAACCAGACAGCAAAAGTTGTCAACGCTGATAATATCATTGTTAATAACCATGGAAAAAGTCAGATTTTCCTAGTCAATTCGGAAACATTATGGGTTAATCTAATTGGAATAAGGACCTTCTGATAATGTACAGCTGATTGTATTAATGCTTGTAGTCAGGATTTAGAGAGTTGTCTTTTCCTCTTGTTTTTTTTTATTCTGATTTGCATCCTTGTATTCGCCAAGAGCAGGCCTCAGCCTTCGAGGGATCGTTTATTTACAGCAGCTGCTGTCGCTGACCTTCTTACTGAAGAATTGCACCAGATCTGTCCCATTTTGATCTTGATGAACCAGCTGAAGCCTTGAATGATGCTTTGGAGATTCTCCTTAGTGCACCCACAGATCTCCGTTATCGGTTGATCCACACGAACTATACCAGCAAGGAGAAGGGCTGCTTAATGTTGTTTCCATCAGTTCTTTTAATGGTAGAAGCTTTCATTGTTTTGTGCAGTTATTACAATTGCCCTTAGTTCCTTGTTATTGCTTTCATTGTTTCCATCTCTCTTTTGATTGAAAGATTTGCTTCACGCTCCTTGTTATTGCTTTCCTTGGTCTTCAAAAGAGCTAAAAGGTAAATCACATCTTATCAAAATAGATTTGACTAACGTATGTTTCCCAGGGGCAATTACTTGTTTAGACATACCATTAGAAAGCAAGGTCAAAGGATGAATAATTGGATTTCAGATATCCTTCCCTGATTTCATTATACCTATGATTTTCTTTTTCTGTGTGCATCTTAGTTGTTCGCATAATATCTCCTACGGTTGAAGTGCTAAATGCTCAGCAGCTGATTTACTGTGGGACTCCTGAACTGTTACAGGACATAGAGATTGTATAGTTATGATCCTCTAAACTGCAGCCAGTAAACTTCAGCATGTATCGTGGAGAACGAAAGCTGTGCACTGCAAATCATCATGCCTGAAACCTTCCTCATGATCACACTGGATAGTTCGTGTATGTTTCCTTGACCTTTAAGCCGAAAATGAACGCAGTATCTGCAGCTCCATTTGGCTCTGAAAGCTCGTCATGTGGCTTATCTAACCTTTTTAATTAAATCATACCCCAATTGTATTAGGGTGCTTAATGTTTATGGATTAAGCAAAGCAGATGATCAGCTAATCAGAATAGTGCTACTGTATGGAATGCACCCAACAGTCCCCCAAGAATGCAACCGAAGAAGTAGCAAGCAAAGCAAGAAGAATGCATGTTTTTCAATTGACAAAAAACTGCGCGATCAACACCGCAAAACAATCGAAGATGAGAAAACTGCAAGTTTCGGAGGAAGCAAAATGCCGAGCAAATAACAGAAATGGCAGGAAGAAACTACGGAAAACAAGGAATCGAGAAAAGAAAAGACCAAAAAACGAAACAGAACCGTCGGATAAAGGAGAGGATCTTCAAGAGGGGTTTGGCTCACGACATTGCGGCCGACTGGATGTTGCTGTTTTGCGTCTCTCTCTCGCTCTGTGATTAATAACATATATAGTCCATGCTCCATCCATCACTGCTCAAACTTTACTTGCACGACCGCCGGCTTGATGCTTCGGTTCAAGATTTCGTGTCCCGTGTCGTTTCATACGTATCCTTGCGAACTTTACTTGTGATCATTTAAATAGCGCGGGAGTGGCTCCGCGCGAAATGAAATGAACAAGGCAAAACCTTTTGCACGTTGGCTCTGACCAACTGAGAACTCGAGCGTTTCGTTTTGCCCGATCAGCGAAGAGAAACCCAAAGGGAGGAACGATCCTGTGTGAGATCAATCAATCGAACGATTGGATTGAATCGTGTGAGAGAGAGGAAGAATTGAAGGCAGATCGATCCGTTCTCATCATTTCTCCCTGTAAGCTCTCTCTCTCTCCCCTCAAGAATTCTTGCGGGTTGTGATGGGTGCTTGAGGTGGACACAATGATTTGAGCTTCTAGTGTTTCATTTGAACCATACAATTGAGATGCATTTGTGTGTGAAACAGAGATATCGTCCCTTTTCGACAATTTTGTGCAACAAACGCCTTCATATGGGTTTGTGGTTAGGCTTTGCTAAAGAGCCGGGGTGACTCAGTTACGTGAGTGGATTTTGTCATTCTTTTCCATAAGGTTGCAGGTTGGGAATGACAGTTATCATTAAAAATCTCTAAAGAAGTCCCAAAAATATGATCTCATTGTTGCAGTTAACTAGAACTCCCTTTCATCTTCCTCTTGACCTTAACATTATCCTGATAATTTTTCATGTGATAATTCTTACAACCAGTCAGTTAAGTTGTTTGAAAATTAAATTACAAAATTTTTCAAAAATATAAATTGATTTATGTAGAAAATATTACGCATTAATGACTCACAGGTTTATGGAAACGCATATTGGAGAGTTCCATCTTCTGTTACACACACCCATGATTAACATTTCAGTAATTTAACAGCTTTTGCGTGATATCATCTACCGATGGTGACCTTGTTTGAATTTGGTGTAGCATGCTAGCAAATTTCTCATGATGTGCACTGGTTTGTATGAATAACAGCATCATACGGTGAATGTGTGGAGAGGAGGGTCTCAACTCCGTTTCACCGGCCATTCCAGGCACATCAGTCGTGCACAGGCTAAGGTTTTGCAGTACTTATTGTATTAATGCTTGCAGTCAGGATTTAGAGAGTTGTCTTTTCCTCGATTTTTTTAAAATTCTGATTTGCATCCTTGTATTGGCCAAGAGCAGGCCTCAGCCTTTGAGGGATCGTTCATTTACAGCAGCTGCTGTCGCTGACCTTCTTACTGAATTGCACCAGACCTGCCCCATCTTGATCTTGATGAACCAGCTGAAGCCTTGAATGATGCTTTGGAGATTTTCCTTAGTGCACCCACAGATCTCCGTTGTCGGTAGATCCACATGAACCATACCACTAAGGAGAAGCGCTGCTTAATCTTGTTGTTTCCATCAGTTCTTTTAATGGTAGAACCTTTCATTGTTTTGTGCAGTTATTACAATTGCCCTTAGTTCCTTCATTAATTCTCTCTTTTGATTGAAAGATTTGTTTCAGTTTCCTTGTTATTGCTTTCCTTGGTCTTCAAAAGAGCTAAAAGGTAAATCACATCTTATCAAAATAGATTTGACTAACGTATGTTTCCCAGGGGCAATTACTTGTTTAGACATACCATTAGAAAGCAAGGTCAAAGGATGATATAATTGGATTTCAGATATCCTTCCCTGATTTCATTATACCTACGATTTTCTTTTTCTGTGTGCATCTTAGTTGTTCGCATAATATCTCCTACGGTTGAAGTGCTAAATGCTCAGCAGCTGATTTACTGTGGGACTCCTGAACTGTTGTATCAGGACATAGAGATTGTATAGCTATGATCCTCTAAACTGCAACCAGTAAACTTGAGCATGTATTGCGGAGAACGAAAGCTTTGCACTGCAAATCGTCATGCCAGAAACCTTCCTCATGATCACACTGGATAGTTCGTGTATGTTTCTTTGACCTTTAAGCCGAAAATGAACGTAGTATCTACAGCTCCATTTGGCTCTGAAAGCTCCTCAAGTGGCTTATTTAACATTTTTATCTAAATCATACCCCAATTGTATTAGGGTGCTTAATGTTATGGATCAAGCAAAGCAGATGATCATTTAATCAGAATAGTGCTGCTGTATGTAATGCACCCAACAGTCCCCCAAGAATGCAACCGAAGAAGTAGCAAGCAAAGCAAGAAGAATGCATGTTTTTCAGTTGACAAAAAACTGCGCGATCAACACCGCAAAACAACCGAAGATCAGTAAACTGCAAGTTTCGGAGGAAGCAAAATGCCGAGCAAATAACAGAACAACTTGGAGAGGCATTCCTCAGGCAAAATTGGGGTTGTGGGACATTGAGGGAAACGGTCCAAGTTTGTAGACCTGCTAGGCCGACCAAGGCCAACAATTTAAAACCTTGGTGGCTTGAAGGGCGTTTCTTTCAACAACGAGAAGGTCAAATGGAAAGCCAAGGCAAAGGTCATTGGCCTGCCTGGTTGGCATCAGCAATGGCAGGAAGAAACTACGAAAAACAAGGAATCGAGAAAAGAAAAGACCAAAAAACGAAACAGAACCGTCGGATAAAGGAGAAGATCTTCAAGAGGGGTTTGGCTCACGCCATTGCGGCCGACTGCATGTTGATGTTTTGCGTCTATCTCTCGCTCTGTATAGTCCGTGCTCCATCCATCACTGCTCAAACTTTCCTTGCACGACCGCCGGCTTGATGCTTCGGTTCAAGATTTCGTGTCCTGTGTCGTTTCGTACGTATCCTTGCGAACTTTACTTGTCATCGTTTAAATAGCGCGGGAGTGGCTCCGCGCGAACTGAAATGAACAAGGGAAAACCTTTTGGACGTTGGCTCTGACCAACTGAGAACTCGAGCGTTTCGTTTTGCCCGATCACCGAAGAGAAACCCAAAGGGAGGAACGACCCTGTGTGAGCTCAATCAATCGATCGATTGGATTGAACCGTGTGAGAGAGAGGAAGAATTGATGGCAGATCGATCCGTTGGATGAAGATAGTGAAGAAGCAATTTAGGATTGCTCATCGACAATCTCGTTCATGAGACTCTGAATTTTATCAGTTTCAATCTCCTCAGCAGATCTCCCTTGTAAGCATCTCTCTCTCTCCTCAAGAATTCTTGCGGGATGTGATGGATCCTTGAGGTGAAGGACACAATGATTTGAGCTTCTACGGTTTCGTTTGAACTATACAATTGAGATGCATTTGTGTGTGAAACAGAGATATCGTCCCTTTATGACAATTTTTTGCAACAAACGCCTTCATATGGGTTTGGGTTTAGCTATGTTGCATGGATATGGGTACGGTACGGGTCTGGGTACTGAATGGGTACACTATTATTAAAAAATATAATAAAAAGATAAATAAATATACACAATTATATATAGAGCATTCTATATTTTAAAGAGCAAGTTCTTGACAGATAAATATCAAATTCAATTAGCAATTTACAGGAGAATGCCTACGTTTTAAAGGGTTGGTGCTGCAGTGATAATGCAATTATGCAAATTTATCAATGAAAACGTGTTCTTTGCAAAAAGACATATATAAGTACCGCTTATTATGAAGCCAAAAAGATAAAGTAGATAAAACCAAAGCACCTGCAGTGCATAACAAGATAGAACAATGCCAAAGTCATGGAGGTAACCAAAGAATAATAGATGCTGGAAACTGTAGACTATGCGTAACCGATGATGCCCACCGGATTTCGTGAACCCTCTGTTGCCGATACAGGGACTTGCAGAGATGCAAAAACTACAGCAGAAACTGGCGAGGGTGGATGACGGACACGAGGTTCCCACACAGGGGCTTGCACAGACGAATGCAGTATTTTTTCTGTTTCTCTCTGTATTTCTATATCACACACAGTGTCTGTATGTGTATGTGCCTGCCTTTATAGGCAGGCGCTCCCCCATTCGTCGTGCTTATCCGCCTGTGGCTTCCCTCGTCTGGGAGCTGTAACGGACGGCCATTACCAGATTTTTCGGTAATAGTTATCCGTTACTGAATCAAGGCCTATCCTCAGGTAACGGTTGGATGGTTGGATGGCCAGTCCAGCCATTACCTGTGCCGATAATTGTGCTGAGAATGACCACATCCTGTAACATCTCCCACTTGGCCATTCGAGCAAGTGTATTGACATACTGGTTTTCCTCCCACTTTTCAAGGGTTTTCCCTAGTTATGTCGATTCCTGATTACTATTGTAATCAGAACCTGTTGTGTGGTTATTTCCCTACATAACAAATCATCCGTTGTATGGTTATTTACCTATACAACAATGTATATCCGTTGTATGGTTATTTGCCTATATAATAATCAAACATATCTCAAACCCATGTTTCAAACATGTTTTGAGAAGAGTTCCTTTGCTATGCCTTTTGTTAAGGGGTCTGCCAACATGTCTTCCATTGGTATGTATGAGATGGATATTTCTTTTCTTATAACCATATCATGAACATAGTGGTATTTTACCATTATATGCTTGCTTTTCGAGCAATCTGCTCCACTCTTAATAAGAGTAATTGCTGCATTGTTATCATAATAGATAACCACTGGCTCGTCTGTTATCTCCATCTTCAAATCTCATATGAAGCGGCTTATTCAGACAACACTTATTACAGCCATACAGCAAGCAAGATACTCAGCTTCCTGTGTATGTAACGCTACACAACCCTGTTTCTTGCATGCCCAAGAAACACCACCACCTCCAAATAAGAATATTTGACCTGAGGTTGATTTGTTGTCATATTTGCTCTCAGCAAAGTCAGCACCTGAGTATCCTACCACTTTCAGTTCATCTGCTTGAAAGCACAGTTTCAAGTCCTTTGTTCCTTTCAGATATCTTAGAATCCTTTTCATAGCTACCTAATGCTGCCAACCAGGATTACTTTGATATCTACTCACAAGACCAAGTTGACCAACACCAAAGCTGATATCAAGTCTTATACACAACATAGCATACATCAAGCTGGTAACAGCTTATGCATAAGGAACATTAGGCTTATCGTCTCCTAAACTGGGACAATCAACCTTACTTAATTTAACCTTTTTTGCAACAGGTGTATCTGCAGACTTGCATTCACCTATTTTGAACTTCTTGAGGATATAATCAATATATCTCTCCTGACTTAGGCATAAGAGTCTAGATCCTCTATCTCGAGAGATCTTTATACCCAAGATATAGGATGCTTCCCCTATATCCTTCATTTCGAACTTAGTTCAACCATGACTTGGTTTTGACAATCATCTCATTGTCATTTCCAGTCAACAATATGTCATCAACATATAATGATAAGATGACAAAGTGGCTCCCACTGTTCCAAACATATACACAATGATCAAGTTTGTTAGCCACAAACCTAAGTTCTATAATGCCATTTTGAAAGGTCAAATACCATTGGCGAGGTGACTATTTCAGGCCATATAGGGATTTTTTCAACCTATATATATTATCTTCCTAGCCTTCAACCACAAATCCTTCGATCTGCTGCATGTATATGATTTCTTCTAAATCACCATTTAGAAAGACTGTCTTTACATCTAACTGATATAAATCCAAATTATAGTATGTAGAAATTGACAGGATTATCCGTATGGATGCAAATTTTGCAACTGGAAAATATGTCTCAACATAATCTATCCCCTCTTTTTGCGAAAAACCCTTTGCAACCAACCTCGCCTTAAACTTGTTGATTGTACCATCGACCTTGTATTTTTTTTTCAGAACCCATTTACAGCCTATAGCTTTCCTTCCTTTTGGCAAATCAGCCAATTCTCAGACTTAGTTTTTCTCAATGGATTCAATTTCCTCATCCATGGCTTTCTCTCAGTCTGTTGCTTACGATGAGTTCATTGCTTGCTCATAAGTCAAGTTATCAGTCAACTCATCTAAATCTACCGAATTACACACTTCTTTCGCAAGATAAGTGTGATAATCCTTTAAGTAGGACGGAGTGACTCTTGGCCTCTTATGTCCACTTAAGGTATCGGTAGTTTCAGGAAGATCTTCTATGGGCTCAAAAGGTGATTGGTCTAAATCTACCAAATCATCAACACATTCCTCATTGTTTTCGAGGATGTCATTCTTAGTATCCTCTAAGAATTCAATATCTCTGCTTTCAATAACTCCGTGGTCCTTATGATAAAACCGATATCCTCTTAAACCTTTTGGATATCCAATAAATATACACCTTAAAGACCTACTGTCTAGTTTATCTCTAGACTGATCAAGGATCTTAACATGTGCAATAGATCCCACCTCCTGGGATGACCTAGGTTGGGTTTTCTTCCAAACCACATCTCATATGGTGTAGTGAATACAACTTTACATGGTACTCTATTGAGTACGTAAACAACTGTACTTACTGCTTCTCCCCAAAATACCCTTGAAAGAGAGGCATCAATCAACATAGACCTTGTCATGTTCAACAAGATTCTGTTGTATCTTTCAGCTACACCATTTTGCTGAGGTGTTCTGGGCATTGTATTTTGTTTAGCAATACCAAAGTCTTTACAAAATTCTAAGAATTCTGTCGAGGTATACTCACCTCCTCTGTCTGATCTCAAGACTTTGATTGAATGCCCTAATTGATTTTCTACTTCTTGCTTATATTCTTTGAATGCATCAAGTGCCTCTGATTTATGTGCCAAAAGATATATATACATATATCTAGAGTAATCATCGATAAAGGTTATAAAGTAATCCTTTCCTCGATGTGTCTTTACTCTAAAAGGTCCACATAAATCTGTGTGAATAATTTCTAACAGGGTTGTTGCCCTTATTGTTTCCTTGGGAAAGACTTTCCTTGTCATTTTTCCTTGTATACAAGCTTCACACTTGTTGAAAGTCTTTTTTTCAAATCCGAGCAATAAGTCAAAGTTGGATAATTTCCTCAACTTTTTCAGACTTATATGCCCTAGGCGTTTATGCTACATTCACATCAACAGTAAAGACACTCTCAATATAAGCAGAAGTTGGATGACTTTCATTATCAGTTAACTTTAACAGTCCTTGTTCTACATCAAATTCACCTGAGAACAAGATTCTCTCATATTTGCCCACAGTCACCTTGTTAGGTATAAACCTAACTTCAAAACCCTTCTTAACTAAGACACGGACCGAGACCAGATTATGCCTTATAGATGGCACAATTAACACATCAGTCAGTACAATTTGTTTGCCTTGTACAAATATCCTAAAGGATCCAATACCAAAAACATCTGAGAAAGTACTATTTCCTATATACACACGATGTTCTTCGGGTTGATATTCTTTTAGGTCCATTGCCCCTTTCTTGGTCTTTGAGATATTTCTTTTAGCTCCCGAGTTTATCCACCAACCTATAACTGGGCGGTCCAAGTATAGACATTTTAAAATTACACAGATTATATCATGCTTCTCCAACTGTCCGCGCTGTGGGTTGTTTCCTCTACCTTTCTTGTTGCGGCAGTCCCTCTTGTAGTGTCCCATCTTTCCACAGTTGAAACATTTGATCCGGGAAGCGGTTTCCTACGATTTCTTAAAACTTTCACCGCCTTTCTTGTTATTCTTGCCAAACCTTTTATTTGGTTTCTTTTTCTGGTTAGATTTGGAGCTAGACTCATTCTGGACCACTATCAATTTCTCCTTTTTGTTTTTGAGCATATGTTCTTGATTGCTAGTTTTAGGGGCAAACTCAGAAAGGTTGATTTCAGGCCCTAATCTTAAGGCAGTGGTGACCATATTTCATGATGGAGGTAGACTGTTCAGTATGGTTGATATCTGCATCGGTTCGGAGATGATTGATTTCGCTATGGCTAAGTCTCTAGCCATTACCAGTATGTGATTTACATGCTCTACTACATTTTCTCCTTCTTTCATTCTGAAGGAGTTATATTTCTGTAGTAGCAACTGCATATGTAATTTTGCAGTTGTATCATACTTGACTTTTAGTGAGTCAAACAACTCTTTCGCAGTCTCATATTCTTCAAAGACCCTAATGAGGTCATCCTCCATGTAGGTTAACATGATTGTTCTTGGTATGGTATCGTCCTTTAGAAATGTTTTATACATTTCTATTTGTTGCTGACTAGCGTCTGGCGGTGGAGGACGCATTGTTTTCTTTAAGACATACTCTACACCTTCTAGTGTTAGAGCCAGCGGAATTTCTCTTCAAAGTATGGAAGTTCAGACCGTTTAACTTTTCTGTTTTTGCCAGTTTGGATACACATATCCTAGAACTCATTTTTATGTGTTTGGCAAAAATAACAATCAAGCGGTCTAAAAGGAAACAAAAAACAAAAACATACATAGCAAGAGACATGTTAAGTGATGTAGAATATGAAGCAGAAAAAATTTCTAAAAGGTTTTTCTACCTCTAAACCCCTAAAAAGGATACCAAGAGATAAATCTGTAATTTTATCTATTTGTCCTCTTTTGTAATTTTGTAAAATCATGAGGATAAACTTGTAAAATTACTATTTGATATTCCTGTAAAATTCGTAACTGATCGGGGTTAAAATCGTAATTTTAACCCTCAAGGTGAATCTGTAATTTTTTTCAAAAGAACAGGGGTAAACCCGCCTTTTGATTGCATGGCAGAACTGAAATTATTCAAACCGGATTGGATAAAATCGTAAAATGATAGCCCCCAGTTTTTCTGTAAATTTCAAAAACTACCAAGGGGTAAAACTGTCTTTTTACCATGGCAATTGCGTAATATTCGAAAAGGGTCAAGGACAACTTTGTCTTTTTAACACAAACCCCGAGGCGATTTTTAGAAACCGCGGTTTTTTTTTTCCAGAAATGCTTAAAAGCATTTTAAAGGTCTCTGGAATGTTTCGAGAGAGAGAGAGAACTAACAGGGGGAGGTGGAGAGAGCTGTCGGAGGGATGTTCTGGCCGTTCATCGATTATCGGCTGTCGGCGGGTTCCAGGCTTCTTATTTTTACCGGCCTTCCTTGCTTCGGCTCGTGCCTTTTGCTTCGAGATTTATGCCGGCCTGTGTTTAGGCTTCGGCTGTTTCGGCCTGCCTCAGGGTATTTCTTTTAGCTTTTTGGCTGACCCTGCCTCTAGGTTCTCCTTTCGCCGTCTCTGCCGACTGCCGCCTTGCCTGCCTTTGGGCTTCAGGCTTTTTCGGCTTACTTTGGGCTTTTTGCCGCCTGCCTTTGGGCTTCAGCTATTTCGGCCTGCCCTCGATATATGATCATAATGTTCTTTTTGAACATGGACTATTAATAAGAAGAAGCAACAAATAAATAAAGGAACGCCGATGATATTGCAATGAACAAATAAATATGGGAAGCAATGAACAAATAAATAGAAGTCTCAGGTACTTCCCTCCTGATTGTCGGAATGATGAAAATGCCTCAATAATGGTTTAGCTTTGTGTTTATTTATATCAAGTTTCTTTTTCAGGATACTGCTTTTAGCAGGTTTTCTATTCCATTCCAGAGGATTGCAAGAGAAGTAAAAGAAAAGTCGACCCAAGTGAATTGTGGAATAGGTTAGATATGTCAGCTTTCCTCCTGGTTGTGTTTCAGCTACTGTTGAATGAAATGGCAAAAGGAACACGTTGCTCGAGACATATCAATGTACTGGGTGATTCATTTGTCCATAGCACGTTATTGCACATTGCATGCGTTTCATTCTATCTTATTTTTTTTCTTTATTTTTCAGCTCCGAAAAGTTGATAAAATAATTATTTGAAAGGCTTTAGGGAGATGGTGAGATGCCAGTTATGAACTTTGTATTGGTGGATGGCACATCGAACAACTCTGCTACAAGGGTTAGTCGCTTTAATGTAAAACTGATCACATGGTCTACAAATATTTGATGAACTATATAATGTGCAATGTCTTGTTTCAGAATATAGATTCTTTATCCATCATGTGTTAGGATCTTGAGGATGATGGAGGAGTGAAATAGAGGGAGGGAAGGACTCAGAATCCTCCATTCAAGAATGGGTTATTTGAAAGAATGCCTTGATCATTTTCTTTGGTGAACTTTATGTGGTGATGCTTCGATAAGATTCTAAAAAACACCAAGGAGTTTGAAGTCTACATGCTTTCAATCTCTCTATCTCTCTCTCAAAAGTATCTTCTTTTCGGTTTTTGGTTAGTGCTACTGTTTCTTACGTTATTGGTGATAAAGTTATACGTCTATAGCATCTTTTAGAAAATTCAAGATGTTTCGAGTCAAGGTTTTTGTTTCTTTGATGAGTAGCTTTCTAGATTAGTTTGTGCCACCGGTTCCCATAACAAATAATAACTAAGCAAAGAACGATCCTGGATTTCTGACTTCGTGCCATAGCTCCTCCTATCTTCACCCTCCATGCCATTAATACTAAAATCTTACCTCACCCTGACAAATACTCTGTTCTTTGTTGCAATAGAAGTGCACGTATTCATTATGTCGGGATACTTGTTTGGATGATCGCATGACCTCCACTAAACCATAAATTGTGAGGGAATTTTTTCGTGCATGCAGGAAGCATCTGATGATTCGACATCCATTTTGCTGATCCTCCTGTTAAGTTGTTTGAAAATTAAATTACAAAATTTTCAAAAATATAAATGGATTTATGTAGATAATATGAGGCATTAATGACTCACAGGTTTATGGAAATGCATATTGCAGAGTTCCATCATCTGTTACACACACCCATGATTAACATTTCAGTAATTTAACAGCCTTTTTCGTGATATCATCTACCGATGGTGACCTTGTTTGAATTTGGTGTAGCATGCTAGCAAATTTCTCATGATGTGCACTGGTTTGTATGAATAACAGCATCATACGGTGAATGTGTGGAGAGGAGGGTCTCAACTCCGTTTCACCGGCCATTCCAGGCACATCAGTCGTGCACAGGCTAAGGTTTTGCAGTACTTATTGTATTAATGCTTGCAGTCAGGATTTAGAGAGTTGTCTTTTCCTCGATTTTTTTAAAATTCTGATTTGCATCCTTGTATTGGCCAAGAGCAGGCCTCAGCCTTTGAGGGATCGTTCATTTACAGCAGCTGCTGTCGCTGACCTTCTTACTGAATTGCACCAGACCTGCCCCATCTTGATCTTGATGAACCAGCTGAAGCCTTGAATGATGCTTTGGAGATTCTCCTTAGTGCACCCACAGATCTCCGTTATCGGTAGATCCACATGAACTATACCAGCAAAGAGAAGGGCTGCTTAATGTTGTTTCCATCAGTTATTTTAATGGAAGAAGCTTTCATTGTTTTGTGCAGTTATTGCAATTGCCCTTAGTTCCTTCATGAATTCTCTCTTTTGCTTGAAAGATTTGTTTCACGCTCCTTGTTATTGCTTTCCTTGGTCTTCAAAAGAGCTAAAAGGTAAATCACATCTTATCAAAATAGATTTGACTAACGTATGTTTCCCAGGGGCAATTACTTGTTTAGACATACCATTAGAAAGCAAGGTCAAAGGATGATATAATTGGATTTCAGATATCCTTCCCTGATTTCATTATACCTACGATTTTCTTTTTCTGTGTGCATCTTAGTTGTTCGCAGAATATCTCCTACGGTTGAAGTGCTAAATGCCCAGCAGCTGATTTACTGTGGGACTCCTGAACTGTTACAGGACATAGAGATTGTATAGTTATGATCCTCTAAACTGCAGCCAGTAAACTTCAGCATGTATCGTGGAGAACGAAAGCTGTGCACTGCAAATCATCATGCCAGAAACCTTCCTCATGATCACACTGGATAGTTCGTGTATGTTTCCTTGACCTTTAAGCCGAAAATGAACGTAGTATCTGCAGCTCCATTTGGCTCTGAAAGCTCGTCATGTGGCTTATTTAACATTTTTAATTAAATCATACCCCAATTGTATTAGGGTGCTTAATGTTTATGGATTAAGCAAAGCAGATGATCAGCTAATCAGAATAGTGCTACTGTATGGAATGCACCCAACAGTCCCCCAAGAATGCAACCGAAGAAGTAGCAAGCAAAGCAAGAAGAATGCATGTTTTTCAATTGACAAAAAACTGCGCGATCAACACCGCAAAACAATCGAAGATCAGAAAACTGCAAGTTTCGGAGGAAGCAAAATGCAGAGCAAATAACAGAACAACTTGGAGAGGCATTCTTCATGCAAAATTGGGGTTGTGGGACATTGAAGGAAACGGTCTGACTTTGTAGACCTGCTGGGCCGACCAAGGGCGACTATTTAAAACCTTGGTGGCTTGAAGGGCGTTTCTTGCAACAACGGGAAGGTCAAACGGAAAGCCAAGGCAAAGGTCATTGGCCTGCCTGGTTGGCATCAGCAATGGCAGGAAGAAACTACGGAAAACAAGGAATCGAGAAAAGAAAAGACCAAAAGACGAAACAGAACCGTCGGATAAAGGAGAGGATCTTCAAGAGGGGTTTGGCTCACGCCATTGTGGCCGACTGGATGTTGCAGTTTTTCTTCTCTCTCTCTCTCTCGCTGTGTGATTAACAACATATATAGTCCGTGCTCCATCCATCACTGCTCAAACTTTACTTGCACGACCGCCGGCTTGATGCTTCGGTTCAAGATTTCGTGTCCCGTGTCGTTTCATACGTATCCTTGCGAACTTTACTCGTCATCGTTTAAATAGCGCGGGAGTGGCTCCGCGCGAAATGAAATGAACTAGGGAAAACCTTTTGGACGTTGGCTCTGACCAACTGAGAACTCGAGCGTTTCGTTTTGCCTGATCAGCGAAGAGAAACCCAAAGGGAGGAACGACCCTGTGTGAGATCAATCAATCGATCGATTGGATTGAACCGTGTGAGAGAGAGGAAGAATTGATGGCAGATCGATCCGTTGGAGGAAGATAGTGAAGAAGCAATTAAGGATTGCTCATCGACAATCTCGTTCATGAGACTGAGTTTTATCATTTTCAATCTCCTCAATATATCTCCCTGTAAGCAACTCTCTCTCTCCTCGAGAATTCTTGTGGGTTGTGATGGATCCTTGAGGTGAAGGACACAATGATTTGAGCTTCTAGGGTTTCGTTTGATCTATACAATTGAGATGCATTTGTGTGTGAAACAGAGATATCGTCCCTTTATGACAATTTTGTGCAACAAACGCCTTCAGATGAGTTAGTGAGTGGATTTTGTCATTCTTTTTCATAAGGTTGCAGGTTGGGAATGACCGTTATCTTTAAATATCTCTAAAGAAGCCCCAAAAATATGATCTTGTAGTTGCAGTTAACTTGAACAACTTGGATACGAACTTTTGGGGGAAATCCTTCCCAGTAGATATTACCCTTTTCTTGATGAACTCTTTTTTATCTTCCTCTTGACCTGATCATTTTTCATGTGATAATTCCTACAACCTGTCAAAAGGGAAATGATTTGTTTAGGAGAAGGCTTAAACAGTGTTATCCATATCGCATCATATTTTAGAAGTTATCGCTCTGTGTCGTACCCTTATAAAGGGTTCCTGGCTGAACGGAAACCCGCATTTTTGCAGGTTTTCTTGGTTTGTTAAGAGCTCCCTAAGCTTCCCTAGCATGGTTCTTCCCTTTCTTAGTGTTCAAGGCTCTAAAAAAGTGGTCTACGGTGTCCGTACAAGTCTCTTAACTCAGATTTTGGTATATTTTTAGTATTTTTCTTCATTTGTTGCTTTGTATTTATTATTTTTTTTATGTTATTTGTATTTTTCTTTCTTTCAATAACAAAATATGAAGTTATTAAGTGTGTGGATATAATTTTTATTGCATTCATGAAGTGGGAGACACTCTATTTGAGTTTTATTTGAAGATTGGGGATTTATGAAGTGCTTTTATTTTCAGGTTTTTTATTGAATTAGAGTGCTCAATTGAGATGGCAAGAAGGGGTGTTAGAGACTCTTATTCTCGGTCTGATGATTCGGCATGACAGTGGGGTACACCAGTTCTAGATTGAAGATAAGATGTTTATTTTGTGAGAGGGTGGTTAGTGGTGGAATTTCACTGTTGAAACACCACCTACCATGGACTAACAAAGAAGTTGTTCCTTACACAGGCAGAGTTAGAAGTTTGTCATAAGGCATTAAATGACAATGTCTTCAGATGATTGAGAGTATACAAGAGAGGAGATAACACAAGGATGATTTGGAGATGTTTGAAGAAGATGATGATGCTATTGGATTCACTGATAGTTTGCCTTCAGATGTTACAACAGAGATTGATAATGAGAGTTCACGACCACCTAGTAGGGGAAAGAGGGTTGTTGAAGACTTTGAAAGTGGTATAAGAGGAAGTTCAGGAAGGAGTAGAGGAAGAGTTGCTTTTAGCATATATTCATTTTTTCCTCCTACCACTACACCTAGTGCTCAACCTAGAATTCGTGTTGCTATGACTTCAGAACAACTGCATGATCAGAGAGACCTTATGATACATGCATTCCATTCAATGTAGCAAATAGTTTTTATTTTCAAGCAATGACAGATTCAATTACTAACATTGGTCCAGGATATAAGATGCCCTCCTATCAGAAGTTGAGAGAAAAGATCTTAGATAATATCGTCATTGAAGTGCAAGAATACTGTTTCGACTTTGAGAGAGTCATGAAAGGAGACAGGTTGCACTATCATGGCAGATGAATTGACAGATAGGCGAGAAAGGACCTTGCTAAACTTTTTTGTCTATTGTCCTAAATGACTTATGTTTTTGAGATCTCTAGATATGTTAGAGGAGAGACACACTACGGAGATCCTACGGCAAGAATTTGATAAGGTTATATGCGAGGTTGGACTAAAAAATATAGTCCAATTGATTACAAATAATGCAGTTAACTACAAAGCAGCTGGGAAGGAGTTAGTTGATACTTATGAGACTTTCTACTGGACATCATGTGCAACCCATTGTTTAGATCTCATCCTTGAGGACATTGGTGAGATGGATGAAGTAAAGACAACAATTGAGTGTTGCCAAGATATCACAAAATTCATTTACAACCACGCATTTGTTTTGTGTATGATGAGGAGATATACAGAAGGTGAAGAGCTTCTTCGAACAACTGTAACTCAGTTTGCAACAAACTTCTTATCTGTATAGAGTATTGTGAGACAAAAGCAAGCATCGAAGATAATATTCTCTTCAGACGAGTGGAAACAATTTGCATAGTTGCCTTAGAACTGAAGAAATAGAAAGTTGAATGAGATTTTTGAGAAAGTCTTCTGGAGTATATTTTGGAATGCATGTGTTAGACTGTTGAGGATTACATGTCCATTAGTAAAGGTTTTGAGATTGGCTGATAGCGAGGAGAAACCATTTATGGGTTACCTTTATGAAGCCATGGATAGGGCAAAAGAAGCCATTAGAAATAATTTTAATGAAAAAAAGAGAGATTATGTGCCCGTGTAGAAAATTATTGATAATAGATACAATAAACAATTACATCAGCCTATTCATGCAACAACATATTATCTAAACCCATCATTCAGGTACTCAGCAAGCTTTAAAAGAGACGGTGAGGTTAATCGAGACACCATTGATTGTATAGATAGATTAGTCCCTGATGAGAGCAGAGCATATGCTATACATCGAGAGATGGCTACACTAATTTCAACGTCATGATTCGATCACCGTATTGTTGTATGTCCACTACACTATCTTTTAAATCTTTATTTATGATAATACCAACTCCATTTCGAGCCTTTTCTTTACTTGAGTACCATAATTTAAAACATATATCCTCTATCTCCTTTGCTTTTTCTCCAATCCATTTTGTCTCTTGTAAACATAGAATATGAATCTTTCTCCGAATCATAGTATCTACCACCTCCATTAGCTTACCGGATAATGTTCCGATATTCCAAGAACCAATACGAATCTTATTATCTAGGACTAGCTTCCTTACCCCCCGCATCCGTCCTTATTCAAAATATGGATACCCTCTCTGAAAATTATTTACTAGATTCGGGCGACAATGTAGTGGGACTAACTTCTTTACCCACACCCGTTCATGATGTGGGAACCCTCTTTGCAATTGATTCACTACATTCGGGTGAAAATATAGTAGTCCTTGCTTACTTATCACTGCATTCGGGCTCTACAGCGCGTTGCTAGGCGGGAACGCCCCAAAGCAATGCTCATAATTTTTGTAATCCATGTTATAAAAATACGACGAAGTTTTATGCTGGTTATCAGAAGCCTAACACAACCCTCCTCTTTTATCCGGGCTTGGTACCGGCAATGCAAAGGTGATCCCTTACATGGGCGGAGTTGGCAAATGATGATATTAAAAATAGATAAAAAAATATTTTCATAAGTTTTTTAATTAAAATACATATGATAGTATTAGCTTAGGAGAGTTAGCCAAATCAGAAAAGTATATAAACCACAATTTCTATCGGTGTATTCAAAAGAATGAAGTCAAAGAGGCTCTTAAATATATGAAGGATTGTAAATCTGTAGGACCAGATAATATTACTATAGAAGTATGAAAATTCTAGGAGTGATAGGACTCACTTGGCTCACAAGACTGTTTAATAAAATATGGAGAGCTCAAAAGATGTTTGAGAAATGGAGAGTAAGTACACTTATACCTATATATCAGAACAAGGGAGACATTCAAAATTGTGCAAATTATCGAGGTACAAGTTAATGAGTCATACTATGAAATTATACCAAAGAATTATTGAACATAGGTTGAGACAAGTATCGAGTACAATAGAGAACCAATTCATATTCATACTCAGTAGATCTACTATTGAAGTGATTCACCTATTGAGACGTCTAATGAAATATTTTAGAACAAAAAAGAAGAACCTTCACATGCTATTTATTGACATAGAAAAACTTATGATAGGATGTCAAGAGATGTTCTTTCGAGAACCTTGAAAAAGAGAGGTATCCCATTGACATACATAAATCTTATAAAAGACATGTACGATGGTGCAAAAATATGCATGAGGACTCATGAAGGAATGACAGACTCCTTTGAAGTTAAGATTGGGTTACATCAGGGAACAACTTTAAGTTCATATTTATTTATATTGGTCATTGATGAGTTAACAAAAATATTTGGTCAATGAGTCTAAGGAAAAAGTTAATAGAAAATAGGACCTATGGAGAAAAACGTTAGAAAGTAAAGGCTTCCGACTTAGTAGAACAAACACATAATATATGGAATATAAGTTTGATCATTCACATAGAATTAATGTCGGTTGGTTAAAATGGAGAGGGACATCATATATTCTATGTGATAAGAAGATACCATTAAAGTTGAAATGTAAATATTATAAAGCAGCAATTAGACCTGCTATGTTTTATGGTTTTGAGTGTTGGACAGTAAATCATCAACAAATGCAACATGTGCAAAAGATGTACGTAGCAAAAACGAAGATGTTGAGATGGATGAGTGGTCACACAAGGAAAGACTATGCATAATGAGGTTATTATAAACAAATTGGGAGTAGCACCAATAGAGGATAAAACGAGAGAAAATCATTTAAGATGGTTTGGACATTAGAAAGACGACCCATGGATGCTCTCGTAAGAAGATATGAAAAACTAGATTGTGAAAATGTTAAAAGAGGAAGAAGATGACCACAAAAGTGTTGGAAAGAAACAATAAAGAATGATCTAGTTTATATTGAGTTAAGAGCTAGCATGGTACATGATAGGGCTATGTAGAAATAAATAATCCATGTAGCTGACCCATGTATTATGGGAAAAGGCTTAGTTATTGTTGTTATGTAGCTCATGTCACACATTCTTGTTATTACATAATTCGATGTTAAGTAACAAACTAACTGGTTGATTGTCTGCTGAACTTATTATTTTCTTTTGGCAGTGTTGGCTTCCTCTTCATGAATATTATATAGAGTTCAAAACGTATTCCTTGCTTCTTATGGCATGGCTTGCAGTTTTGGTTGTATATGCATCCAAAGGTTTGTAATAGTTCTAGTTTGGACACTAATCAAACTAATATCTCTTCATTTACTGTAGATCATGTATTCTACTTTCCTATTTATTCATCTCCTGTTGTTGCTTTGTTCATTTTCCGCTTTAGGGAATGAGATGATGGGTACCATACTAGGTACGTTCGTGGTCTGGTTTTATTCATTTCAAGGAAGCAAATTGGTACTTAATTTTTTTAGAACCAAATCCAACCATCAGTTCGGATTTGGTTTATTTCTGGACCACAGTTCCTTACGTTTTAATATGCTAGTGCATGATGATTATAGTCTCTGAAGGAGGATAATAAATAATCAATCACATAGCAAATCTTCTAACTGGATTGCACCAGCTGCCTCATCCATCCTGTCTTGAGCTCAATAAATCAGCAGGGACCTTGAATAATGATTTGGAGATTCTCCTTAGTACACTCACAAATCATTTCCTTCGTAGGGGTAGATCCATTACACGAACTACACCGGCAAGCAGAAGGGCTGCTTAATGTTGATTCCACCAGTTCTTTTAATAGCTAAAAGCTCAACAAAATTGGGGTTGTGGGAAACGGAAGTAACTGGTCTGAGTTTGTGTTATGTTCATGCTGTCATAGGCCAGAGCCTGTTGCTCTTATGATAAGCCTTTAACTAATGAGAGGCTCTCTACAAAGAAAGATCTTAGACTTATAACAGTCTGGCAGTTTATGTTAGAGTAGTGTATTTTATATTTGTACATGTGATGACATACATACGAGCACTCTTAGCATGACACTTATTTTCAGGAACTGCAATTATTTCCTCCATTAGAAGAATGTTCGTTTTCCTCTGAAACAAAATCTGATTACTGGAAAATCTCATGGCTTGAACTCTCAACTTTGTTACATTTTCTTTTCTTTATCTTACAGTGGGTGCATTGCTTTAAAATGTTGGTCCATTTGTTATCTTGAATTGATCATGCTGGATTCTTCTATAATATCTGCCCATTTGTCGTGGAATTGTAACAGTGGTTGCTTTATATGTCAATCCACAAACTTGTATTCATGGAGGCACTAGTACCCATTATTCATGGAGGTGCGAGTTGTCTGCGTCGGTTTGGTGCTTTCCTCCTCCCTAGGCCTACTGTGAACCTATCCCTTCCCCTTCCTCCCATGGCCAACTGTGAACCCCTTCCTCCCTAGGGTAGTATTAGGGGTATGTACTTCCACTGCCCCTGAGGGTTGACAGCACCCTCCCCTTTTCTTCCTTGTAGTCTATAGCTGACTGTATGGCTTGTCGTGATATCTTTCTGTGTCTAGAGCATTATGGACATCATCGATCATTGAGAAATCTGGTAGCGGAACCACCTCAAAAGATAAGCCACTGTGTATCTGGTTATTTTATATTTAACGTCAATCTTGCCACATTTTGGTCGAAACGGAACCACCTCAAAAGATAAGCATGGAGCTATTCTGCAATTCCACGAATGTGACTATCCAAAACGAACCGCTTGAAAAATCTTGAGAGGACATCGTATAAGTTCACTAATGTTGCACAAGGAGCTGCTGCTGTCCGCACTAGTGGATAAATTCAGTTTTGAGGTGAAGAGTTCATTGCCCATGATGTAATCTGGTAGCGGTCTGCCAAACACCAGCTTCGCAATCCAGAAAGAAAACAAGTTCATCGATGTTCTAGTCTTACAACCTTCTAACTGCATTCATATTGGTTTTAGTGACTGTCAAAGGAAATATTGTTTCACTTTGGGAAGAAAATAAAGGCATAGCTTTTGTTACTGTAGGAAGCCCCTAACATGGGGTTACGAGAATAAGGAGATCAGAACTCCTAACAGGACACTCTGATCTGGACCTCTCCTGAACTCCTGCTGCAATTTTATACTTCCCACCTGATTGTCGGAATGATGAAAATGCCTCAATAATGGGTTAACTTTGTGTTTATTTATATCAAGTTTCTTTTTCAAGATACTGCTTTTAGCAGGTTTTCTGTTCCATTCCAGAGGATTGCAAGAGAAGTAAAACAAAAGTCGACCGAAGTGAATTGTGGAAAAGGTTGGATATGTCGGCTTTCCTCCTGGTCGTGTTTCAGCTACTGTTGAATGAAATGGCAAAAAAGGAACAGGTTGCTCGAGACATATCATTGTACTGGGTGATTCATTTGTCCATAGCACGTTATTGCACCTTGCATGCGTTTCATTCTATCTTATATTTTTCAGCTCTGAAAAGTTGATAAAATAATTATTTGAAAGGCTTTAGGGAGATGGTGAGATGCCAGTTATGAACTTTGTATTGGTGGATGGCACATCGAACAACTCTGCTACAAGGGTTAGTCGCTTTAATGTAAAACTGATCATCACATGGTCTACAAATATTTGATGAACTATATAATGTGCAATGTCTTGTTTCAGAATATAGATTCTTTATCCATCATGTGTTAGGATCTTGAGGATGATGGAGGAGTGAAATAGAGGGAGGGAAGGACTCAGAATCCTCCATTCAAGAATGGGTTATTTGAAAGAATGCCTTGATCATTTTCTTTGCTGAACTTTATGTGTGATGCTTCGATAAGATTCTAAAAAGCACCAAGGAGTTTGAAGTCTATATGCTTTCAATCTCTCTATCTCTCTATCAAAAGTTCCTTCTTTTCGGTTTTTGGTTGGTGCTACTGTTTCTTGCGTATTGGTGATAAAGTTATACGTCTATAGCATCTTTTAGAAAATTCAAGATAGTTCGAGTCAAGGTTTTTGTTTCTTTGATGAGTAGCTTTCTAGGTTAGTTTGTGCCATCAGTTCCCATAACAAATAATAACTGAGCGAAGAACGATCCTGGATTTCTGACTTCGTGCCATAGCTCCTCCTATATTCACCTTCCATCCATTAATACTAAAATCTTATCTCACCCTGACAAATACTCTGTTCTTTGTTGCAATAGAAGTGCATGTATTCATTTTGTTGGGATACTTGTTTGAATGATCGCATGACCTCCACTAAACCATAATTTGTGAGGGAATTTTTTCGTGCATGCAGGAAACATCTGATGATTCGACATCCATTTTGCTGATCCTCCTGTTAAGTTGTTTGAAAATTAAATTACAAAATTTTGCAAAAATATAAATTGATTTATGTAGACAATATGAGGCAATAATGACTCACAGGTTTATGGAAACACATATTGTAGAGTTCCATCATCTCTTACACACACCCATGATTAATTAACATTTCAGTAATTTAACAGCTTTTGCGTGATATCATCTACCGATGGTGACTTGAATTTGGTGTAGCATGCTAGCAGATTTCTCATGATGTGCACTGGTTTGTATGAATAACAGCATCATACGGTGAATGTGCGGAGAGGAGTACCTAATACGGGGTACGCACATGTTTTAAAAACTAAGGTACTAGTATGCCACTATTAAAAAAATAGTAAAAAGATAAATTTATACAAATAAATATAAACAAAATACCAACTAAAAAGTACAGCTTATGAAAACAAGTAAGTTTCATTTACTAATATTTTCAACTGTATACATATCACTTTCATGTTAAAATTCAGATTCTAAACACAATATCTTTGAATCAAAATACATTAAGCTTCAAACTCCAATAATCTCGATCTCATTGTGTCATTTACTATTAAAGATAGCAACTCACCAAAAATCATTCAAATCAAATGATCTTTGGCAGTAATGATGAAAGACTGTTCTTTTAAAATGAGATATCAAGATCAAGTATGGTAAAATTGAGAAAACGAATTTATGTGCCGAAGGTAAAATTGAGATATCAAGATCAGCTATGGTAATGATAGAAAGATTAAGCAATTGAAGAAGTGGACGAAGATATTGAAGACAAAAAGGAAAAAAATGAAAATTAAATGCAAATCAAGCACCCCCTCAATGGCCGAACAGGGCCAGCTATTTCCTTGCACAGATAAAATGTGGGTCAGCCTGTCCCACCCCACGTTTTCCTCAGTCCACAAGGGCTGGGTCTGGGCCGGCCCATACTGATAGCTCTACCCATATCCATGGCGTGTAGAATCGGGCGGATATGGAGTCCAAAATCAAGGTTCAGGTATAACCATACCTATCCACGACGTGCCTCGGCCAGGGTTCATCCTATATAGGGGTGTGTCTCACATTTGGGTAAGTGGATTGGACCAGGCTGGACCAATGGGTCCTGACAAAATGCCTTTTGCACTTGCGTTGCATGTGAAACTGATTGTGCCAGTCTTGTGGAACCATGGGTTCCACGTTTGTGTCACCCGTCACCATGGATCCAGGACCTTTCTGTTCTTCTATTTTTTTTCGGAACCTTTTCAGCGGTTTGAAACATAACAAAACCGAAGAAAAAACTGTCGGTAACCAGGACCTTCTTAAATACTATGCCATAGATAGATGGTTAGCTGAACGACAGACATTCTCTACCATTCCTACTTGATGGGGAGTTCGATTCTCAAAAACGCTTTTATCTCCAATCGTGGTTCGAGTATAATCTAAATTTTTTAAGAAATTCTCAAGAAAAGCATCCCACCCATAAAGCAACAAGTAAGAGCTTTCTAATAAAAATACTTTTCCACACATGCACAAACTGTCTTTAAATCCTTCATTATACAATAGCCAGATCACGTTTTGGTTGACTCATAATATGCTCATCCTCGTGCACCACCAGATTATTACGATATCATCAATTTCACGTAATACCAAACTTTCAAGCTTCGTATATGAGATTGCACTTTCTCTAAAATAATGAGAAAGAATCAAGCAAAAGAACCACTCATGATGATGCTCTTCCTGCAGACATTAACTTCAAGAGTTGAGGTAAGAAAACAATGACCATATGGGTATTCTCGTCGGCGTGTATGGCCTGACAAAGAAGTCAACATGGACTCTGGAGCTATATCTTGAAGGAACACACAATGTTTTCGTGTCGAGAAGAAAACTAAATCAAAATTTCCTGATTTCAAAGCATACACAGCTTTCCTAAGAGCACCAAACTTAAATGATCTAAAGTGCACCAACATTTGATGGTTGAGAAAAATATCGATTTCTATAAAAAACGACGAATCCAAAATATATTTCCTGATAACTAACCACTCAAATTCATCTTCAAGTGTTGATTCTAAAGTAGTGATTGCCAGACCGAAGAAACTACGAAAGACAAAGAATCGAGAAAGAGCAAAAAATGAAACTAAATCATCAGATGAAGGAGAAGATCTTGAAGAGCGTTCGACTCACCCCATTGTGCCCGAGAGCATGCTGCTGTTTTTCGCCATAGTTTGGACCCGAGGCCCGCCCTCTCTCTTGCTGTGCGGTTACATATAGTCTGTGCTCTGTCACGCCTTAAAACTTTCCTTGCGTGACTTCCGGCTTGATGTTTCGGTTCAACATTTCGTGTCTCGTGTCGTTTCGTACGTATCTTTGTGATAAGGTTCCTCAAAGTTTAAATTGCGCGGGAGTGTCTCGCGCGAACTGAAGTAGAAAGGAAAGCCTTTTTCTGGTTGATTCTGACCGATTGTGAGATCTCGATCATTTCATTTTGTCTGATGGGGTTACGAGAATCCGATGATAAGAAATGTCATAAGGAGATCAGAACTCCGAACAGGACATCCTATGCAAAAGCTTAAGTGAGAGCGAATATAATATCAGGTTTGTGTTTAGATCTGATCTGGACCTCTCCTGAACTCCTGCTGCAATTTTATACTTCCCACCTGATTGTCGGAACGATGAAAATGCCTCAATAATGAGTTAGCTTTGTGTTTAGATATATCAGGTTTCTTTTTCAGGATACTGCTTTTAGCAGGTTTTCTATTCCATTCCAGAGGATTGCAAGAGAAGTAAAACAAAAGACGACCGATGTGAATTGTCGAATAGGTTTCTTGCAACAACGAGAAGGTCAAATGGAATGAACAAGGCATCGACCTGGCTGGCATCAGCATTGGCAGGAAGAAACTACGAAAAACAAGGAATCGAGAAAAGAAAAGACCAAAAAACGAAACAGAACTGTCGGATAAAGGAGAGGATCTTCAAGAGGGGTTTGGCACACGCCATTGTGGCCGACTGCATGTTGCTGTTTTGTCTGTGATTAACAACATATATAGTCCGTGCTCCATCCATCACTGCTCAAACTTTCCTTGCACGACAGCCGGCTTGATGCTTCGGTTCAAGATTTCGTGTCCCGTGTCGTTTCGTACGTATCCTTGCGAACTTTACTTGTCATCGTTTAAATAGCGCGGGAGTGGCTCCGCGCGAACTGAAATGAACTAGGCAAAGCAGATGATCAGCTAATCAGAATAGTGCTGCTGTATGGAATGCACCCAACAGTCCCCCAAGAATGCAACCGAAGAAGTAGCAAGCAAAGCAAGAAGAATGCATGCTTTTCAATTGACAAAAAACTGCGCGATCAACACCGCAAAACAATCGAAGATCAGAAAACTGCAAGTTTCGGAGGAAGCAAAATGCCGAGCAAATAACAGAACAACTTGGAGAGGCATTCCTCATGCAAAATTGGGGTTGTGGGACATTGAGGGAAATGGTCCGAGTTTGTAGACCTGCTGGGCCGACCACGGCAAACTATTTAAAACCTTGGTGGCTTGAAGGGCGTTTCTTTCAACAACGAGAAGGAAATATGGAAAGCCAAGGCGAAGGTCATTGGCCTGCCTGGTTGGCATCAGCAATGGGGTTACTGTAGGAAGCCACTAACATGGGGTTACGAGAATAAGGAGATCAGAACTCCTAACAGGACATCCTATGCAAAAGCTTAAGTGAGAGCGAATATAATAACCATTGTATCCAATGGGACACTCTGATCTGGACCTCTCCTGAACTCCTGCTGCAATTTTTTACTTCACCTGATTGTTGGAATGATGAAAATGCCTCAATAATGGTTTAGCTTTGTGTTGATTTATATCAAGTTTCTTTTTCAGGATACAGCTTTTAGCAGGTTTTTTATTCCATTCCAGAGGATTGCAAGAGAAGTAAAACCAAAGTCGACCGAAGTGAATTGTGGAATTGGTTGGATATGTCGGCTTTCCTCCTGGTTGTGTTTCAGCTACTGTTGAATGAAATGGCAAAAGGAACACGTTGCTCGAGACATATCAATGTACTGGGTGATTCATTTGTCCAAAGCACGTTATTGCACCTTGCATGCGTTTCATTCTATCTTATTTTCTTTCTTTATTTTTCAGCTCCGAAAAGTTGATAAAATAATTATTTGAAAGGCTTTAGGGAGATGGTGAGATGCCAGTTATGAACTTTGTATTGGTGGATGGCACATCGAACAACTCTGCTACAAGGGTTAGTCGCTTTAATGTAAAACTGATCATCACATGGTCTACAAATATTTGATGAACTATATAATGTGCAATGTCTTGTTTAAGAAATAGATTCTTTATCCATCATGTGTTAGGATCTTGAGGATGATGGGAGGAGTGAAATAGAGGGAGGGAAGGACTCATAATCCTCCATTCAAGAATGGGTTATTTGAAAGAATGCCTTGATCATTTTCTTTGCTGAACTTTATGTGGTGATGCTTCGATAAGATTCTAAAAAACACCAAGGAGTTTGAAGTCTATATGCTTTCAATCTCTCTATATCTCTCTCAAAAGTCTCTTCTTTTCGGTTTTTGGTTGGTGCTACTGTTTCTTGCGTTATTGGTGATAAAGTTATACGTCTATAGCATCTTTTAGAAAATTCTTGATGTTTCGAGTCAAGATTTTTGTTTCTTTGATGAGTAGCTCCTCCTATCTTCACCCTCCATCCATTAATACTAAAATCTTATCTCACCCTGACAAATACTCTGTTCTTTGTTGCAATAGAAGTGCACGTATTCATTATGTCGGGATACTTGTTTGGATGATCGCATGACCTCCACTAAACCATAAATTGTGAGGGAATTTTTTCGTGCATGCAGGAAACATCAGATGATTCGACTTCCATTTTGCTGATCCTCCTGTTAAGTTGTTTGAAAATTAAATTACAAATTTTTTCAAAAATATAAATGGATTTATGTAGATAATAAGAGGCATTATTGACTCAGGTTTATGGAAATGCATATTGCAGAGTTCCATCATCTGTTACACACACACCCGTGGTTAACATTTCAGTAATTTAACAGCTTTTGCATGATATCATCTACCGATGGTGACCTTATTTGAATTTGGTGTAACATGCTAGCAGATTTCTCGAGGAGGCCTTCAGATCCTTTGGGGAGGTTATTGAGTCCAAGGGATCATCCTTGCATTGCCGGTCCCAAGCCCGGATAAAGGAGGAGGGTTGTGTTAGGCTTCCGACAACCATCATAAAACTTCGTCAGATTTTTACAACATGGATTACAAAAATTATGAGCATTGCTTTGGGGCGTCCCTGCCTAGCGACGTGCTGCAGAGCCCGAATGCAGTAAGAAGTAAGCAAGGGCCACTACATTTTTGCCCGAATGTAGTGAATCAATTACAGAGAGGGTTCCCACATCATGGACGGGTGTGGGTAAAGAAGTTAGTCCCGCTACATTGCTGCCCGAATATAGTGAAAAATTCTCAGAGAGGGTCTCAACATTTTGATTATGGACGGATGCGGGGGTAAGGAAGCTAGTCCTAGGTAATAAGATTCGTATTGGTTCTTGGAATATCGGAACATTATCGGGTAAGCTAATGGAGGTGGTATATACTATGATTCGGAGAAAGATTCATATTCTATGTTTACAAGAGACAAAATGGGTTGGAGAAAAAGCAAAGGAGATAGAGGATACAGGTTTTAAATTATGGTACTCAGGTAAAGAAAAGGCTCGAAACGGAGTTGGTATTATCATAAATAAAGATTTAAAGGAGAGTGTACAACGATATGGTGATCAAATCATGACGTTGAAATTAGTGTTAGGAGGAGAGGTTTTGAATATAGTCTGTGCTTACGCACCCCAAGTAGGACTAGTAGTATAAAGACAGTTTTTTGGGAAGAGTTAGATAAGGTGTTTTAAAATATTCCACAAAGAGAGATGATTTGTTTAGGAGGAGATTTAAATGGACATGTCGGTAAAGAGGCATTAGGATATCAAGGGATTCATGGAAACTTTGGTTTTGGGGATATAAACAAAGAAGGTAGGGAGATTTTAAATTTTGCTATGTCATTTGATCTCTTTATAGTCAATACAATCTTCAAAAAATGAGATGAACATATAAGAGTGGCTTATCACAAACACAAATTGATTACTTTATTTGTAGAAAAAAAGATAGAGCTTATTGTAAAGATTATAAGGTAATTCCAGGAGAAAGCTTAACCACCCAACATCGACTTTTAGTTATGGATTTACAAATAAAAAAATGGACAAAGAAGAAAAGAGTGCATCGAGCTATTCGGACTAAATGGTGGAACCTCAAAAGCGAGAAAGAAGATATATTTAAACAGAAAGTCCTTCAAGAAGATGTTTGGAATTATGTTGGCACACCCTGTGATATGTGGAACAATATGGCTATACATATTAGGAAAGTGGCGAAAGATGTGTTAGGGATATCTAAGGGAGGAGTAGGAGGAGAGGTTTTGAATATAGTTTGTGCTTACGCACCCCAAGTAGGACTAGAAGATAGTATAAAGACAGTTTTTTGGGAAGAGTTAGATAAGGTGTTTCAAAAGATTCCACAAGGGGAGATGATTTGTTTAGGAGGAGATTTAAATGGACATGTCGGTAAAGAGGCATTAGGATATCAAGGGATTCATGGAAACTTTGGTTTTGGGGATATAAACAAGGAAGATAGGGAGATTTTAAATTTTGCTATGTCATTTGATCTCTTTATAGTCAATACAATCTTCAAAAAACGAGATGAACATATAAGAGTGGCTTATCACAAACACAAATTGATTACTTTATTTGTAGAAAAAAAGATAGAGCGTGTTGTAAAGATTGTAAGGTAATTCTAGGAGAAAGCTTAACCACCCAACATCGACTTTTAGTTATGGATTTACAAATAAAAAAATGGACAAAGAAGAAAAGAGTGCATCGAGCTATTCGGACTAAATGGTAGAACCTCAAAAGCAAGAAAGAAGATATATTTAAACAGAAAGTCCTTCAAGAAGATGTTTGGAATTATGTTGGCACACCGTGTGATATGTGGAACAATATGGCTATACATATTAGGAAAGTGGTGAAAGATGTGTTAGGGATATCTAAGGGAGGTGTACCGGCACAAAAAGAAGCTTGGTGGTGAAGTGAAGTAGTACAAAATAAAATCAAGGCAAAGAGGGCATGTTACAAATTACATTATGCTAAGAAAACTAGTGAAACTAGGAAGTGAAAAAGGCCATTAGTGAAGCAAAAGCTAAGATTTGGGATGACTTATATAAAAAACTCAACTCAAAAGAGGGTGAAAGAGATATTTTTAGGATAGCTAGGGCTAGAGATAAGAAAACTAAAAATCTTAATTATGTTAGATGCATAAAAGACGAGGATGAAAAAATTCTAGTGGCAAATGATGATATAAGAAATAGATGGAGAAACTATTTTTATAATCTTTTTAATGAAAATAAAGATGTTAGTATTAGTTTAGGAGATTTAGCCAAGTTAGAAAAGTATATAAACCACAATTTCTACCGACGTATTCAAAAAAATGAAGTCAAAGAGGCTCTTAAACATATGAAGAGTGGTAAATCGGTAGGACCTAATATTCCTATAGAAGTTTGAAAAATACTAGGAGAAATAGGGCTCACAAGACTATTTAATGAAATATGGAAAAACCAAAAGATGCCCGAGGAATGGAGAGCAAGTACACTTATACCCATATATAAGAACAAGGGAGACATTCAAAATTGTGTGAATTATCGAGGTATCAAGTTAATGAGTCATACTATGAAATTATGGGAAAGAATTATCGAACGTAGGTTAAGACAAGTATCAAGTACAACAGAGAACCAATTTGGATTTATGTCAGGCACATCTACTATTGAAGCGATTCACCTTTTGAGACGTCTTATAGAACATTTTAGAGCAAAAAAGAAAGACCTTCACATATATTTATTGATCTAGAAAAAGCTTATGATAAGGTACCGAGGGAGGTTCTTTGGAGAACTATCGAAAAAATAGGTATCCCATTGACATATATTAATTAACCTTATAAGAGACATGTATGATGGTGCAAAAACATGTGTGAGGACTCATGAAGGAACGATAGACTTCTTTGAAGTTAATATTGGGTTACATCAAGGATCAACTTTAAGTCCATACTTATTTATAATGGTGATGGATGAGTTAACAAAACATATTCAAGATGAAGTACCTTGGTGTATGTTATTTGCAGATGACATTATATTAGTGGAGGAGTCTAAGGAAAAAGTTAATAGAAAATTAGAACTATGGAGAGAAACATTAGAAAGCAAAGGCCTCTGACTTAGTAGAACAAAGACAGAATATATGGAATGTAAGTTTGATCATTTGGCTACTTCAGAGGGCATAGAAATTAAAATTGGCACACATTTCATTCCCCAAAAGGAAAGTTTTAAATACCTAGGGTCAATTTTTCAAAGTGATGGAAGAATTGATGGAGATGTTACACATAGAATTAATGCTGGTTGGTTAAAATGGAGAGGAGCATCAGGTATTCTTTGTGATAAGAAGATACCATTAAAATTAAAAGGTAAATATTATAGAGCAGCAATTAGGCCTGCCATGTTTTATGGTTTTGAGTGTTGGGCAGTTAATCATCAACATGTACAAAAGATGTCTGTGACAGAAATGAAGATGTTGAGATGATGAGTGGTCATACAAGAAAAGACCGTATACATAATGAGGTTATTAGAAACAAATTAGGAGTTGGCACCAATAGAGGATAAAATGAGTGAACATCGTTTAAGATGGTTTGGATATATAGAAAGAAGATCAAAAGAAGAACCTCTAAGAAGGTTAGAAAAACTAAATTTGGAAAGTATTAAAAGAGGTAGAGGACGACCACAAAAGTGTTGGAAAGAAACAATAAAGAATGATCTAGCTTATTGGGAGTTAACTGCTAACATGGCACACGATAGGGATCTGTGGAAACAAAGAATCCATGTAGCCGACCCCGTCTAGTATGGGAAAAGGCTTAGTTGTTGTTGTATGCTAGCAGATTTCTCATGATGTGCACTGGTTTGTATGAATAACAGCATCGTACGGTGAATGTGTGGAGAGGAGGGTCTCAACTCCGTTTCACCGGCCATTCCAGGCACATTAGTTATGCACAGGCTAAGGTTTTGCAGTACTTATTGTATTAATGTTTGTAGTCAGGATTTAGAGGGTTGTCTTTTCCTCCCTAGTCCTACTGTGAGCCCCTTCCTCCCTAGGGTAGTATTAGGGGTATGTATTTCCACTGCCCCTGAGGGTTGACAGCACCCTCCCCTTTTCTTCCTTGTAGTGTATAGCTGATTGTATGGCTTGTCGTGATATCTTTCTGTGTCTAGAGCATTATGGACATCATCGATCATTTTTTTCCCTCTGGGCTTAACCCAGCTTGCAAATAGAAAAAGGCTTAGTCATTTGGGACAGGCTATTGTTTCTTTCTAACAAATGGGTCTGCGGTTTGTTATTTAAGAAGGTTTAGACAAGTATTCATCTGCTTCAAAAGGTTCCTCCAGTAGATCCAGAGGTGACAGATATCAAAATGTATCTGCTTAAATTTAATTTTCAAACAACTTAACAGGAGGATCAGCAAAATGGATGTCGAATCATCAGATGCTTTCTGCATGATAAATGGATTTATGTAGATAATATGAGGCATTAATGACTCACAGGTTTATGAAAATGCATATTGCAGAGTTCCATCATCTATTACACACACACACCCATGATTAACGTTTCAGTAATTTAACAGCTTTTTCGTGATATCATCTACCGATGGTGACCTTATTTGAAATTGGTCTAGCATGCTAGCATATTTCTCATGATGTGCACTGGTTTGTATGAATAACAACATCGTTCGGTGAATGTGTGGAGAGGAGGTCTCAACTCCATTTCACCAGCCATTCCAGGCACATCAGTTATGCACAGGCTAAGGTTTTGCAGTACTTATTGTATTAATGCTTGTTGTCAGGATTTAGAGAGTTGTCTTTTCCTCTTGTTTTTTTTTTTTTATTCTGATTTGCATCCTTGTATTGGCCAGGAGCAGGCCTCAGCCTTCGAGGGATCGTTCATTTACAGCAGCTGCTGTCGCTGACCTTCTTACTGAATTGCACCAGACCTGTCCCATCTTGATCTTGATGAACCAGCTGAAGCCTTGAATGATGCTTTGAAGATTCTCCTTGGTGCACCCACAGATCTCCATTATCGGTAGATCCACACGAACTATACCAGCAAGGAGAAGGGCTGCTTAATGTTGTTTCCGTCAGTTCTTTTAATGGTAGAAGCTTTCATTGTTTTGTGCAGTTATTGCAGTTGCCCTTAGTTTCTTCATGAATTCTCTCTTTTGATTGAAAGATTTGTTTCACGCTCCTTGTTATTGCTTTCCTTGGTCTTCAAAAGAGCTAAAAGTTAAATCACATCTTATCAAAATAGATTTGACTAACGTATGTTTCCCAGGGGCAATTACTTGTTTAGACATACCATTAGAAAGCAAGGTCGAAGGATGATATAATTGGATTTCAGATATCCTTCCCTGATTTCATTATACCTACGATTTTCTTTTTCTGTGTGCATCTTAGTTGTTCGCATAATTTCTCCTACGGTTGAAGTGCTAAAAGCTTAGCAGCTGCTTTACTGTGGGACTCCTGAACTGTTACAGGACATAGAGATTGTATAGTTGTGATCCTCTAAACTGCAGCCAGTAAACTTGAGCATGTATCGTGGAGAACGAAAACTGTGCACTGCAAATCATCATGCCAGAAACCTTCCTCATGATCACACTCGATAGTTCGTGTATGTTTCCTTGACCTTTAAACCGAAAATGAACGTAGTATCTGCAGCTCCATTTGGCTCTGAAAGCTCGTCATGTGGCTTATTTAACATTTTTATCTAAATCATACCCCAATTGTATTAGGGTGCTTAATGTTTACGGATTAAGCAAAGCAGATGATCAGCTAATCAGAATAGTGCTGCTGTATGGAATGCACCCAACAGTCCCCCAAGAATGCAACCGAAGAAGTAGCAAGCAAAGCAAGAAGAATGCATGCTTTTCAATTGACAAAAGCTGCGCGATCAACACCGCAAAACAATCGAAGATCAGAAAACTGCAAGTTTCGGAGGAAGCAAAATGCCCAGCAAATAACAGAACAACTTGGAGAGGCATTCTTCATGCAAAATTGGGGTAGTGGGACATTGAAGGAAACGGTCTGAGTTTGTAGACCTGCTGGGCCGACCAAGGCCAACTATTTAAAACCTTGGTGGCTTGAAGGGCGTTTCTTGCAACAACGGGAAGGTCAAATGGAAAGCCAAGGCAAAGGTCATTGGCCTGCCTGGTTGGCATCAGCAATGGCAGGAAGAAACTACGGAAAACAAGGAATCGAGAAAAGAAAAGACCAAAAAGCGAAACAGAACCGTCGGATAAAGGAGAGGATCTTCAAGAGGGGTTTCGCCATTGCGGCCGACTGGATGTTGCTGTTTTGCGTCTCTCTCTCGCTCTGTGATTAATAACATATATAGTCCGTGCTCCATCCATCACTGCTCAAACTTTACTTGCACGACCGCCGGCTTGATGCTTCGGTTCAAGATTTCGTGTCCCGTGTCGTTTCGTACGTATCCTTGCGAACTTCAGTTGTCATCGTTTAAATAGCGCGGGAGTGGCTCCGCACGAAATGAAATGAACAAGGCAAAACCTTTTGCGCGTTGGCTCTGATCAACTGAGAACTCGAGCGTTTCGTTTTGCCCGATCAGCGAAGAGAAATCCAAAGGGAGGGACGACCCTGTGTGAGCTCAATCAATCGATCGATTGGATTGAACCGTGTGAGAGAGAGGAAGAATTGATGGCAGATCGATCCGTTGGAGGAAGATAGTGAAGAAGCAATTAAGGATTGCTCATCGACAATCTCGTTCATGAGACTCAGTTTTATCATTTTCAATCTCCTAAATATATCTCCCTGTAAGCAACTCTCTCTCTCCTCGAGAACTCTTGTGGGTTGTGATGGATCCTTGAGGTAAAGGACACAATGATTTGAGCTTCTAGGGTTTCGTTTGAACTATACAATTGAGATGCATTTGTGTGTGAAACTGAGATATCGTCCCTTTATGACAATTTTTTGCAACAAACGCCTTCATATGGGTTTGTGGTTATGCTTTGCTAAAGAGCCGGGGTGACTCAGTTGCGTGAGTGGATTTTGTCATTCTTTTTCATAAGGTTGCAGGTTGGGAATGACAGTTATCTTTAAACATCTCTAAAGAAGCCCCAAAAATATGATCTCATAGTTGCAGTTAACTGGAACTCCTTTTCATCTACGGAGATCCTTCCCCATAGATATTACCCTTTTCTTCTTGAACTCTTTTTCATCTTCCTCTTGACCTGAATATTATCCTGATAATTTTTCATGTGATAATTCTTATAACCGGTCGGCTACGTTGCATGGCTCCGGGTATGGTACGAGCACGTGATACCGGGTACAAATAAATAAAACTAAGGTACTGGTACTCCACAATTAAAAACATAATAAAAAGATAAATTTATACAAATAAATATAAACAAAATACCAACTAAAAAGTACAGCATATGAAAACAAGGAAGTTTCATTTAATAACATTTTCAACTGTATTCATATCACTTTCATGTCAAAATTAACATTCTCAACACAATATCTTTGAATCAAAACACGCTAAGCTTCAAACTCCAATAGTGTGGATCTCAGTATTTCCTTCACTATTAAATATAGCAACCCATCAAAGATCATTCAAATCAAATGATCTTTGGCAGTAACGATGAAAGACTGTTCTTTTAAACTGAGATATGAAGATCAACTATGGTAAAATTGAGATATCAAGATCAACTATGGTAATGATAGAAAGATTAAGCAACTGAAGAAGTGGACGAAGATATTGAAGACAAAAAGGAAAAGAATGAAAATTAGATGCAAATCAAGCACCCACTAAAGAAATGGGTAGTTCAGTTGTGCTGGTGGCTTTTCGCATTCTTTCCCACAAGGTTGCTGGTTGGGAATGACAGTTATGTTTAAACATCTCTAAAGAAGCCCCAAACTGATCAGATAATATGATCTCTTAGTTGCAGTTCACCTGAACAACATGGACTCGAACTTCCAGGGGACACCCTTCCTCGTTGACAACACCTTTTTTCCTTTATGAATTCCTCCTCTTCATTTTCTTCTTGACCTGAACATTATCTTGATCAGATAATATTTAGTTTTTCAGTAATATTTCAAATTTGACACTGGAGGGGCAATGTCGCTAATCCTAATTTCTTCAGTTAATATATTTTGCATTCGCGAAGTACTTAGCATGCAAAAGATCTGTGAACTAGTTCAAGTCATATTCAATGTGAGATGACCTTAAAAGAACTTTAATGGCGTTTAGGATCTCTAACTAAGAAAGTCTCCACATGCTCAAGAACGATAAACCCAATTTCTCTATTGTTAGGTTTTCTTGGATAATGTATAGTTGATTGACGTTGAAGTTTAATTATAGACCTAAATTATGCTGACTCTCATATTCTTTACATATTTGAGATGTGGAAAGGGACTAGGACTGATCTGATTGAATACTATTGGTGCTAGGCATGTGCACATCTGGTGGGGGAGTCCTTGTTAAATGTAATATGTCTTTGTGATAGGATTCGAATCTGAGGAGCCGGGGTCGGGTTATTGGCAGGCAGAGTTGTTTGCATCGGGTTGGTGCTTTTCTCCTCCCTAGGCCTACTGTGAACCTATCCTTTCCCCTTCCTCCCATGGCCAACTGTGAATCCCTTCCTCCCTAGGGTAGTATTAGGGGTATGTACTTCCACTGCCCCTGAGGGTTGACAGCACCCTCCCCTTTTCTTCCTTGTAGTGTATGACTGATTGTATGGCTTGTCGTGATATCTTTCTGTGTCTAGAGCATTATGGACATCATCGATCATTTTTTACCCTAAGGGGCTTAACCCAGCTTGCAAATAGAAAAAGGCTTACTAACAAATGGGTCTGCGGTTTGTTATTTAAGAAGGTTTAGACAAGTATTCATCAGCTTCACGCTGTTCTTGAAAAGGTTTCTCCAGTAGATGCAGAGGTGACAGATATCGAAATGTATCTGGTTATTTTATATTTAACGTCAATCTTGCCACATTTTGGCCGAAACGGAACCACTTCAAAAGATAAGCATGGAGCTATTCTGCAATTCCACGAATGTGACTATCCAAAACGAACTGCTTGAAAAATCTTGAGAGGACATTGTACATAAGTTCACTAGTGTTGCACATGGAGCTGCTGCTCTCCTCACTAGTGGATAAATTCAGTTTTGAAGTGAAGAGTTCATTGCCCATGATGTAATCTGGTAGCGGCCAGCTTCGCAATCCAGAAAGAAAAAAAGTTCATCGATGTTGTAGTTTTACAACCTTCTAACTGCATTCATATTGGTTTTGGTGACTATCAAAGGAAATATTGTTTCACTTTGGGAAGAAAATAAAGGCATAGCTTTTATTACTGTAGGAAGCCCCTAACATGGGTTTACGAGAATAAGGAGATCATATGCAAAAACTTAACTGAGAGCAAATATAATAACATTGTATCCAATGGAACATGGTCACCCTAGAACTGATGTTGGTAATGGCAATAGACCTAGTTGTGGTAAAATCAGTTATCCCAGATCCGATGTAGATATCCACAATATTGAATAGTCTTCTCCTGTCATGGAACATGGTCACCACTGCTCTCAAACTAGGGTCAGAAATCAACGTTTCTGAATTGTCCTTGAAACTAGCAATTGAGCAAGAACATATGAGTGAAAATAAAAAGAAAAAATGCTAGTAGTAAAAGATGGGATAGGGTCTAGTTCCAAACCCAATGAAAGGAGAAATAGATCAAACAAAAAGTTTGACAAAAATAAGAAAAAGGGCGGTCAATCTTTTAAGAAACCGCTTCTTTGGTTAAGTGTTTTAGTTGTCAAAAGATATAACACTATAAGAAGAATTGCCGCAAAATGAAGAATAGAGAAAACAACCCACAATGCGGATAATCAGAGAAGCGGGACATAATCTGCGTGATATCGGAATGTCTCTACATGCACCGCTCAGTAACTGGTTGGTAGATTGACTTTAGAGCAACCAAACATATCTTGAAGACAAAGGAAGGAGCAATAGATTTAAAGGAGTACAAACTTGGTCAACATCGGGTGTACATGGGAAATAATACTTTATCAGATGCTCTAGGTATTGGGTCCTTTAAAATTTTTGTACAATGCATATCAATTGTATTTACTGATATATTAATTATGCCATCTATAAGGCACAATCTGGTTTTGATTCTTGTCTTAGTGAAGAAAGGTTTTGAGGTTAGGTTTGTTCCTACGAAGGTGACTGTAGAAAAATATGGGAGAGTATTTTTCTCTAGGGAATTTGATGTAGAACATGAATTGTTCAAATTAAAAGTTAATGATAATGAAAATCTTCTACTTATATTGATTGCGCCTTTAGTGTTGATGTGAATGTATGGCATAAATGCCTTGGGCATATAAGTATGAAAAAGTTGAGTAAATTATCTAACTTTGACTTACTATCGAGATTTGAGAAAAATACTTTGAACAAGTACAAAACTTTTATACAAGAAAAGTTTTTTTTGAAGAGACAACAAGGGTAACAACCTTGTTAGAGGTCATTCACACGAATTTATGTGGACCCTTCAGAGTAAAGTCACATCATGAAAAAGGTTTATTTTATAATCTTTATCGATGATTACTCGAAATATATGTATTTATATCTCCTACCACATAAATTTGAGGCAATTCAAGCTTTTAAAGAATATAAGCAGGAAGTTGAAAATCAACTGGGATATTCAATCAAAATCTTAAGATTATATAGAGGTGGTGAATATACATCTGTAGAATTTCTGAAATTCTATAAAGACTTTGGTATTGCAAAGTAAAATACAATACCTAGAACACCTCACCAGAATGGTGTAACTGAAAGATATAAAAGGACCTTACTGAATATAACATGGTCAATGTTAATTGATGTCTCTCTACGAAAGATATTTTGGGAAGAAGCAGTAAGTATAACAATATACATTCTCAATAGAGTACCATATAAGGTTGTATTCACTACGCCATATGAGATGTGGTTTGGAAGAAAACTCAACCTAGGTCATCTCAGGAGGTGAAGATATATTGCACATGATCAGTATAGAGATAATTTAGACAATAGATCATTGAGATGTAAATTCATCGGATATTCTAAAGGCTTAAAGGGATATTGGTTTTATCATAAGGACCACGTACTGATAGAAAATAGAGATGTTGAATTTTTAGAAGATACTAATAATGACATCCTAGAAAATAATGATGAGTACAGTGACGAAATAATAGACCTAAATCAATCATCATTTAAACCCATAAAAGACCTTGAAACAACTGAAACTTTAAGTGCACATAAAAGGCCTAAGGTCACACCGTCCTACTTAAAGGATTATCACACTTATCTTATAGTAGAATTATGTAATTCGGTGGATTTAGATGAGTTGACTAATAACTTGACTTATCAGTAAGCTATGAACTCATCGGAAGTAACAAACTGTGGGAAAGGTAGGGATGAGGAAAATGAATTCATCAAGAAAAACCATGTTTGGGAATTGACTGATTTGTCAAAATGAAGGAAAGTCATAGGCTGTAAATGAGTTTTAAAAAAGAAATATAAGGTCGATGGTTCAATCGACAAGTTTAAAGCGATGTTGATTGTAAAGGGTTTTTCATAAAAAGAGGGGATAGATTATGTTGAGAAATATTCTCCTTTTGCTAAATTTGCATATATAAGGATAATTCTAGAAATATATGCATATTATGATTTAGACTTATATCAGTTAGATGTAAATGCAGCTTTTCTAAACAGAGATTTAGATGAAATCATATACATGTAGCAGCCCGAAGGATATATAGTTCAAGGTTTGTAGCTAATGAGCTTGATCACTCTGTATATATCTGGAATATTGGGAGCCACTTTATCACCTTATCGTTATATGTAAATAACATATTAATGACTGAGAATGACAATGAAATGATTGTCAAAACCAAGTCATGGTTAAACTCAAGGTTCAAAATAAAGGATATGGGGAAGCATCCTATATCCTGGGTATAAAGATCTCTCAAGATAGAGAATCTAAACTCTTATGCCTAAGTTAGGAGAGATATATTGATTTAGGTTAATGAAGTTTGCTATTACACCCGTTGTAAAAGGGGTTAAACTAAGTAAGACTGATTATCCCGGTGAAGGAGACGATAAGCCTAACATTCCTTATGCACAAGCTGTGGGTAACTTGATATATGTTATGTTGTGTACAAGAACTGATATCATCTTTGTTTTTGGTCTTGTGAGTAGATATCAAAGTAATCCTTGATGACAGTATTGGATAACTGTAAAACTGATTTTAAGACCTCTCAAAAGAACAAAAGACTTGAAACTATGCTTTTAAGCAGATGAATTGAAAGTGGTACAATACTCATATACTGACTTTGCTGGAAGCAAAGATGATAGCAAATCAATATCGAGACAAATATTCTTATTTGGAGATAGTGTTGTTTCTTAGGCATGTAAGAAACAAGATTTTTAGCATTACATACATATAATGTTGAGTATGTGGCTTGTTGTATGGTTGCAACAAGTGTTGTCTACATAAGTCTCTTCATACGGGATTTGAAGTTGAAGATGGTCGACGAGTCAGTTGCCATTTATTGTGACAACAACACACCAATTACTCTTATCAAGAGTAGAGTTAACAACTCCAAGAGAAAGCATATAATGGTTAAATACCACTATGTTCATGATATGGTCATGAGAAAGGAAATATCCATCTCATACAGGCTCCTTAACTAAAGGCATAACAGAGGATCTTTTCTTAAAACATGTTGCGAACATGGGTTTGAGATATGTATGATTGTTGTGTAGATAAAAAATCACACAACGGGTGGTGATTGCAATCGCAATCATAAAGTGACATTACTAGTGGAACCCCACAAAAGTGAGAGGAAAACCAGTATGACAATGTAAGGAAATATATATCATTCTCGGCAATCCTAGCTATAAAACGGCTTGACCGACCATCCAGCCATTATCTGTGGAAGGGATACGGGGAAGGATGATTGTAATAGCTTAAGTGAGAGCAAATATAATAACCATTGTATACAATGGGACACTCTGATCTGGACCTCTCATGAACTCCTGCTGCAATTTTATACTTCCCACTTGATTGTCGGAATGATGAAAATTCCTCAATAATGGGTTAGCTTTGTGTTTAGATATATCAGGTTTCTTTTTCAGGATACTGCTTTTAGCAGGTTTTCTATTCCATTCCAGAGGATTGCAAGAGAAGTAAAACAAAAGACGACCGATGTGAATTGTCGAATAGGTTGGATAGGGCGTTTCATGGAACAACGAGAAGGTCAAACGGAAAGACAAGGCAAAGGTCATTGGCCTGCCTGGTTGGCATCAGCATTGGCAGGAAGAAACTACGAAAAACAAGGAATCGAGAAAAGAAAAGACCAAAAAACGAAACAGAACCGTCGAATAAAGGAGAGGATCTTAAGAGGGGTTTGGCTCACGCCATTGTGGCCGACTGGATGTTGCTGTTTTGCGTCTCTCTCTCGCCCTGTGATTAACAACATATATAGTCCGTGCTCCATCCATCACTTCTCAAACTTTACTTGCACGACCGCCGGCTTGATGCTTCGGTTCAAGATTTCGTGTCCCGTGTCGTTTCATACGTATCCTTGCGAACTTCAGTTGACATCGTTTAAATAGCCCGGGAGTGGCTCCGCGCGAAATGAAATGAACAAGGGAAAATCTTTTGGACGTTGGCTCTGACCAACTGAGAACTCGAGCGTTTCGTTTTGCCCGATCAGCGAAGGGAAACCCAAAGGGAGGGAGGAACGAACCTGTGTGAGATCAATCAATCGAACGATTGGATTGAAGCGTGTGAGTGAGAGGAAGAATTGATGGCAGCTCGATCCGTTGGAGGAAGATAGTGAAGAAGCAATTAAGGGTTGCTCATCGACAATCTCGTTCATGAGACTCTGAATTTTATTAGTTTCAATCTCCTCAGTATATCTCCCTGTAAGCAACTCTCTCTCTCTCTCCTCAAGAATTCTTGCGGGTTGTGATGGATCCTTGAGGTGAAGGACACAATGATTTGAGCTTCTAAGGTTTCATTTGAACCATACAATTGAGATGCATTTGTGTGTGAAACAGAGATATAGTCCCTTTATGACAATTTTTTGCAACAAACGCCTTCATATGGGTTTGTGGTTATGCTTTGCTAAAGAACCGGGCTGACTCAGTTGCGTGAGTGGATTTTGTCATTCTTTTCCATAAGGTTGCAGGTTGGGAATGACAGTTATCTTTAAATATCTCTAAAGAAGCTCCAAAACATGATCTCATAGCTGCAGTTAACTAGAACTCCTTTTCATCTACGGAGATCCTTCCCCGTAGATATTACCGTTTTCTTCATGAACTCCTTTTCATCTTCCTCTTGACCTTAACATTATCCTGATAATTTTTCATGTGATAATTCTTACAACCTGTCAGTTTTGTATGAAAATTAAATTACAAAATTTTTCAAAAATATAAATTGATTTATGTAGACAATATTAGGCATTAATGACACAGGTTTATGGAAACGCATATTGCAGAGTTCCATCATCTGTTCCACACACACCCATGATTAACATTTCAGTAATTTAACAGCTTTTGCGTGATATCATCTACCGATGGTGACCTTATTTGAATTTGGTGTAGCATGCTAGCAGATTTCTCATGACGTGCACTGGTTTGTATGAATAACAGCATCGTACGGTGAATGTGTGGAGAGGAGGGTCTCAACTCCGTTTCATCGGCCATTCCAGGCACATCAGTTATGCACAGGCTATGGTTTTGCAGTACTTATTATATTAATGCTTGTAGTCAGGATTTAGAGAGTCGTCTTGTCCTCTTGTTTTTTTTTTTAAATTCTGATTTGCATCCTTGTATTGCCCAAGAGCAGGCCTCAGCCTTTGAGGGATCGTTCATGTACAGCAGCTGCTGTCGCTGACCTTCTTACTGAATTGCACCAGACCTGTCCCATCTTGATCTTGATGAACCAGCTGAAGCCTTGAATGATGCTTTGGAGATTTTCCTTAGTGCAGCCACAGATCTCCGTTGTCGGTAGATCCACATGAACTATACCACCAAGGAGAAGGGCTGCTTAATGTTGTTGTTTCCATCAGTTCTTTTAATGGTAGAACCTTTCATTGTTTTGTGCAGTTATTACAATTGCCCTTAGTTCCTTCATTAATTCTCTCTTTTGATTGAAAGATTTGTTTCACTTTCCTTGTTATTCCTTTCCTTGGTCTTCAAAAGAGCTAAAAGGTAAATCACATCTTATCAAAATAAATTTGACTAACGTATGTTTCCCAGGGGAAATTACTTGTTTAGACATACCATTAGAAAGCAAGGTCAAAGGATGATATAATTGGATTTCAGATATCCTTCCCTGATTTCATTATACCTACGATTTTCTTTTTCTGTGTGCATCTTAGTTGTTCGCATAATATCTCCTACGGTTGAAGTGCTAAAAGCTCAGCAGCTGCTTTACTGTGGGACTCCTGAACTGTTACAGGACATAGAGATTGTACAGTTATGATCCTCTCAACTGTCTAAACTGCAGCCAGTAAACTTGAGCATGTATTGCGGAGAACGAAAGCTGTGCACTGCAAATGTTTCCTTGACCTTTAAGCCGAAAACCTTCCTCATGATCACACTGGATAGTTCGTGTATGTTTCCTTGACCTTTAAGCCGAAAATGAACGTAGTATCTGCAACTCCATTTGGCTCTGAAAGCTCGTCATGTGGCTTATTTAACATTTTTATCTAAATCATACCCCAATTGTATTAGGGTGCTTAATGTTTATGGATTAAGCAAAGCAGATGATCAGCTAATCAAAATAGTGCAACTGTATGGAATGCACCCAACAGTCCCCCAAGAATGCAACCGAATAAGTAGCAAGCAAAGCAAGAAGAATGCATGTTTTTCAATTGACAAAACACTGCGCGATCAACTCCGCAAAACAATCGAAGATCAGAAAACTGCAAGTTTCGGAGGAAGCAGAATGCCGAGCAAATAACAGAACAACTTGGAGAGGCATTCTTCATGCAAAATTGGGGTTGTGGGACATTGAAGGAAACGGTCCGAGTTTGTAGACCGGTTGGGCCGACCAAGGCCAACTATTTAAAACCTTGGTGGCTTGAAGGGCGTTTCTTGCAACAACGGGAAGGTCAAATGGAAAGCCAAGGCAAAGGTAATTGGCCTGCCTGGTTGGCATCAGCAATGGCAGGAAGAAACTACGGAAAACAAGGAATCGAGAAAAGAAAAGACCAAAAAACGAAACAGAACCGTCGGATAAAGGAGAGGATCTTCAAGAGGCGTTTGGCTCACGCCATTGTGGCCGACTGGATGTTGCTGTTTTGCGTCTCTCTCTCTGTGACTAACAACATATATAGTCCGTGCTCCATCCAATACTGCTCAAACTTTACTTGGACGACCGCCGGCTTGATGCTTCGGTTCAAGATTTCGTGTCCCGTGTCGTTTCATACGTATCCTTGCGAACTTTACTTGTCATCGTTTAAATAGCGCGGGAGTGGCTCCGCGCGAAATGAAATGAACAAGGGAAAATCTTTTGGCCGTTGGCTCTGACCAACTGAGAACTAGAGCGTTTCGTTTTGCCCGATCAGCGAAGAGAGACCCAAAGGGAGGAACGACCCTGTGTGAGATCAATCAATCGATCGATTTCGTGTGAGAGAGAGGAAGAATTGATGGCAGATCGATCCGTTGGAGGAAGATAGTGAAGAAGCAATTAAGGATTGCTCATCGACAATCTCGTTCATGAGACTCTGAATTTTATCATTTTCAATTTCCTCAATATGTCTCCCTGTAAGCAGCTCTCTCTCTCCTCGAGAATTCTTGTGGGTTGTGATGGATCCTTGAGGTGAAGGACACAATGATTTGAGCTTCTAGGGTTTCGTTTGAACTATACAATTGAGATGCATTTGTGTGTGAAACAGAGATATCGTCCCTTTATGACAATTTTTTGCAACAAACGCCTTCATGTGGGTTTGTGGTTATGCTTTGCTAAAGAGCCGGGGTGACTCAGTTGCGTGAGTGGATCTTGAGGATGATGGGAGGAGTGAAATAGAGGGAGGGAAGGACTCATAATCCTCCATTCAAGAATGGATTATTTGAAAGAATGCCTTGATCATTTTCTTTGCTGAACTTTATGTGGTGATGCTTCGATAAGATTCTAAAAAGCACCAAGGAGTTTGAAGTCTATATGCTTTCAATCTCTCTATCTCTCTATCAAAAGTCCCTTCTTTTCGGTTTTTTGTTGGTGCTACTGTTTCTTGCGTTATTGGTGATAAAGTTATACGTCTATAGCATCTTTTAGAAAATTCAAGATGTTTCGAGTCAAGGTTTTTGTTTCTTTGATGAGTAGCTTTCTAGGTTAGTTTGTGCCATCAGTTCCCATAACAAATAATAACTAAGCAAAGAACGATCCTGGATTTCTGACTTCGTGCCATAGCTCCTCCTATCTTCACCCTCCATGCCATTAAGACTAAAATCTTACCTCACCCTGACAAATACTCTGTTCTTTGTTGCAATAGAAGTGCACGTATTCATTATGTCGGGATACTTGTTTGGATGATCGCATGACCTCCACTAAACCATAAATTGTGAGGGAATCTTTTCGTCCATGCAGGAAGCATCTGATGATTCGACATCCATTTTGCTGATCCTCCTGTTAAGTTGTTTGAAAATTAAATTACAAAATTTTCAAAAATATAAATGGATTTATGTAGATAATATGAGGCATTAATGACTCACAGGTTTATGGAAATGCATATTGCAGAGTTCCATCATCTGTTACACACACACCCATGATTAACATTTCAGTAATTTAACAGCTTTTTTCGTGATATCATCTACCGATGGTGACCTTATTTGAATTTGGTGTATCATGCTAGCAAATTTCTCATGCTGGTTTGTATGAATAACAGCATCCTACGGTGAATGTGTGGAGAGGAGGGTCTCAACTCCGTTTCACCGGCCATTCCAGGCACATCAGTCGTGCACAGGCTAAGGTTTTGCAGTACTTATTGTATTAATGCTTGTAGTCTGGATTTAGAGAGTTGTCTTTTCCTCGATTTTTTTAAAATTCTGATTTGCATCCTTGTATTGGCCAAGAGTAGGCCTCAGCCTTTGAGGGATCGTTCATGTACCGCAGCTGCTGTCGCTGACCTTCTTACTGAATTGCACCAGACCTGCCCCATCTTGATCTTGATGAACCAGCTGAAGCCTTGAATGATGCTTTGGAGATTCTCCTTAGTGCACCCACAGATCTCCGTTGTCCGTAGATCCACATGAACCATACCACCAAGGAGAAGCGCTGCTTAATGTTGTTGTTTCCATCAGTTCTTTTAATGGTAGAACCTTTCATTGTTTTGTGCAGTAATTACAATTGCCCTTAGTTCCTTCATTAATTCTCTCTTTTGATTGAAAGATTTGTTTCACTTTCCTTGTTATTGCTTTCCTTGGTCTTCAAAAGAGCTAAAAGGTAAATCACATCTTATCAAAATAAATTTGACTAACGTATGTTTCCCGGAAGCAATTACTTGTTTAGACATACCATTAGAAAGCAAGGTCAAAGGATGATATAATTTGATTTCAGATATCCTTCCCTGATTTCATTATACCTACGATTTTCTTTTCTGTGTGCATCTTAGTTGTTCGCATAATATCTCCTACGGTTGAAGTGCTAAAAGCTCAAAAGATGCTTTACTGTGGGACTCCTGAACTGTTAGAGGACATCGAGATTGTATAGTTATGATCCTCTAAACTGCAACCAGTAAACTTGAGCATGTATTGCGGAGAACGAAAGCTTTGCACTGCAAATCGTCATGCCAGAAACCTTCCTCATGATCACACTGGATAGTTCGTGTATGTTTCTTTGACCTTTAAGCCGAAAATGAACGTAGTATCTACAGCTCCATTTGGCTCTGAAAGCTCCTCAAGTGGCTTATTTTACATTTTTATCTAAATCATACCCCAATTGTATTAGGGTGCTTAATGTTATGGATCAAGCAAAGCAGATGATCATTTAATCAGAATAGTGCTGCTGTATGGAATGCACCCAACAGTCCCCCAAGAATGCAACCGAAGAAGTAGCAAGCAAAGCAAGAAGAATGCATGTTTTTCAATTGACAAAAAACTGCGCGATCAACACCGCAAAACAATCGAATATCAGAAAACTGCAAGTTTCGGAGGAAGCAAAATGCCGAGCAAATAACAGAACAACTTGGAGAGGCATTCTTCATGCAAAATTGGGGTTGTGGGACATTGAAGGAAACGGTCTGAGTTTGTAGACCTGCTGGGCCGACCAAGGGCGACTATTTAAAACCTTGGTGGCTTGAAGGGCGTTTCTTGCAACAACGGGAAGGTCAAACGGAAAGCCAAGGCAAAGGTCATTGGCCTGCCTGGTTGGCATCAGCAATGGCAGGAAGAAACTACGGAAAACAAGGAATCGAGAAAAGAAAAGACCAAAAGACGAAACAGAACCGTCGGATAAAGGAGAGGATCTTCAAGAGGCGTTTGGCTCACGCCATTGTGGCCGACCGGATGTTGTTGTTTTGCGTCTCTCTCTCTCTCTCTCTATGATTAACAACATATATAGTCCGTGCTCCATCCATCACTGCTCAAACTTTCCTTGCACGACCGCCGGCTTGATGCTTCGGTTCAAGATTTCGTGTCCCGTGTCGTTTCATATGTATCCTTGCGAACTTGAGTTGTGATCGTTTAAATAGAGCGGGAGTGGCTCCGCGCGAAATGAAATGAACAAGGCAAAACCTTTTGCATGTTGGCTCTGACCAACTGAGAACTCGAGCGTTTCGTTTTGCCCGATCAGCGGAGGGAAACCCAAAGGGAGGAACGACCCTGTGTGAGATCAATCAATCGAAGATCGATCTAGTTGGAGGAAGATAGTGAAGAAGCAATTAAGGATTGAACCGTGTGAGAGAGAGGAAGAATTGATGGCAGATCGATCCGTTGGAGGAAGATAGTGAAGAAGCAATTAAGGATTGCTCATCGACAATCTCGTTCATGAGACTCTGAATTTTATCATTTTCAATCTCCTCAGCATATCTCCCTGTAAGCAACTCTCTCTCTCCTCAAGAATTCTTGCGGGTTGTGATGGATCCTTGAGGTGAAGGACACAATGATTTGAGCTTCTAGGGTTTCGTTTGAGCCATACAATTGAGATGCATTTGTGTGTGAAACAGAGATATCGTCCCTTTATGACGATTTTGTGCAACAAACGCCTTCATATGAGTTAGTGAGTGGATTTTGTCATTCTTTTTCATATGGTTGCAGGTTGGGAATGACAGTTATCTTTAAATATCTCTAAAGAAGCCCCAAAAATATGATCTCGTAGTTGCAGTTAACTTGAACAACTTGGATACGTACTTTTGGGGGAAATCCTTCCCCGTAGATATTACCCTTTTCTTCATGATCTCTTTTTTATCTTCCTCTTGACCTGATCATTTTTCCTGATCATTTTTCATGTGATAATTCCTATAACCTGTCAAAAGGGAAATGATTTGTTTAGGAGAAGGCTTAAACAGTGTTATCCATATCACATCGTATTTTAGAGGTTATCGCTCTGTATCTTCCCTTGTAAAGGGTCCCTGGCTGAACGGAAACTCATGTTTTAGAGGGTTTCCTTGGTTTGTTGAGAGCTCCCCAAGCTTCCCTGGCATGGTTCTTCCCTTCCTTAGTGTTCAAGGCTCTAAAAAAGTGTTTTACGGTGTCCGTGTAAGCCTCTTAACTCAGATTTTGGTATATTTTTAGTATTTTTCTTCATTTTTTCTTTTGTATTTGTTATTTTTTTGTGTTATTTATATTTTTCTTTTTTTCAATAACAAAATATGAAGTTATTAAGTGTGTGGATATGATTTTTATTGCATTCATGAAGTGGAAGACACTCTATTTGAGTTTTATTTGAAGATTGGGGATTTACGAAGTGCTTTTATTTTCAGGTTTTTTATTGAATTAAAGTACTTAATTGAGATGGCATGAAGGGGTGTTAGAGACTCCCATTCTCGGTCTGATGATCCGGCATGGTAGTGGGGTACACCAGTTCCAGATTGAAGATAAGATGTTTATTTTGTGAGAGGGTTGTTAGTGGTGGAATTTCACGGTTGAAACACTACCTACCATGGACTAAGAAATAAGTTGCTCCTTGCATAAGCAGAGTTAGAAGTTTGCCATAAAGCATTAAATGACAATGTCTTCAGATGATTGAGAGTATACAAGAGAGGAGACAACAGAAGGATGATTTGGAGATGTTTAAAGAAGATGATGATGCTATTGGATTCACTGATAGTTTGCCTTCAGATGTCAGAACAAATATTGGTAGTAGCAGTTTACGACCACCTAGCAGGGGAAAGAGGGTTGTTGAAGACTTTGAAAGTGGTATAAGAGGAAGTTCATGAAGGAGTAGAGGAAGAGTTGCTTTTAGTATATATTCATTTTTTCCTCCTACCATTTTTTTTTCCTACCACTATACCTAGTACTCAACCTAGAATTCATGTTGCTATGACTTCAGAACAACTGCATGATCAGGGAGACCTTGCAGTGGGCAGATGGTTTTATGATGCATGCATTCCATTCAATGTAACAAATAGTTTTCATTTTAAAGCAATGATAGATTTAATTGTTAACATTGGTCCAGGATACAAGATGCCCTCCTATCAGAAGTTGAGAGGAAAGATCTTAGATAAGACCGTCATTGAAGTGCAAAAATACTGTTCGACTTTGAAAGAGTCATGGAAAGAGATAGGTTGCACTATCATGGCAGATGGATGGGCAGATAGGCGAGAAAGGACCTTGCTAAACTTTCTTGTCTATTGTCCTAAATGACTTATGTTTTTGAGATCTCTAGACATGTTAGAGGAAAGGCACACTGCCGAGATCCTACGGCAAGAATTTGATAAGGTTATATGCGAGGTTGGAATAGAAAATGTAGTCCAATTGATTACAAATAATACGGCTAACTACAAAGCAGCTGGGAAGGAGTTAGCTGATACTTATGGGACTTTCTACTGGACATCATGTGCAACCCATTGTTTATATCTCATCCTTGAGGACATTGGTGAGATGGATGAAATAAAGGCAACAACTGAGTGTTGCTAAGATATCACAAAATTCATTTACAACCGTGCATTTGTTTTGTGTATGATGAGGAGATATACAGAAGGTGAAGAGCTTCTTCGAACAGCTGTAACTTGGTTTGCAACAAACTTCTTATCTGTACAGAGTATTGTGAGACAGAAGCAAGCATTGAAGAGAATGTTCTCTTCAAATGAGTGGCAACAATTTACAGAGTTGCCTTAGAACAGAAGAAACAGAAAGTTGAATAAGATTTCTGAGACAGTCTTCTGGAGTATATTTTGGAATGCATGTATTAGACTGTTGAGGATTACATATCCATTAGTAAAGGTTTTGAGATTGACTGATAGTGAGGAGAAATCATTTATGGGTTACCTTTATGAAGTCATGGATAGGGCAAAAGAAGCCATTAGAAATAATTTTAATAGAAAAAAGAGAGATTATGTGTCCGTGTAGAAAATTATTGATAATAGATGGAATAAACAATTGCATCAGCCTATTCATGCAACAACATATTATCTAAACCCATCATTCTGGTACTCAGCAAGCTTCAAAAGGGACGGTGAGGTTAATCGAGGCATCATTGATTGTATAGATAGATTAGTCCCTGATGAGAGCAGAGCATATGCTATGGAGATCTATGATAATGCTCTTCACTTGATGGGTTTGCCTGTAGCAATTTGCAACCGCACTAATATGCGTCTAGGTAAATTGTTTATCTTCGTATTTAAGTTTCTTAAATCAATACATCTTATATTATTGTGGATTATGTCTTTAATGTTTGTCTTTTTCTATAGATATTTGGTGGAATAGGTTTAGAACTGATTGCCCGAACCTTAAGGATTTTGCAGTCAAAGTTTTGAGTCAAACCTCTAGTGCAACCTGGTTGTGAAAGGAATTGGAATGTCTTTGAACACATCCATATAAAAAAATGCAATAGGTTGAAACATAAGCGAGTGAATGATTTAGTTTTTATTCGTTGTAACATGCGCATTCATGAAAGGTAATATTGTATTACTTAGTACTTAAATGTTCAATTCAATAAATTGTTTGACTTCAATTGTTAATATTATTTACTAATTGCTTATCTTTCTTTGTTGTAGGCAATTAAAAAAAGTAAATAGACAAGAAAACCAATTTGATCCAATAAGTTTGGATAATTTTGATATATTATAAGACTGAATTATAGAAGATAGTGAAGAAAATGCCCTCCTAACTCAATAAGACATTGCATGGATTAATTTGGAAGGAGCGCAACAATAGTATTAAGGAGACGAAGAATTTAATTTTCAAGCAGATAGTGGTGATGATGATATAAGGGTCTTCAGTAAGGAAAAGATGAAGATTATTTAGTTGATGATCCTGATTACAATTTGTAAAATGTAAATGTATTTCATTTTTTGCTTCAAAATATGTAAATTTAGATGCAATTGTTCAATGTTGAATGCTTAATCTATATTAAACTTTGCATTATATAAATTCAAAGCAATTACCTGATTTTTTCTATTTTTTCTTGGTTTTTTAAATATTTTGCTATTTTTTAATATTAAAGTACGATACGATACGCGTCAGACAACACTGGGCTTAAATGAACATGTCGGTAAAGAACTAAAGATACATTAGGATACCAAGGTATTCATGAAAACTATGGTTTTGAGGATATAAATGAGGAGGGTGGGGAGATTTTAAATTTTGCTATAGCTTTTGATATCTTTATAGCCAATACAATTTTTAAAAAATGAGATGAATATTTAATTACTTATAAGAGTGACTTGTCATAAACACAAATTGATTATTTTGTTTTTAAGAAAAAAGATAGATCGTGTTGTAAAGATTAGAAGGTAATTTAAGGAGAAAGCTTAACTACTCAACATCGACTTTAGTAATGAATTTTCAAGTAAAATAGTGGACAAAGAAGAATAGAGTACATAGAGCTATTCAAGCTAGATAGTGGAACCTCAAATGTCAGAAAAAAGATATATTTAAATAGAAAGTTCTTTAAGAAGATGCTTAGAATTATGTAGGTACACTTTAAGATACGTAGAATAATATGGCTATACTTATTAGAGAAGTGACAAAAATGTGTTAGGTAAATCTAAGGGAGGCATACCGATATAAAAAGAAACTTCATAGTGGAGTGATGTGGTGTAAGATAAAATCAAGACAAAGAAGACATGTTACAAATTGCATTATACAAAGAAGAGTAGTAAAACCTGAAAAGCGAAAAAGGATATTAGTGAAGCCAAAGCGAAAATTTGAGAGGATTTATATAAAAATTTTAACTCAAAAGAAGGTGAAAGAAATATTTTTAGGATACCTAAGGCTAGAGATAAGAAAACTAAGGATCTTACTTTTCTTAGATGCATCAAACATGAGAATGAAAAGATTGTAGTGGCAAATGATGATATTAACAACAAAAAATAACAACTAAGCCTTTTCCCATACTAGACGGGGTCGACTACACGGATTCTTTGTTTCCACTGATCCCTATTGTGTGCCATGTTAGCAATTAACTCACAATAAGCTAGATCATTGTTTATTGTTTCTTTTCAACACTTTTGTGTCGTTCTCTACCTCTTTTAATACTTTCAATATCTAGTTTTTGATACCTTCTTATAGGTTCTTCTTTTGATCTTCTTTCTATATGTCCAAACCATCTTAAACGATATTCTCTCATTTTATCCTCTATTGGTGGCACTCCTAATTTGTTTCTAATAACCTCATTATGTATACGGTCTTTTCTTGTATGATCACTCATCCATTTAAACATTTTTATTTCTGTCATAGACATCTTTTGTACATGTTGATGATTAACTGCCCAACACTCAGAACCATAAAAATATGAAGGCCTAATTGTTGCTCTATAATATTTACCTTTTAACTTTAATAGTATCTTCTTATCACAAAGAATACCTTATGCTCCTCTCCATTTTAACCAACCAGCATTAATTCTATGTGTAACATCTCCATTAATTCTTCTATCACTCTAAAAAATTGACCCTAGGTATTTAAAACTTTCCTTTTGGGGGATACAATTTGTGTCAATTTTAATTTCTATGTCCTCTGAAGTAACCAAATGATCAAACTTACATTCCATATATTTTGTCTTTGTTCTACTAAGTCGGAGACCTTAATACAATGTCATCTGCAAATAACATACACAAGGTACTTCATCTTGAATATGTTTTGTTAACTCATCCATCACCATTATAAATAAGTATGGACTTAAAGTTGATCCTTGATGTAACCAAATATTAACTTCAACGAAGTCTATCATTCCTTCGTGAGTCCTCACACATGTTTTTGCACCATCATACATGTCTCTAAGGTTAATATATGTCAATGAGATACCTCTTTTTTCCAAAGTTCTCCAAAGAACCTCCCTCAGTACGCTATCATAAGCTTTTTCTAGATTAAAAAATGTGAAGGCCTTTCTTTTTTGCTCTAAAATGTTCCATAAGACATCTCAAAAGGTGAATGACTTTAATAGTAGATCTTCTTGGCATGAATCCAAATTGGTTCTCTATTGTACTTGATACTTGTCTTAACCTACGTTCGATAATTCTTTCCCATAGTATGGCTCATTAACTTGATACCTCGATAATTCGCACAATTTTGAATGTCTCCCTTGTTCTTATATATGAGTATAAGTGTACTTGCTCTCCATTCCTCGGGCATCTTTTGGTTTTTCCATATTTCATTAAATAGTCTTGAAAGCCAAGTGATTCCTATTTCTCCTAGTATTTCCCAAACTTCTATAGGAATATTATCGGGTCCTATCGATTTACCACCCTTGATATGTTTAAGAGCCTCTTTGACTTCATTCTTTTGAATATGTCGGTAGAAATTGTGGTTTATATACTTTTCTGATTTGATTAACTCTCTTAAGCTAATACTAACATCTTTATTTTCATTAAAAGACTTATAGAAATAGTTTTTCCATCTATTTCTTATATCATCATTTGCCACTAGAATTTTTTCATCCTCGTTTTTGATGCATCTAACATAATTAAGATCTTTAGTTTTCTTATCTCTAGCCCTAGTTATCCTAAAAATATCTCTTTCATCCTCTTTTGAGTTGAGTTTTTTATATAAATTCTCTCAAATTTTAACTTTTGCTTCACTCACGGCCTTTTTCGCTTCCTTCTTTGCTTTCTTATAAGCCTCTAAAGTTTCACTAGTTTTCTTAGCATAATGTAATTTGTAACATGCCCTCTTTGCCTTGATTTCATTTTGCAATACCTCACTTCACCACCAAGCTTATTTTTGTGCCGGTACACCTCTCTTAGATACACCTAACACATCTTTCGCCACTTTCCTAATATGTATAGCCATATTGTTCCACATATCACAGGGTGTACCAACATAATTCCAAACATCTCCTTGAAGGACTTTCTGTTTAATTATATCTTCTTTCTCGCTTTTAAGGTTCCACCATTTAGTCCGAATAGCTCAATGCACTCTTTTCTTCTTTGTCTATTTTTTTATTTGTAAATCCATAACTAAAAGTCGATATTGGGTGGTTAAGCTCTCTCCTAGAATTACCTTGCAATCTTTACAACACGCTCTATCTTTTTTTCTACAAATAAAGTAATGAATTTGTGTTTGTGATAAGCCACTCTTATAAGTAATTAAATGTTCATCTCGTTTTTTGAAGATTGTATTGACTATAAAGAGATCAAATGCCATAGCAAAATTTAAAATCTCCTTACCTTCCTCATTTATATCCCCAAAACCAAAGTTTCTATGAACCCCTTGATATCCTAATGCCTCTTTACCGACATGTCCATTTAGGTCTCCTCCTAAACAAATCATCTCCCTTTGTGGAATCTTTTGAATCACCTTATCTAACTCCTCCCAAAAAGCTGTCTTTATACTATCTTCTAGTCCTACTTGGGGTGCGTAAGCACAAACTATATTCAAAACCTCTGTTTCTAACACTAATTTCAACATTATGATTCGATCACCGTATCATTGTATGTCTACTACACTATCTTTTAAATCTTTATTTATGATAATACCAACTCCGTTTCGAGCCTTTTCTTTACCTGAGTACCATAATTTAAAACATATATCCTCTATCTCCTTTGCTTTTTCTCCAATCTATTTTGTCTCTTGTAAACATAGAATATGAATCTTTCTCCGAATCATAGTATCTACCACCTCCATTAGCTTACCAGATAATGTTCCGATATTCTAAGAACCAATACTAATCTTATTATCTAGGACTACCTTCCTTATCCCCCCCCCCACATCCGTCCATATTCAAAATGTGGATACCCTCTCTGAAAATTATTCACTGGATTCGAGCGATAATGTAGCGGGACTAACTTCTTTACCCACACCCGTTCATGATGTGGAAACCTCTTTGCAATTGATTCATTATATTCGGGTGAAAATGTAGTAGTCCTTGCTTACTTATCACTGCATTCGGGCTCTATAGCGCGTCGCTAGGCGAGAACGCCCCAAAGCAATGCTCATAATTTTTGTAATCCATGTTATAAAAATATGACGAAGTTTTACGTTGGTTGCCGGAAGCCTAACACAACCCTCCTCCTTTATCCGGGCTTGGGACCGGCAATGCAAGGGTGATCCCTTACATGGGTGGAGTTGGCAAATGATGATATTAAAAATAGATAAAAAAAATATTTTCATAAGTTTTTTAATTAAAATACATATGATAGTATCAGCTTAGGAGAGTTAGCCAAATCAGAAAAGTATATAAACCACAATTTTTATTGGCGTATTCAAAAGAATGAAGTTAAAGAGGCTCTTAAATATATGAAGGATTGTAAATCTGCAGGACCAGATAATATTACTATAGAAGTATTGAAAATTCTATGAGTGATAGGACTCACTTGGCTCACAAGACTATTTAATAAAATATGGAGAGCTTAAAAGATGTTTGAGAAATGGAGAGTAAGTACACTTATACCTATATATAAGAACAAGGGAGACATTCAAAATTGTACAAATTATCGAGGTATCAAGTTAATGAGTCGTACTATGAAATTATAGCAAAGAATTATTGAACATAGGTTGAGACAAGTATCGAGTACAATAGAGAACCAATTCATATTCATGCTCAGTAGATCTACTATTGAAGTGATTCACCTATTGAGACGTCTAATGAAATATTTTAGAACAAAAAAGAAGAACTTTCACATGTTATTTATTGACATAGAAAAACTTATGTCAAGAGATGTTCTTTCGAGAACTTTGAAAAAGAGAGTTATCCCATTGACATACATAAATCTTATAAAAGACATGCACGATGATGCAAAAATATGCATGAGGACTCATGAAGGAATGACAGACTCCTTTGAAGTTAAGATTGGGTTACATCAGGGATCAACTTTAAGTTCATATTTATTTATATTGGTCATTGATGAGTTAACAAAAATATTTAGTCAATGAGTCTAAGGAAAAAGTTAATAGAAAATAGGACCTATGGAGAAAAACGTTAGAAAGTAAAGGCTTCCGACTTAGTAGAACAAACACATAATATATGGAATATAAGTTTGATCATTCACATAGAATTAATGTCGGTTGGTTAAAATGGAGAGGGACATCATATATTATATGTGATAAGAAGATACCATTAAAGTTGAAATGTAAATATTATAAAGCAGCAATTAGACCTGCTATGTTTTATGGTTTTGAGTGTTGGACAGTAAATCATCAACATATGCAACATGTGCAAAAGATGTCTGTAGCAAAAACGAAGGTGTTGAGATGGATGAGTGGTCACACAATGAAAGACTGTATGCATAGTGAGGTTATTATAAACAAATTGGGAGTAGCACCAATAGAGGATAAAACAAGAGAAAATCATTTAAGATGGTTTGGACATTAGAAAGACGACCCAAGGATGCTCTCGTAAGAAGATATGAAAAACTAAATTGTGAAAATGTTAAAAGAGGAAGAAGAAGACCACAAAAGTGTTGGAAAGAAACAATAAAGAATGATCTAGTTTATATTGAGTTAAGAGCTAGCATGGTACATGATAGGGCTATGTAGAAATAAATAATCCATGTAGCTGACCCATGTATTATGGGAAAAGGCTTAGTTATTGTTGTTGTTCTGTTGGATGCCTTTTTTGTCTCTTGATGTAACCTGTAATTGACTAGTTCATACTGAAGGGAGACTTTGAACCTTTCTACTAGACAAGCAGCTCATGTCACACATACTTGTTATTACATAATTCGATGTTAAGTAACAAACTAACTGGTTGATTGTCTGCTGAATTTATTATTTTCTTTTGGCAGTGTTGGCTTCCTCTTCATGAATATTATATAGAGTTCAAAACGTATTCCTTGCTTCTTATGGCATGGCTTGCAGTTTTGGTTGTATATGCATCCAAAGGTTTGTAATAGTTCTAGTTTGGACACTAATCAAACTAATATCTCTTCATTTACGGTAGATCATGTATTCTACTTTCCTATTTATTCATCTCCTGTTGTTGCTTTGTTCATTTTCCGCTTTAGGGTATGAGATGATGGGTACCATACTAGGTACGTTCGTGGTCTGGTTTTATTCATTTCAAGGAAGCAAATTGGTACTTAATTTTTTTAGAACCAAATCCAACCATCAGTTCGGATTTGGTTTATTTCTGGACCACAGTTCCTTACGTTTTAATATGCTAGTTCATGATGATTATAGTCTCTGAAGGAGCATAATAAATAATCAATCACATAGCAAATCTTCTAACTGGATTGCACCAGCTGCCTCATCCATCCTGTCTTGAGCTCAATAAATCAGCAGGGACCTTGATAATGATTTGGAGATTCTCCTTAGTGCACTCACAAATCATTTCCTTCGTAGGGGTAGATCCATTACACGAACTACACCGGCAAGCAGAAGGGCTGCTTAATGTTGATTCCACCAGTTCTTTTAATAGCTAAAAGCTCATCAAAATTGTGGTTGTGGGAAACGGAAGGAACTGGTCTGAGTTTGTGTTATGTTCATGCTGTCATAGGCCAGAGCCTGTTGCTCTTATGATAAGCCTTTAACTAATGAGAGGCTCTCTACAAAGTAAGATCTTAGACTTATAACAGTTTGGCAGTTTATGTTAGAGTAGTGTATTTTATATTTGTACATGTGATGACATACATACGAGCACTCTTAACATGACACTTATTTTCAGGAACTGCAATTATTTCCTCCATTAGAAGAATGTTCGTTTTCCACTGAAACAAAATCCGATTACTGGAAAATCTCACGGCTTGAACTCTTAACTTTGTTACATTTTCTTTTCTTTGTCTTACAGTGGGTGCATTGCTTTAAAATGTTGGTCCATTTGTTATCTTGAATTGATCGTGCTAGATTCTTCTGTAATATCTGCCCATTTGTCGTGGAATCATAACAGTGGTTGCTTTATATGTCAATCCACAAACTTGTATTCATGGAGGCACTAGTACCCATTATTCATCTTAAGTCCGCCTGTATTCAGCATGTTCTGGCTGATGTAGGTGAGCAAAACAAACCGTGAATAGGTTTGGCTAATCACACCTCTGCTTGTAGGCTCTAAAGTATATATGTTAGAAAACTTAAAACATGGGAGTGTTACAGAGCTAGTTTCTCGGCAAAAATCAGCAAGAAATTCACTTTCGATGATTTATTGAAAGTTTTTAAAGTTTGGGATCCATATTGCATCTGACCTAGGTTTTAGTTTACCTCATGTTAAACAAGGGAACAGGACAAGCCATGGACATGCAAAACCTAACAACATGAATATTGAACAGGCCAATGTCTATTCATTTGGCTCATTTCATATCCCTGGTATATGCATAGCTCGAGTCCAAGCCTACTCTGTCTGAACCTCAACGTCTGCTCTAATCCAGGCGACAAATCCTCCATTCTGGAAAACTTATCCCTCAATTGCCTGATTTCAATGTACAAACAGCTTGCTGAAGAGCCTCAGATTTAAATGATCTAAAGAGCATTTAACATTTGATGGTTGATAAAGTTCGTTGTTTTCCATTAAAAACATCGAACTCAGAACCTACTTCCTGATAAGTAACCACTTTTATTCGTCTTTAAGTGTTAGGCTCTAAACTAGCGACTGCCAGACCGAAAAACTATGGAAAACAAAAGAATCGAGAAAGAGCAAAAAACGAAACTAAATCGTTCGATGAAGGAGAAGATCTTGAAGAGGGTTTGACTCGTGCATGCTGCTGTTTTGCGCCATAATTTGGACCCGTCCCTCTCTGAGGTGTACATACAGTCTGCATGGTCCGTGCTTTGTCACTGCTGCAGTTTTCCTGCATGACTGCTGGCTTGATGCTTCCGTTCAACATTCCGTGTCGCGTGTCGCTTCATACGTATCTTTGCGGTAACAGTTATGAAAGTTTAAATAGCGCGGGAGTGGATCGCGCGAAATGAAACGAAGAAAGGGAAACCTTTTTCCCGTTGGTTCTGGCCATTTGATCATCGACAGAGAACTCCAGCTTTTCTTGTTTGATCAGCGAAGAGAAATCCAAAAGGAGGAACGACCCTGTGTGAGATCAATCGGTCGATCGATTGGGTTGGAGACAGAGAGAAAGAGAGGAAAATTGACGGCAGATCGATCCGTTGGAGGGAGACCGAGGAGCGCTGCTCATCGACAATCTCGTTCATGAAACTCTGAATTTGTTGGTTTCAATCTCCTCGGCGGATCTCTCTCTCTCTCTCTCTCTCTCTCTCTCTCTCTCTCTCTCTCTCTCTCTCTCTCTATATATATATATATATATATATATATATATATATATATATATATCTGCTGTATTCATATAGCGCGTGCTCTGCTAACTTTCCTTGCATGACTACCGGCTTGATGCTTCGGTTCAACATTTCGTGTCGCGTGTCGTTTCATACGTGTCTTTGCTACGCGGTTTTCAAAGTTTAAATAGCGCGCGAGTAGATCGCGCGAGCTGAAATGAGGAAAGGGAGGACCTTTTTCACGTCGGTTCTGAAGATTGATCATCGACTGAGAACTCGAGCTTTTCGTGTTGTCCGATCAGCGAAGAGAAAACCAAAGTGGGAACGACCCATTGTGAGATCAATCAATGGATCGATTGGGTTGGTGAGAGAGAGGAATAATTGACGGCAGATCGATCCGTTGGAGGGAGAGGGAGAAGGAGCGATGAAGGATTGCTCGTCGACGATCTCGTTCATGGAGCTCCAAACTATCGGTTTCAATCTCCTCAGCAGATCGCCCTTGTAAGCATCTCCCTCCATCCCTCCCTGTCTCTCCCTCTCTCACCCCACCCCCCTTAAGAATTCTGGCGGTTTTTGATGGATCCGTGAGGTGAAGGATACGATGATTTGCGTTTCTAGGGGTTTTTTCGAATTATAAAATTGAGATGCATTTGTGTGTGAAACTGAGATATCGTCCTTTTATTATAATTTTGTGCAGCAAACAGCTTCATATAGGTTCGTGGTTAGGCTTTGCCAAAAAGATGGGTTAATTCAGTTACGCTGATGGCTTTTGGCATTCTTTTCCACAAGGTTGCATGTTGGGAATGACGGTCACGTTTGAGCACTCTAAAGAACCCCAAACTTATCAGATATTATGATCTCTTAATTGCAATTCAGTTCACTGGAGCAAATTGGATGCGTACTTTTGGGCGAGACCCTTCCTCATTGATATTACCTTTTTCTTTATGAATTCCTCCTCTCATCTTCTTGACCTGAACATTATTCTGAACGTTTTTCATGTGACAATTCTTACATCCTTACCTCTCAGCAAGAGCCTCAAGAACCCTGTCAATCTTTTGTGATTTTGTGGCAATCTAAATAATAATATAAAAATAACAACTAAGCCTTTTTTCCACACTACGTAGTGTCAGCTACAGGAACTCTTTGACTCCATAGAGCATCTAAAATACACACTATGTAGTTTTTTCTGGTTGTCAAAACCCTAATGCAATCCTCCTCCTTTCCTGCTCAGGCTTTGGACAGGCCATGGTGGAGTTGTTCTGGGACTCTGGCAATTCTTTTGTCTCAAGAAAATTCCTACTGATAGTGTCATTGATCCTTGTAGAAAAGTAGAAGGTCCATATGAACCACTTGATAATCTTAATTTTATTACTGTCATCCATATCATCACAAAAGCCTCCTATCATTTTATCTGCCCAATCCTTGTGTAAAACCTAAGAAGTAAGGTAATCTCTTTCCGTGATGTGTTTTTTAGTATAAGATGTGCATGTTTTGAAATTATAAGCCCTTATAGTACATTAGAAATGCTTTACACATTACACCAAATTTTCCTTAGCTGATTTTTAGACTGTGTTTGCAAGAGCTTAAAATTGCAAACCACCTCGTTGTGAGGGTTTAACATGAGAATCAGCCTAATGGTTCTTTTTCTCAAATTCATGAGAAAGCAGAAAGTGACATGGCTAGAGAAATCATGGAAATCATCCACTTAGCTTTCTAAAGCACAAAAGTGTGGTTCTCTATCTGTGACTGACTTGCCATTTTGGGTGTTGGGATGCACATAATGTGTGAAATATTGCTACTTATGGTTTAAAATGTAATTTTAATAATATAAAGTAGTAATAAGAATATATTAAATGAAAATGGTGTTTGCAACTCAAGATCTTCTTTATATTTGATCTGTGACATACATGTGTGGGAGGACTCATGAAGGAACAACGGACTTATTTGAAGTTAATATTGAATTACATCTTGGATCAACTCTAAGTCGATATTTGTTTTTCTTGGTTATGAAGTTAGCAAAGCATATTGAGGACGAAGTACCTTGGTTTATGTTATTCGTGGATGACATTGTATTAATAGATGAGTTCAAGTAAAAAGTTAACAAGAAATTGGAATTATATAGACAAGCATTAGAAAATAAAGGCTTTTGACTTAATACAACAACAACAACTCCTTTTTAAATACTAGATGGGGTCGGCTACATGGATTCTTTGTTTCCACCAAGCCCTATCATGTGCCATGTTGGCAGTTAGCTCAACATGAGCTAGATCATTCTAGGCTTGTAACTTAACAGAGTAGACATTGTTGTAATTACTGAGAAACGCAGCTGATAATAAACAATAGAAAATATTGATAAAAAAGAAGAGTAACAATGGAGATCGGAGGAGGGGGCGGACCTCCAATGGAGGCCGCCCCCCCTCTTTCTCTCTCTATCTTAATCACAACGACTTAAACCCTAATACAGTCTATCAACCCTTATATAAGGAGTTATAAAACGTAAAATTACCAAAATGCTCTTACGACTTCGAACAATTACAATAATACTCTAAACATCAATTTTACTGTCCTAAGACATTATATGTATTAAAACTGACTCTAAACTCATATTCTTCAACACCCCCCCTCAAGTTGGGAGTGAGATACTACGAACTCCAAACTTGCAAAAGAACCAGTTCTTTCTTTATCTGTCTTCATGTGCAACATTCTTCATGTCTTCGTGACTGATATGATCTTCAGCAGCTTCTTTGGCTGCAACATCTTCAACCCAGCCTTCCTGACTGATCATCTCTGGCTGCAACATCAACTCAACCTTCTTTGCTGATCATCTCAAGCAGCATCTCTGGCTGTAACATTAACTCAGCCTTCTTGGCTGACCATCTCAAGCAGCATCTTTGGTTGCATCATTACCTCTGCCTTCTTGGCTGATCATCAACATGACTTTCTTCACCACATGTGCACGAGCGATCTCTTCGAGGCTTCTGTAAAACAACTTGACTTATCAAGAACATAAGGATAACACACGATCCTTGTTACAAATTACATTATACTAAGAAAACTAGTGAAACTTTAGAAACTTATAAGAAAGCAAAGAAGGAAACGAAAAAGGCCGTTAGTGAAGCAAAAGCTAAGATTTGGGAGGACTTATATAAAAAACTCAACTCAAAAGAGGGTGAAAGAGATATGTTTAGGATAGCTAGGGCTAGAGATAAGAAAACTAAAGATCTTAATTCTGTTAAATGCATAAAAGATGAGGATGAAAAAATTCTAGTGGTAAATGATGATATAAGAAATAGATGGAAAAACTATTTTTATAAGCTTTTTAATGAAAATAAACATGTTAATATTAGTTTAGGAGATTTAGCCAAGTCAGAAAAGTATATAAACCATAATTTCTACCGACGTATTCAAAAGAATGAAGTTAAAGAGGCTCTTAAACATATTAAGGGTGGTACATCGGTAGGACCACATAATATTCCTATAGAAGTTTGGAAAATACTAGGAGAAATAGGAATCACTCGGCTCACAAGACTATTTAATGAAATATGGAAAAACCAAAAGATGCCCAAGGAATGGAGAGCAAGTACACTTATACCCATATATACCCATATATAAGAACAAGGGAGACATTCAAAATTGTGTGAATTATCGAGGTATCAAGTTAATGAGTCATACTATGAAATTATGGGAAAGAATTATCGAACGTAGGTTAAGACAAGTATTAAGTACAACATAGAACCAATTTGGATTCATGCCAAGAAGATCTACTATTGAAGCGATCCACCTTTTGAGACGTCTTATGAAACATTTTAGAGCAAAAAAGAAAGACCTTCACATGATATTTATTGATCTAGAAAAAGCTTATGATAGGGTACCGAGGGAGGTTCTTTGAAGAACTTTAGAAAAAAGAGGTATCCCATTGACATATATTAACCTTATAAGAGACATGTATGATGGTGCAAAAACATGTGTGAGGACTCATGAAGGAATGACAGACTTCTTTGAAGTTAATATTGGGTTACATCAAGGATCAACTTTAAGTCCATACTTATTTATAATGGTGATGGATGAGTTAACAAAACATATTCAAGATGAAGTACCTTGGTGTATGTTATTTGCAGTTGACATTGTATTAGTGGAGGAGTCTAAGGAAAAAGTTAATAGAAAATTGGAACTATGAAGAGAAACATTAGAAAGCAAAGGCCTCCTAGTAGAACAAAGACAGAATATATGGAATGTAAGTTTGATCATTTGGTTACTTCAGAGGACATAGAAATTAAAATTGGCACACATTGCATTCCCCAAAAGGAAAGTTTTAAATACCTAGGGCAGTGTTGTCTGACGCGTATCGTATCGTGTATCGCTGGGCTCCACGATACGGGCGTATCGTATCGTATCGTATCGTATCGTATCGTACTTTAATATTAAAATAATGCAAAAAATAATAATAAAATAATAATAAATAGTAAAAAATCGAAAAAAATCAGGAAAAAATCAGGAAAAATCTGATAATTGCTTTAAATTCATATAATATAAGTTTAGTACAGATTGAGCATTCAGCATTGAACAATTGCATCCAAATTTACATATTTTGAATCCAAAAAATAAAATACAGACATAGTTTACACTTTACAGTACACTACAGTTACATATAATGTTACATTTTATAAATTGTAATCAGGATCATCAACTAAATAATCTTCATCTTCTCCTTGTTGCAGATCCTCATCATCATCAGCCACGCCCACACCTTCTTCTTCAAAATCAAATTCTTCATCTCCATAATGTTGTTGCGCTCCTTCCAAATTAATCCAGGCAACGTCTTCTTCTGTTAGGAGGGCATTTTCTTCAGTGTCTTCCATAACCCAATCTTCTAATATATCAAAATTATCCAAACTTATTGGATCGAACTGACTTTCTTCTCTATTTACTTTTTTTAATTGCCTACGACACAAACAAAGATAAACAATTAGTAAGTAATATTAACAATTGAAAACTAAAGTTAAATAATATTGAATTAAAAATTTGAAAGTAATACAACATTACCTTTCACGAAGGCGCATGTTACAACGAATATAAACCAAATCATTAAGCCTTTTATGTTCCAACCTGTTGCGCTTTTTTGTATGGATGTGTTCAAAAACACTCCAATTTCTTTCACAACCTGTTGCACTACAGGTTTGGCTTAAGACTCTAATTGCAAAATCTCTAAGGTTTGGACAATCACTTCCAAACCTATTCCACCAAACATCTGTAAAAAAAATATAAACATTGGAGACATAATAATCTACAGTAATGTAAGATGCAACTTAAATATGAAAATAAATAATGTACCTGGACGCATCGTAGAGCGGTTGCGAATTGCAACAGGCAAACCCATCAAGTGAAGAGCATTATCATATATCTCCATCTCTCGATGTATCGCATCTACTATGCTCTCATCAGGGACTAATCTGTCGATGCATTCAATGATTCCTCGATTAACCTCACCGTCCCTTTTGAAGGTTGCTGAGTACCTCAATGATGGGTTTAGATAGTAGGCTGCTGCATGAATAGGTTGATGCAATTGTTTATTCCATCTACTATCAATTATTTTCCACACGGGCACATAATCTCTTTTTTTTCCATTAAAGTTATTTCTGATCGCTTCTTTTGCCCTGTCCATGGCTTCATAAAGGTAGCCCATAGATGGTTTCTCCTCGCTGTCAGCCAATCTCAAAACTTTCACTAAAGAACAAGTAATTTTCAATAATCTGATGCATGCATTCCAAAATGAACTTCTAAAAACCGTTTCTGCAATCTCATTTAACTTTCTGTTCCTTCTGTTTTGTGGCAACTCTGCAAATTGTTGCCACTCATCTGAAGAGAACATTCTCTTTAAAGCTTGCTTCTGTCTTACAATACTTTGTACAGATAAGAAGTTTGTTGCAAACCGAGTTGCAGCTGTGCGAAGAAGCTCTGCACCTTCTGTGTATCTCCTCATCATACACAAAACAAATGCATGGTTGTAAATGAATTTTGTAATATCTTGGTAACACTCAGTTGCTGCCTTTATTTCATCCATCTCACCAATGTCCTCGAGGATGAGATCTAAACAATGGGTTGCACATGGTGTCCAGTAGAAAGTCCCATAAATATCAGCTAACTCCTTTCCAGCTGCTTTGTAGTTAGCTGCATTATCTGTAATCAATTGGACTACATTTTCTAGCCCAACCTCTTGTATAACCTTATCAAATTCCTCTCGTAGGATCTCTGCAGTGTGCCTCTCCTCTGACATATCTAGAGATCTCAAAAACATGAGTCCTTTAGGACAATATACAAGAAAGTTTAGCAATGTCCTTTCTCGCCTATCGGTCCATCCATCTGCCATGATAGTGCATCCTGTTTCCTTCCATGATTGTCTTAAAGTCGAACAGTATTGCTGCACTTCAATCACGGTCTGATCTAATATCTTTCCTCTCAACTTCTGATAAGAGGGCATCCTGTATCCTGAACCAATGTTAGCAATTGCATCTGCCATTGCTTGAAAATGAAAACCGTTTGCTGCATTAAATGGAATGCATGCATCATAAAACCATCTGCCCACTGCAAGGTCTGCTTGATCGTGCAGTTGTTCTGAAGCCATAGCAGCACGAATTCCTGGCTGAGCACCAGGTGTAGTGGAAGGAGGAAAGAACGAATGTATGCTAGAAGAAGAAGCTCTTTCTCTACTCCTTCCTGAACTTCCTCTTCTGCCACCTCCAAAGTCTTCAGCTGCAACCCTCTTTCCTCTGCTAGGTGCTCACGAACTGCTACTACCAATATCTGTTCTAGCATCTGAAGGCAAACTATCAGTGAATCCAACTCCAGTGGCAGTAGCATCATCAGCTTCTTCACACATCTGGAAATCATCCTTTTGTTGTCTCCTTTCCTGTATGCTCTCAATCATCTGCAAGCATTGCCATTTAATACCTTCTGGCACACTTCTAACTCTGTCTGTGCATGGAGCAACTTCTTTCCTGGTTCCTGCTAGGTGGTGTTTTAATCTTGAAATTCCACCACTAACCACCTTTTCACAAAATAAACATCTGATTTTTAACCTTGAACCCTCAACTGGTATACCCCACTGCCATGCCGGATCATCAGACTTTGAATGAGAGTCTCTACCACCCCTTCCTGCCATCTCAATGGAGTACTTTAATTCAAACAAAAACCTGAAAATAAAAGCACTTCGTAAATCCCCCAATCTTCAAATAACACTCAAATCGAGTGTCTCCCACTTTATGAATGCAATAAAAATCGTATACACACACTTAATAACTTCATATTTTGTCATTCAAAAAAAAAACCGAAATAACACAAAAAACAATAAATATAAAAGAAAAAAAGGAAAAAAACATTAAAAATATACCTAAATCCGAGTTTGGAGGCTTGGACGGACACCGTAGGGCACGATTTTAGAGCTTTGAACACCAAGGAGGCGAAAACCGACTCTTAGGGAGCTTGAAGAACCCAAAAGGAGAGAGGAAACCCGCGAAAAATCGCGGGTTTCTCTCGAGCCGGGACCTTTTATAAGGGTCCCAGGGCGTATCGCCCGTATCGTACGATACGGGCGATACGCCTGCATCTGCGATAACGGACAACACTGACCTAGGGTCAATTTTTCAGAGTGATGGAAGAATTGATGGAGATGTTACACATAGAATTAATGCTGGTTGGTTGAAATGGAGAGGAGCATCAGGTATCCTTTGTGATAAGAAGATACCATTAAAATTAAAAGGTAAATATTATAGAGCAGCAATTAGGCCTGCCATATTTTATGGTTATGAGTGTTGGGCAGTTAATCATCAACATGTACAAAAGATGTATGTGACAGAAATGAAGATGTTGAGATGGATGAGTGGTCATACAAGAAAAGACCATATACATAATGAGGTTATTAGAAACAAATTAGGAGTGCCACCAATAGAGGATAAAATGAGAGAACATCGTTTACGACGGTTTGAACATATAGAAAGAAGATCAAAAGAAGAACCGATAAGAAGGTTAGAAAAACTAAATTTGGAAAGTATTAAAAGAGATAGAGAACGACCACAAAAGTATTGGAAAGAAACAATAAAGAATGATTTAGGTTATTGGGAGTTAATTGCTAACATGGCACACGATAGGGATCTGTGGAAACAAAGAATCCATGTAGCCGACCCCGTCTAGTATGAGAAAAGGCTTAGTTGTTGTTGTTGTTGTTGTTGTTGTGTAGATATACAGAGATGGGAAGCAGTCTCTTCAAAAATGTGTAGCAGTTTGAAACCCAACTGATAAAGAAAAGGCTCAAATGTGTCATGGGCTTTTGTAACTGCAATAACACAGGCAGTCCTGAAATAGTTGGTTCCATCATGAACATCTTCCACTTCGCATGCATTCACTATTTCCTCCCGAGTAATCTCAGGGCATTTAATTCCACCAACAAGAAAACGAAATCCTGCCATTTCTTTAAGAATTCATGTGGGTGTAATGCAAATTTAAGGACGTCTGAATACTCTAGGAGAAAACTGTGATGCCATGGAACTACTGTTGTCATCCATTGCAATTGTAAGAGATTTAAAATTTCATTAGGGTAGAACTAATGAGAGGGGAAGCTATTGTAACCATATAGCTAATGTAAAAGCCACAAGAAAGATACGAAGAAAAAAAAATGAATTCTATGGTTCCATTTTCCAAAAATCTATGTCAGAACTATAAGAAGCCGTTGTTCTCTCCCTTCTCATCCTTCCAATCTCTTTTTGATATTTATGCTTCTTCAATACTTGAGTTTCTTTTCTATCAGCAACTTCTGTTTCATCTTGAGTTGAGATCATCTTCAGTACATTTTGATGTTTAATTGATACAGGATCTCTCATGGTCTTCTGTTTCTTCTTTGATTTAATGGCTGAAACATCATCATAATCATACTCATTGTTTGCCTACTCAGACGCTTTGTACTGCCTATTCTACATTATTTTCATGGCTAGATGCATGTGAGCATCCTCTAGATCCTTTGGTTTTATTATGGAATGACCATTTTCCATAATTTTCAGATACTTACAGGCTTCTGTACTGGTTTCCTCAGAAGACAGCACCCCAGTATAAAAGATGGAAGTGTAAATAATTGGTCAACGATGTAAACTGTCTCTGATGCATAGTTTTGTCGCATTACTCAACTGTGTGATCACATCTTGAAGCTGACGTAAGCAAGTCTCTTTAACTGAGATTTTATTAGATAGCAATGAGCTCATACATGAGCACTCTTGTGTAACAGAGTCAATTTCAATTGCAGTATTTTCCAGGCCGTGTGTTTCCACTTTAGCTTGATCTCGAACTTCCTGTGCTTTCTTCCTTTGGCCAGGTGATTGATCAATAGTTGTTTGGCAAACAAGCTCCTTCGGTTGTTGCATCATGGATAAAGCTGCACGCATTCTCTGTCGCCTTCTCAAATTTTCTATCTTTTCCTTTTCTATACTTCCTTTATTCAGATGATGGGCAGCAGTTACACTTTTCTTCCTTTTCTAAAAAACATGGAGATAAGTCTTCCTCATTTATCTTATCATTTCCACTAAATCAGGAAGATGGGCAGCAGTTACACTTTTCTTCCTTTTATAAAAAAAACATGGAGATAAGTCTTCCCTTCTTCTTTTTTATCTTATCTTTTCTACTAAATCAGGAAGATGATATTTCATAACTACCTTTCTTGTTTTTTGTCCCATAAAATCAGGAAAGTAATCTATCTTATTTTTCCCAGCTCCATTATTTAATATTCAAAAGATTGAAATCAAATATTTCTTTCCAGAATTTCTTGTAACCAACACTTTTCCTTTTTTTCGTCTTCCTTGAGAACTTCCTTTTTCAATTTTCTAGGATGTGCAGGGCCTCCGGAAAATGAGTTATCGGGTTCACCATCGCTTCCACGTGTCTCTGGATGATTTAGTTGAGACTTTGGCAAGCATATTCATTGATATCCACAGACCACCTAATAGACATTGCACCACAACAACCTGAATACAAGTCTAACAAAGCTAGCTGACCTATAGGCATCGGAACCATTTGATTGTCCCTCAGAATCTTACTTCCCTTCACTTTCAGTGGATATTGATGAACATGAACCACTACTTGACTCTAAATTCTCAGGCAAGGTTGTGGAAAATATTGAATATGGCACCGAATAGAACATGTCATAATAAAAGTCACATGTGGGAATTTTCCTCTCTTTGGCTTGCAAATTTACATTTGGAGAAACCTGTAAAATTTTTACTTTCAAGACTATGCAGTCCAGCAAATTTTCATCTTTGATCTCAGATAAGAAAATACGCCTATCATCAATGAGGTTTGCATGTTCCTTTATAACTATATCTTGGGCTCTATAAAACCATTGTGCCGTAAAATATTTCTTGCCGTCAATTCCTTTAAAAAATTCGACTATTCTACCAATAAAATTAGGTTCACCATTACAATATGAACTCTCTAAACAGTATGAAGAACATAAATCATATCATATTGCATTAGCAGGCTCATGCAAAACCTCTTCTTCACTAAGAAATGCCTGAACAGCCACAAGATTAGGAACAACATGAGCACCTGAGTTCCTCCATATTTTGGTAACAGGTGTCTTGAACCTGTCCAGTAGCATGGCGTGCATGCCTACAGACTTGGCAGGCAAATAGTCTTTCCGCATATTGTTTCCGATGTGCAAAACTTTCTTGAGCTGCCCAACTGCATATTCGTCGATCGCAACCACCATAAAGAGAACTTGGCCGCTCTCTCAACATGATTTTTTTTTTAAAAACTCGATCTAACAGCCTTATAGACTCTGATACCATATTGTAATTATTGAGAAACGCAGCTGATAATAAACAATAGAAAATATTGATAAAAAAGAAGAGTAACAATGGAGATCGGAGGAGGGGGCGAACCTCCAATGGAGGCCCCTCCTCTTTCTCTCTCTATCTTAATCACAGCGAATTAAACCCTAATACAGTCTATCAGTCCTTATATAAGGAGCTGTAAAACGTAAAATGACCAAAATACCCCTGGTACAGAAAATTACCGAAATGCCCTTACGACTTCGGACAGTTACAATGATACTCTAAACATCAATTTTACTGTTCTAAGACATTATATGTACTAAAACTGACTCTAAACTCATATTCTTCAACAGACATAATATATGAAATGCAAGTTTGAGTCTGTTTGACCATGGTTCCTACATATGACACAGAAATTAAGAGTGACATACATTGCATTCCTCAAAAAACGTTTTAATGGAGATGTCACATGTAGAGTTAATTTAGGTTGGTTGAAATGGAGAGGGATAAAACTCTATGGGCTGATATGTCAAAAGAAAACTTTCTAAAACCAGTTTTCTGCTCCTTTGGGCTTATTTTCTTTTTTCTTAGCGGAGAAACTCGATGTTCTTTTTACCTCCATTGCTGCTGTGACATTTGGAATTACTGTATCTGGGTTTTTGGTTTTCTGCTTTCTTTAGTTTTCGGAAAAACTGGTTGGTCTAACAAATCATACTTGAAGCCACTTGTTTTCAGTAGCATTGTTCTTCTCTTAGGAAATAAATTATGCTCTGGCTTATGATCTTGAATCAATCAAGCATATTTTTAATCGTTCATCTTTTCTGTGGAGATGTGTTTTTCTTTCTTCAATGTTGTTATCTCTTTTGATGGAGCACGATATACTGTTTTTGAGTTTGTACGGTTTCAGTTTTTTGTTCATGCTAATTAGCAAGAGGCGTATGTATAGTTGATAAGTGAACTCATTTTATGATTGAATATATTCATTAGATGCATGTTTGATCTTCCAGAAAGAGTTTTCATATCATTTATTTTTCCTTCAAAAGAACTAAATACTACTCATATAGCAGCTTCTTAGATTTATTTTCAAACTGCCATTCTAATAGATTAGGGCTGAACCAAGAGAGATAAAAAGTATACGGCTGTATGTCTGTATTTATGTATATGTGGGCCTAATTACAATGTATGCTCTAGTATTATTTCTGTTTTGGGCTACCATTCTTTGTCAAGGTAATTTTTGGACCTTCTTTTGATTGCTTAAGTTGTTTGTTTTTCTGTTTGATCTTATGGATCTGATGAGTCAGGAACCGAAGGGTCTTTATGAAGTTCTTTTCTTTCATTTCGAGAGTAGATACTGAATTTTGTGCAATAGAGGGGCAATTGCACTTGGCTTTAGGGATTAGAGGCAAGCAGCGGAAACTTATTGCAATTGGTTTTCATTTTCTTTTTCTACAATTTGTGATTTAATCTGTTTATTGAGGTTGTTGTGTTGATTTTCTCAGGATATATTGTTTGTGTTGATACCAAAACTTGAAGTAGATGATGAGCAATTGGTACTGGGGATTTACAAAATGAAGTTTATGGGGATTGAGGTTTTGGGTGAAGTTTGGTGATGGTAGCATGTCTAGAAAGTTGTTGAGAGGTTTACATTAGAGCTAGATATCAAATGTATGGCAAGTTTCTTTGAAAGTTGATGGATAGGTTAACTTAAAAAGCATGATTTCATGATTGATCAAGATTTGGCAAAACAGGGTTGTGCTTTCCACACAGGGCATTGACGCCCTCCTGTCATCTTTGCTAGCAAGACTCCTACTTCATCATCTCTCCTTAAGAATTGAGTTCTCATGTACTCAGTCATGTGCACTGCATATTTTCTTGCTATGAAACTATCCCGCACTAGGAATTGGATTTTGTTCCTCATGTAAAGAATGATCTAGCTTATTGTGAGTTAACTGCTAACATGGCATATGATAGGGCTCTGTGGAAACAAAGAATCCATGTAGCCGACCCCGTCTAGTATGGGAAAAGGCTTAATTGTTGTTGTATGTACCTGTTGGGAGACAAATTCTGAATGTACATATATTTAGCTTGGTAGAGGAATAATGCTTTTCATTCTCCTTTCTTGTTCAAGGAGTTCATTTTAGTCTTCTATCTCTCTATAATGGTTGCAGATCGACATTTATGAAACAAGATGTTTGTCGCTGCAAAAGAGGATCTCTTTAGAATGGCTATGCCTGTTCTTGCCTTGGTTAAATGTTATGCTCATCCTCGGCCATTCAATCAGAAAACAGAGACCTATCTACAAGACGACCATCTTTCACTTCTTAAACAATAGATTTCTAGCTTATAGCAGTTGCAATGAGCTTACATGAAAGACATATGGTGGCTTGATTGGTTGACATGGCCTTATTCCAAATCATAAATCATATCAGGCTCTTTGCTATGCTCAGTTTTGTGTGTTTTCTGAAACTAAGTTATTTCTTTGAACTTCGAAGGTATGCCATGTATGTGTTGCCACAGCTTTCTTTTCCTTTGGTGTGTAATTTTGAGTGATCGTTCTTTGATTTTAAACCTGTCAGATGCATTTTCCCTTCCTAATTACCTATTCATATTGAAATGAACGTGCATTTGTGCTTAACAAGTTGAACCAAGCCCCGTACATACAGGGATATGCTTATGGTCATGTTGTAGTCCAATTCCTTTGCATTGAAAATTTTGAACTGCATAAATTTCATTTAGAAATTGGATAGTAGACTCAGCTTTGAAGCAGGGGATGTCTGTTATGACTAGACTCATCCTACCTCACCAGATTAGCTATCGAACCATGGCCGTCTCACTCATAGTTCATCCTCCAGAAAAAGTTGACCGGATTAAAACAAGAGTCGGAACAAACAAATCCTCTTTCTAAAAGAAAAGGTCAGAAGACCTTCCATTTTGTGACGTAACAGGTTCAAAGCTTTGCTTAGTCATTTAACCCGGGTGCAAATGATCAAACTCTTTCTACAAAAGGATATGGCTGGAGCTGTTTTCGAGCCTTTGAAGTTATTGGCTGCTCCGGCGTTAAACTTGTTAAATTAATCCTACTAAGTTGAAACTCAACTCATTTTTAAAGAAGCTAAGTTCAATCAACCATGTCCAACATTGGCCTAAAAATCTTCAGGCTTGAATCATGTATTCTTTTTTCACATGCTCAAATTGTTAGAAATATGAAACCGAGTGATTTGATTTTAGTGCTTAGCTAATGAGCCCATAGGTTATGATTAAACAAAATGTATACTAGAATAGTATTTCTTTCCCATCTAGAAACAACTGTATTTCTCCTCTATCATATTGTCGATGACACGACGATTACTAGTCCTAAGAGCATCAGCTCACCTGGCTAGGTGGTCAATTCACCAGTTGCAGGTCATCCGTTCAATCTGGCTTTGGCCTCTCCATGTTACCACCCAAAAGAAAATGAATGACAACCCCAAGGCTCCAATCCATAGACAGCACCATCAAACATGCCAAAAGAGACATACGGACTCAATTTAAATAATAGCTCTCCATCTTAAAATGTGAAAATCAGGTTAATTTGCCAGCCAAAAACATGATTATAGAACTTATATTATAGAATTTTGTACTTTGTGAAAATTGTTAAATTAGAGCTCTCATAAAGTGCTGTGATTATTTCCATATATACCTTCCATTAACACCATGGTTATTGATTTGATATATAAAGCAACTAAAAACTTATATTAACGCCAAAAGGTAAACCGCATCTTATCAAAATAGACTTGACCAACATAGGGCAACTACTTGTTTAACATACCGTCGGAAAAGCATGGTCAAAGGATGATATAACTGTTTTTCAGATATCCTTCCCTGATTTCATTATACCTACACTTTTCTTTTTATATGTGCATCTTAGTTGCTTGAATAATATCTCCGACCATTGAGGCGCTAAAAGCTTAGCGACTGCTTTACTGTGTGATTCCTGAACTGTCACAGGAGAGATTGTACAGTTATGGTACTCTGAACTGCAACCGGTAAACTTAAGCATGTACTGCAAATAATGAAGCCAATGCACTTCTGATCTTCATGCCACAAACCTTCGTCATGATCACACTGTAAGCCCCACCCAAGAGGGCTGGTATGAACCTAGTTTCTAGAGTTTCGACTTGGTTCTGCTCGTCCATGGATTGTTCAGGAATGTATTTGGTATTGCGTTAAAATGTATTTTTTATGTTTCAATTATTATTCATTTTAGAGGGAGCTAGTCGTTGGGCTCCCCTCCCCTGTGTGTGTGTGAGAGGGAGAGAGAGGTACACTAGTTTAATCATTTTTATTAGTTTTTCGATTGGGTTTTCCTTTTTTGTTACAACAGGAAGGTCAAAGCCCGGTATGCACGCCCCTGAAATCGAACTCACTGCCTGTGTCGTGTGACTCCAGAGACCTACCAGGCGTGCTAAGGCTCTGAGTGGCAACAGAGGTATTTAAATAATTCAAAATGACACGAGTTAAGGCATCGTTTTTCTTTTCTACAGCATTAGGTATGGCATCTACTCTTTGCCATTGATTGACGATACATTGTGATTATTCAGAGTTCTTAATTAACTCACAAAGAACTCTAAGTTTTGTCCTCTCCAACCATTCAGACGTATAGCTTACTTCTTTTTCCTTCTTTTCTATTCCCTCTTCTGAAAATGGTTTAAAGAAACTGGAGCACAGAGCATCACAGGAGCACGTAACAAGACGCCAACTCTAAGTTTTGTCCTCTCCAATCTTCGGTATGCTAAGAGACAGGTAACGAGGCACTAACCACACTATGCAAACTTGTTTTCTGTAGACGAACCCAAATCTGTCGTGCATGACTGCAACTGTCACATCCACTTGGTTCTCGCACACCTTTATGTTCCGATACGGAACAAAATCCTGTTTGTACCGTAGAATTTACTGATATGATATAAGATAGTATCCATAACGTTAAAGGAATTCATGTAGCCGATCCCACTTATCATCCAAACACGCTGGGTTGTTGGTGTTGATTAGGTTTGAAACTTCATACACTGAAAAATAAAGTATCATGGTTACAGTAGTTTGTGTTTGTTTTTTTGGTATGAAGGGAGGCTGAAGCCCAACACACACCCATGCATGCACCCCCTGAGAGCCGAACGAACTCTCCCATCAGCAGTACTAGTGCCCAGGTGCGTGCGCTGCCTTTGAGTTAAGGCTGCACCAGCAGCAATGGTGCTAGAGCACCCTTCCGTTGAGCTAATGCTATGGGTGCAGTGTTTTCTTGCAAGAGAAAATGACACAGCTTAGTACCGAAACTGACACGAGGAGACACTCCTACAAAAAAGTCTCTCTTTTACTTTGTGTGAAAATTAGATTCTATACAACATAGACTTTATGGTATTTCAAGTTCTCTGTTGCGTCAATCACAAAACTAGCACCCAAACTACTTGTCCCACCTAAAAAGTTCGATCATGCAAACAACTCCTTAAAGAGTTCATATGGTCTTCCAAGGAAGTAGAGTTCTTTTGGGGGTGGCACGTTTAGGCATGAAAACGAACCGACGGGTCTGTACTCATACCAACCCAAAGTGATGAAAAAGGGGGATATTTGGGTAGACCCGGGCTTGACAAAATCATGACACGAAACTTAAAATTGCCACCTTGTGGAACCAAGTAAGTAGCAATGAGTATTAATTTCGGTCACCATGTGTTTGTGAAACGAATTATATGTCCTTAACAAATATGGTACTCTTAGTTCATTCTCTCCAAATATTCCAAGCATTTCTAATCCCATTTTGGTTCTTATAGTGAAAGGGCCGAGCCACATTTTTTAAAAAAGATAATGGTAAGTTATAGCCCTTGATGAAAACCGTGGTCTGTAATTACAGTCCATGATTCAAGTCTCTGCTACTTCTTTCGATTCCACAGAGAAGTTGCTTCAGTCTACAAATAACTTCGAGAAAGCGATTTAGCTTGTTATCTTGTCTGAGCTGAGCCAAATTTCAACCAAATACGAGACAAGTCAGAAGGATAACAATTTAAAATAATTTTCATTAGAAAATGAATTTTTTTAGTTGGTGAATATTTATTCTTATATCTTTTTATTAAATTGATTATATCATGCCTACCAAATTCACCTTACTCAACACACAAATAAGAAGGTCACGAGTTTGATACTTGGGACGTGCATCTTCAGCTCCTCTCCTTCTTAAGAAGAAAATAACCAGAGGAGAGAGCCCACATGGGTAGTCATTGACCTATTTTGGTTACTCAAAAACTTGAACGGAAACTAAACTGACTCCGGATTGGTTTCCGTTTGAGTCTTAAACTGTTTGAAACCGATAAAAAATTATTTTTAAAAAATTGAAACATATGGTTGATTCTAATTTTATGCTGGTTTTGGTTTCTAAAAAGTAGAACCAAAACCAACCAAATGGTTTATAGTTCTAAACTCGGTTTAAGAGTCTGATTTCACTGGTTCTGCTTTCAGTCGGTTTCTGATTCGATTCAGTTTGAGTTGAAACCGCCGGACCGATTACAAACCTGCCATATCTGAGGATGAATACGTATCATATAGTTCACGATACCAAATCCAAGGTTGTAAAAGAGAAAGGATACGGAATCTAAGGTTATACGGAAACCCGTTTCATCGTGGACTCTACGTGGCGCCGAAGAACCTTTCGTGTTCCAATTCCACAACTGAACCAAACACTATCTGCTAACTGCACTCCCAAACTAACTCAAACTCAGATTCAAGCAATGGAGAATGGTGGCCTTGTGATGAACGGGAAAGAGGGAAGGGAGAAGCAATGGAAGTTCAAGCCGAACGGGAGGCTCATGCGTGTGAACGAGCTAAGTATAAGAAGCGTTCTGGGCGTCATCATGGCTAATCTCGACAAGGAAGATGAGAGGGTGGTCGTTCCTTTGGGCCACGGCGACCCCGCGGCGTTTCAATTGTTTCGTACTGCTGCCACCGCCGAGGATACCGTCCTCGAGGCCGTTCGGTCAAGGGAGTTCAACGTCTACCCGTCGAACGCCGGGATTCTTCCGGCCAGAAGGTTGGTTTTGCTTTTGTCTCGCTCATGGGAAGAAACAGGAATTAAACTGACGATCTCTTTTTAGAGTTCACTCACTTGTGAAACTTAATTAACCATGATATTGATGATGGTGGTTTGCCAACGATTCTTGCGTTACTTCAGTAGAGTTTGGTGTGTGTGTGGGGAGAGAGAGAGAGAGAGAGAGAGAGAGAGAGAGAGAGAGAGAGAGATGGTTGGATGGCATTTTCTCTCTCCCAATCAAGAAACATTTGTAGGGACAACTACTCAAGCACATGGAACCTAGGCTTGTTCATCGGAGGAGTTCCTCATCATCGTCCTCGTTTGTTACGAGCTTTGTTTTATTCTTTTAGTGGAACTTTTGGTATTGATGCTATACTTGTTTTGATTCTTCGAACGAGTTCTTATGCTTAAAAAGCTGTTGTTGTTATGGTTATATCCGTCGTCCTTTCTCGATTAGTGTCGCTCTCTCCGCACAGTTTTCCGTTTCTCATCCTCCTCTCTTTCTTAGTTGGTGCTATTCATCATCAAGATCTCAATAAAGATCTCTTCTTGCCCTCTGTTTCAATCTTGATTAGTTGGTTTTGTTAATCACATCTTAAACTTCTTAAATTCTTCTCTTTTTATTCTTAACCTCGTTGTAGTTGGTGCCCTTTCTTCATTAGTTGATGTTCCTTCAACACTATTTTCTTGATTGACTCGGTGTTTTTCGCCAGGGCCGTCTCCGACTACCTCTCCAAGGACCTAGCGTATAAACTCTCCCCAGACGATGTATTCCTCACGGCGGGTTACTCCCAAGCAATCGAGATCGTCGCTCATGTCCTCAGCCGCCCTGGCGTCAACATTCTTCTACCCCGGCCCGGCTTTCCTCCGTATGAAGCAAGGTGCGGCTTCTGTGGGACTCGCTACTTTGACCTCCTTCCTGATCGAGATTGGGAGATCGATCTTGAAGCTGTCGAGTCGATCGCTGATGAGAACACTGTGGCCATGGTGATGATCAATCCGGGGAATCCTTGCGGCACCGTCTTCACTTGAGCGCATTTGGAGAAGGTGCGCCCTCTAATTCAATCTCCCTCTCCTCTTGTTTGGGGAATTCGACTTGTTGGCAATTGAATTTGTGATTTGAGAACTTTTTTGTGTTTGTTTTCAGGTTGCCCATGTCGCGAGGAAGCTGGGGATCATTGTGATTGCAGATGAAGTCTATGCTGATCTGAATTTCCGAAGTAATCCTTTCATTCCAATGGGAACATTCGGAGACATAGTGCCAGTGATTACTTTGGGTTCAATCTCAAAGAGATGGCTAGTGCCCGGATGGAGACTTGGCTGACTTGTCTCATGTGAGCCCAATGGAGTTCTGAAACAGGAGAAGGTTGAATTACGAAGACCAACTACTTTTTTTGTGATTTAACATCGATTCCTGCCGAACTTCCACTGCATGCAAAATATGACTTGTTACTACGATTATGATCTTTGGAAATTTAGTCTATGAATGCAACGTTAATGCTTGAAGGAACTAACTGTAGGATTCTTTCATCTTTCTAGGCTAAACATGGCCCTTGAATTGTGTTTCCATTTGAAGGCTGAAACACAAAAATCCTTGATGTTCTCTAATTACGGTTTCTTGGATCACTTGCAGATTATTGATTGCATAAAGAGCTATCTCAACATCTCTTGTGATCCGGCAACAATCGTGCAGGTTTTGTAACTCTTGTCTATAGATTCTTTTGCGATTTGTTTGGTCAATATGCTTATTCCTATTGTCAAATTTTTGTTGCTTATATGTGCAATCGTGTTTAGTGGTGTTTGACATGAATTTGTCCTTGATATTCAAGTGCTTCTTTCATCTGCTGACAAGTAGTATAATCCTAGTTACGTTCACATTTGGCTATTTTCGTATCTTGTTTCTGCACTGTATAATGTATCCCACGCATCATCACATCGTAAATGGAGATCAATGTGCATCGTATCAGTATATGTACAATTCATTATAACAAAATCGTCAATGCATTTCTCTCTATTGAGAACATGAGCTGATCTTGAATGTATAATCGGGCATTGCTGAAGTTTCTTGAGTTCTTGACTGTTGCTGTAGCTCGTTTCCTAGGCATACATGTGATGTTTACATTGACCACCTCCAGTAAGGATTATCTTCTTTTCCTTTCAGATGCTATCATGTTATAGATTGGATGTTTTCTTACTCCATAAATCTAACAAGCTTGCAATTGACCAGGGAGCAATTCCAAAAATGCTTGAAAAAACAAGCAAGCGTTTCTTTGATGATACAGTCCAGCTATTAAAATTAAATGCAGACATATGCTACAATGCTGTCACTAAAATTGACTGCATTTCTTGTCCATACAAGCCTGAAGAATCGATGTTTGTGATGGTAAGCTCAAAATGCCCTGCTTCAAGTTAATCTCATTGCAGATGGGGATCACCTAAAATTGCAGTTTTTCTTATGGCAGGTAAAGCTCAATGGTTCTAGTTTAGTGAACATAGTAGATGATATTGATTTCTGTTTAAAATTGGCTAGAGAAGAATCAGTGATCGTTCTGCCAGGTAGTAGCTCAGAAAGATAAATCATGGCTTAGTGTTTCTGTTCAAAATTGGCCACATAAGAATCAGCTTTTCTTAGGCTGCCAGTCGTTAATGCTATGTCACATGGGTGTGAGTGCGGACATGACAATCTTTGAAAACCATGGATGCGGGGACACAGCTGTACATAACTAAAAATTGTATATATTATTACATATCTTTCATTGATAATATCTCATAAAACCAAAAGAGAATATTGTTTTTATAAGGTAAATCCACTAATACAATAAGAACTCATGAAGTGTAGCGCTAAAAGAATATTTGACAGACTGTACCAAGTCAGATACGAGAAAAGTACGAGTTATCAAGTTGTTTTGAGTGGCCAACATGGGTGCCACACCCTGGTACTAGATTTTGTTCGATGTAGTGACCGTTGGCATGGATGCCACTTCCTTTTAGTGCCTAATATAATCAATAGAGTGTCACTTGTACTCTTTCTTTTATCATGCAAAAGGGTTGCAGTATAATAGCCTAGGCTTCAATGGTTGCAATTTGCAGGTTGTTCACTGGGTATGAAAGGATGGCTTCGGATCACCTTCGTGGTAGATCCTCCTCTTTTGGAGGTTGGACTTGCACGGATGCAATCTTTCTGTCAGCGGCATAGCAAAAACTTGAAGTGATGTGCAGGGAGTAACTGCGGTAAATAAAGATCAGTGCACGGTTGCAATTTGCAGGATACTGCTCGTTGGATCTCTCTCGAAGTGAGTTGAATAACTGCTGTAATTAGTGGTTGGTGCTGTAGATCCTTTTTAGAGTTAGATGCATTGTGATAAGTTTCAATAAGCAACTTATTTTAAGCAGGTCATCACCTTCTCTTCGGCCAACAATGTCGACGGTGGTGAGCGTGCTATAAGGACGAATAGCTGCTCATTCCTCAGAACTTTTGAATGCTGGTTTGAGCAACAGAACGCGCAGGCTACATTCTAGGCGCAGCAGCAATCCGGGCCAGAGTTACAGCAATTCAATTGAAATGGCATGGACTGGGTCTTCCATTTCGGGCCCTCGAGAGGATGAGGTGAGTGTTCTCCTAGCAGAAGGTACTCAAGGCTTCTCCCATTAACGTCAACCAAGTCCCATGTGCTGCTTGTTATATTGGTTGCTGACCTTATTCACGGACTTATAATTTCACTGGTAGGAAGTACAGCCACTAGCCAAGAGGCTTTGCAGTGCAGTTCAACAGGCATGCCGTTCTAATTATTCGACAGTCTTTTGCTAACCATTTTGATTGTTTTCTTCAATGCCATAAAAGATGGCCTTTTGGAGGCCTAACTGATACAAACAATAGTTTGTACATTGAATTATATTTATCATCTAGCTAGGAAATCATACATGAAAGCTTTGGAGCTGTATTAACTCGCAATCTGATCATGTAAGTGTCCTCAGCTTAGTCTCTTTGCAAGGGGATCATGTTCTTCTGGTGTGGTGCAAAACATAATTTTTGTTGTGAACTTTGATGTATTATAGGCAGTTGAAATTGTGAAGCGAAAGGACTTGTTTACTTGTTACAGGCTCTTTATTCAAAGTCTTTCACATGAAAGGTAGTCAGATTCTACTTTTGAAGTTGAATTTAGAAGGAAAAGAACCCTAGGAAAACACTAATTCAACTGGAATGATAGAAGGCATCGCACCAAAATACAGCACAATCCATATATGTACACACACTACTGTAACTTCTCAGTAGGAATTCTCTTATGCCAATAGCAACTTAGCAGGAGAGAGAGAGAGAGAGAGAGCTGAAACTGGCGAGGGACAAACTGCAAATCTGAAACGACATGCATGTTCAGAAATATTCAGAGGGAATTTTTATCTTGTCAATTAGTCAGGAGAAACAGTCTCAATATTATCGCAAGGATCTTCGTATCAGCTTTTCAACTGATCTTCCCATTTTTCCTCGGTAGGCCACGTAAGTTGAAACATCTTTCGAGATCAATACCACAGCCAAATTTCAGTGGAAACACTGATCGTCGGTTCCCATCCCTCTGTCAAGCGCAATAACTGCAAGGGATTTGTTTTTCTCTTCTAGTGGCAAGATAATATAGGAGTTGAAAGGCTATTTCCCCCTTTGAAAACTCTGACAAGCTTAGCTAGTATAGTGGGAGACAAGATTTGCACGCCATGTGAATTGAACTCACCACCTGCATCATGCATCATGGGAGTAAGAGAATCCTATAGCCCTATATATATATATATATATATATACACATATATAGGGCTATATTGGTGTGTAATTTTATGCAAACATATCGACTTTTAAGATCAATCATAAAGATTTGAATTACTTTTCAAATAACGATGTAAATGTAAAGTGCAATGGTACTTTTTAATATAAATTTCCACATCGAATGGTGGTGATGCTTATATAAGATTTTGCACCAAAAGATATTAAGCAATTAAGACTTATATATATATATGTGTGTATGTGAGAGCAATCAGGAAGAAAAATGACTAACCAGTCACAACGTTGGAATGAACAATAAATGAGAAAACAGGATGTGGACTGTCGAGTGCATGACAATTTTAGGTCGGATGGTAATGTCACCCATGTTTTACAGTGTTCGCTTAAGTGGATAGGTCATAAGACCCTCAAGAGCCTCTCAGCGCCCATGAATTCTCTCATGTAGTTGAAAACTAAGAAGCACTGACAGGAGAATTAGTTGAATATGCACATTCAAATTGATGAATTATGAAAACATTTTTAAAGCACTCCAAAAAACAATACAAGTGGAACTAAGATCCATGTGATTTAAATTAACCTACCTATACAATTTTAATCCCTAGGGTTGGCTTTACAATAACAAAATATTTAAGAGATTACTATTTTAACTAATGTCGGTAAAAGGAGGCTCATGTCACACGTTCAAAACAACCTCCCTCCAAGAAGTGAACTTTACAGAGTCGCTCATAAGTCAAATATAATTTTTATGCCTGTAAAATTTAAACCATTTGACTATGTCTAGCACACTAAATTATTTAGGTTAACGTGGTTTTCTCCATAGTTGCAGGAAGCACCTACCTAATGCTAGAAGCACGGCTCAGAAGATGAATCTTGCAATGGTTTCCTCAAAATGTGAAGGGTCTTTCCCACTTCTTCCTCATCTCCCAGATGCGCAGCTTTCGATTTCTTCAGCGGGCCTCACATTTACTTGTGATAGAATCGCTCGATAGGGTAAAGTAAGAAGAAAGATGGCAGAGATCATACCCCTAAGCAGCTGGCATGGTCTACTTAACACGCATTAGAATGTGTTGCCATTGTTTAACTTCATTCTTTACTAAATGGATAATGACACCCTTGATACTAGCACTAGCATGACCAAGACTCACATGTGTGTGTGGGCGGGTGCACGCATGCACTATGACCGTTGATCTTGGAAAGCAAAATATAGCAGAAAACCTGACGTCTGTCGAATAGCCCTGCCAGTGCATACAATGTTCACATTTAACTGACTGCCTATCCACCTCATGTTCGGCTCAAAAATGAATGAACTAAGAACAAGCAGCTCAGCTCATTTCCGAACCCTCCTCAGGGGAAAGGGTCATAACCTGTTAGGAAGCATATAAGCAAAACTTATCAGATCTGAACTGCAACCAACAATTTATTTTTGAACAAACTAATAATAAACATCCCAATTCAGGATTGCAGATCCATTGACAATTTCATACCAAATCAAAGATGTAACGAAGAGTTTTCTGTCTGAATACGTGGTTTCCTATCATGAGATGAAACAATTAACGATATTAAGACAAATTACTTCATGTTAGAAGACAAATCACAACGACCTACAGAGGAATAAACCCCCTTAATCTGAACAGCTTCAGTAAGGACCACCAGACCTTTATACTTGCTTTCTTACTTCTGAACCTGTACTCTCTTGTCCCTTATAGGAAGCTCAATGGGCATCTGTGCCTGGTGCGGATGATCAGAACCTTTGTAAACTTTTAGATGTGTAAAAAGAGCTCTACCCAGCTGTGAATTGCAAATTGAAAATAAAAAAAAAAAATCAGGAGAAAATCATGTAATGCTCTTAGCTATTAAAGTCTAGGCACAAGGAAGAAAAGGAAGTTCGAAATCTCTACTCTGCTGTTTGGAGTTTCCAAAGCAGAGGAGCCTTACTGAATATTGGTGCCTCAACACCCGACTCATGCCCCTACTTTTTGCTTGCATGACAAAAAGCAAGGACTGAAGTCCTCCCTCTGGTGTTAGGCATTTGAAAAGAATGTGGGGCCTACTCATAGAGGACAACGACGTTCAGTTGCATGTCCCCTGTCCTACAATTAGGACATCAGAACGTTAAGTATCAGAAACTAAACTATGGAAGAGTTTCCTGATGCAGGACTCCACAAAGGAAATCACTCACTAATCTCTGATCATTCTTTTACCTATATCAAGAAGAATTCGCAACTAGAGAGGGAAGTTGTTAGTTTTCCTTACCCTTCCCTTTGGAAGCATGCCGCGTACAGCATGTTCAATTATTCTTTCAGGAATTCTCTTTTGTAGTTGATCAAAAGTCTCCACCTTCATACCACCTGGCCTTCCTGAGTGTCTTCTATAAAGCTTTTGGGTCCTCTTTTTGCCAGAGACAGCAACTTTTTCTGCATTGACCTTTTACAGGAAATGAGTTGACTATCAGTTCATGTAAGCTAAATATCAGAACTGTATAATATGCCTTAGTCATGCTCAGTCTCGATAACAAAATGTCACATGCTTTTGTAATCAAGGCAAAGTTAAGCATCAAAACTTTTTACAGCATAGTCTTAGATAGAGGAGCTAAAGACCAACAATTTTGTACAGTGATGAGTGGGGGGCAGAAAAACACAGGCATGTGCAACAAATCTGTGGCAGGGATGAAAATGTTCATGTAGATGTGTAGTAACACAAGGAAAGATGGAGTTCCTTATGAAATTGTTCGGGAAAAAGTTGAAATAGAACCCGTAGAAGGTGAAAACTAATACATTTGAGGTGATTTGGACATGGTGAGGTGGCCAAGTGGAGCTCCATTTTGAAGAACAAAAAAGTTGGAGGACGCACAGTACAAAAGAGGTTGAACGCTTAAAAAGTATAGCATAGAACAGGATGTTGTATTTTTGGATCCAAATGTGATAGGACGCAAGATAGAACAAAATGGTGCCTAGAAATCCATCAAGCCAACTACACCTAGTGTTGGAAAAGGTTTGGTTTTGGTAGACTCCCAGATATAGGGAAAAAGCATGTCAGGAGACAAATTTAATAAACTACAATGTCTTATTGTGATCACTTGACCAATTGATCGTTCATTTGTCCAACGCTTGGATTTGCAGCAAGTAAAATATTGTTTTGTTCAATGTAATCTTTCTCCTTCTGAAAACACATTTTTTATGCAGCAACTGGAGATGGGGCTAATATGAATCCTGACGGCCTTTATAGATTTCTCCACAAGATAACTTGCTCACTGAAAATACAAAAGACCTCAATAACCTCCACTTGCACAATATAATATATAGGCAATGCACACCAAACAGTGTTTGTCCTTTTAGTATGTTGATTGATAGCCAAAAGAGCGTCTTATGCTTGTACAAGAACAACAGAGACATCGACAAGTTTGTCAACCATGCGAGCATGAGTTAATGAATCATACTATGATAATATGGGAAAGAATTATTGAAACCCGGTTAGAGTACAAGGACCTAATTTACATTTATATCAAGGAGATCTACCATTAAGGTAATTTGCTTATTACAATGCCTATTTCTTAAACTTTGGACCAAAAATTTATTGATTAAGATAAAGTCTATCACATGGTATCAGAAATATTTTTTGGAATAGCTTTTCTAAAGAGACCGGAACGCCTATTACGCATATAAAACTTACAACACACACACAAGATGAAGCAGCAACTTGTGTAAAGACTCACGAGAAGATGACTAAATTCTTTGACATTAATATAGACTTGCAACAGCAAGGGTCAAAATAAGCCCATATATCTGATGAATAAAAATAACAGTGAAGTGCTTTGATTCATGCACAGTTGGCTTTGTATTGGTCAATGAAACAAGAAAATGAGTCAACAAGAGACTTGAATTGCGAAGAAAAAATGTTGGATATCGAGAGCTTTCAAGTTAGTAAATAAAGACAGAATACATGAAACGTTTGGTGATATACAGTTTAAAATTGTTGCATATTGCATATATAAAAAGATACTTTTAGTCATTGTGGTTAGTGTTATAATACAATATAGGGGATGGTGATACCACACATACAATTTATAATAGAAGTTGGCTAAAATGACAGGTAAGGTGTGTTAAAATGTAATAGGGTTGGGCCAATAGGGCCCATAAGTTTATGTTTGTAATCAGGTCCCAACAAATCCAGGTCACCCGAGCCAGACCATCAGGGTCAGTGCCACCTAGGGGCCCCAACAGCTATTTTACTAGCCATTGGGTCATCTTCAGCAACCAGTAGCTAAACATTGTTGGCTTTCACTCCTCTTTTTCTTTCTATAAATAGTTATCATGTATTCAATAAACAAGAAGCATTGTGCGGCTAATTGTATATAGATTTGATCATTCAATAAGAAGAATTCAGGAAACTTATCTGTTTTCTAGCATGTTATTAGAACCTAAAGGCAGTGTTGACAACGATAGGGCCACAATGAGACGGTTGGATGTAGACGCGGGTGTTAAATGTAATAGGTTCATGGGCCACTAAGGTCCATTGCCATAGCCATTGGGAGTTGGTTGGATGCAGATGCGGGGGTTAACTTAAATGTAATAGGCTCACAGGCCACTAGGGCCCGTGACCGGAGGCTTTGGAATGGCACGGGCCACTAGGGCCCGTTGCCATAATCGTTGAGTTTCCAACTCCCAATGGCTATCTTTGGAGCTGGCCTCAACAGCTAGTCTCTTCTCCCTTATCTCTTGCTGTATTTTTTTCCTCTCTTGCTCTATATTTTTTTTCCTCTCTTGCTCTATAAATAGAGCCATAATATACTTCAATAATAAGTTGTCTTGCACAGCCTTTTGATTTGTGATTCATCTCCTTCTTCACTCTTGACTCTTGTTACGTGACTTGTGACATTCATATTTGGATGCTTTGATATCTTGACGATCTCACCGACATATTGACGATTTGTGACTTAGTCGCCTGAACATTCATACATCAACAAATATTTAACAGCGGGATGCCAACGGCGATGAAAGCCTCGATCGAGGTGCCAACGAGTAGTTTGGCTAAGGTTTGGGAGGTGACCAGTGTTTTTGGAGATGGTGGGATAGAAGGGGCTATGATGGGCGGTGATGGGGGTTCTACGTTGAGCAGAGAGAAGAAGAAGGAGAAGAACAAAGAGCCAGGAGAGGAAGAGGGAGAGACGGTTCCAAGCGATGGTAATGGGTTGATCACTAGGTTGGACGATAGGGCGATTGCAACAAAGGTGGGTCCGTGTAGTGGATTTAAGGTGGTTTTGTTTGCAGACTCTATGGCATTCTTGAGGTGCCTCTACTTCGCGTTCGTGTCCTCGATGAGAGACATGATCTTCAAGCAGATGGTGTCGTAGACACGATCTAGAAGAGTGGAGCTTTCATGGCGGACAACCTTCATGTGGTTGCCTCGTCCAAGAACGATTTATGCCTTCTCGCAATCCACCTTCACAGAGACGTCTAGCAACGATGCATTCTGGGGTTAATATCATCAGAATCACCATTAACGACTACCAGGTGCAACGAGCGAAGGCAAACAACAAGCAAGTTAGAAGCGAGCTGACTCTGGTGGCGTCGACAACAGGGGATCTTTGGGTGGCGGTTGTACGGGTCGTTCTTCCTCCTTTTTTTCCTTTTGTTTGGTGGATGTTGGTCGCCGATAGAGGGGAGCAACTGAGGGAGAGAGCGAGGATGTCTTAGGTGACGAGGTGGGGGTTGAGAGAGTGGCTCGAGTGGTGGCGAGGTCGATGGATGGTGGTTGGGGATCTCCGGTAGACTAAGAGAGAGGAAGAGGAAGGAAAGCGAGAGAGAGAACGAGAGGGTTGCAGTGTTGTGTAAGAAGAGAGCGGGCATTTATACTTATATGTAATCAAGTCTTAGATTTGGTCCTAGATCCATACCCATTTTGTGTTAAATATGAGATTCTTGTTGGACCAGATCTAGACTCGAAGCTATGTTTGGATCCGATTTGATATTGCTTGGTATTTAGATTCAAGTGCATCTAGGTGTGCTCTTTCCAACTTATTTATTTTTTAATATTTGTTGGCTGGATCAATTGTTTGGTGTCTCATTTATAAGAAAATTTGTTTGTTGTTTGTTAGACAATAAGTTGCATATCTTTGTATGATTAAGATCTTTGTATTGTGGCTATTACATGTCACTTTGATTGGCCCTTTATTAAAGACCTTTGTGATTAATATGCTTAATGTTGTTGGCCATTGGTTGGAGATCGGTCAATGTTTGAAAATGCACTTATTGATATTTGATAATTTGTGATCTTAATAACTTTAAAGTTGCATTTTCATGTAATTAAGATCTCTGTGTTGTGGCTATATGTCACATTTATTGGCCTTTTGTTGAAGACCTTTGTGATTAAGGTGTTTCATTTGATTGGCTATTGGTTGGGGATGAGTCAATGTTGAAATTGCACTTATTGTTATCTTGATAACCTTGTGCTTGATACAAGTATTTGAAAATAATACATAAAAAAAGTTTTACCTTGAGTATTGACTATTTATTTGTTATATTTTGAGCAGTTTATGCAAATAATAAAAATTGCATTCAAAGGATTCTTGTTTTTTTAGACAAAAACATTTTATATTGAAAAGAATTATTTAAAACATTTTTTATTATCTTTGTGGATTATCTTATTCTTGGAATCATCCAATCAAGTTTGATATTGTGAGTTATTTAAGGGCCTTGGCATTTGATTTGATTGGGATGGTTTGATCTTAGCCTTAAAGTTTATTTGGGTTTGAGTTTATCCTTAAAAGTCTGGTTTGAGCTTAACCTTAAAGCTTGTTTGGTATACCAAAGGATTTTTGTAATATCACGAGTTTGTGGTGATTTATGAAATTATTTGTTATATTTAATAATCCTACTTAGATGATCAATGTTTTCTATTAAAGAACTTTAAAAACATAGGTTTTCATGTTTGGAGTTATGGGATCTTAATACCTTTGTTTGAGATTAATTCTATAAGTTTGTTGCAGGTATTTTTTAAGGTAGATCAAAAGACTGAGGTTCCAGAAAAGATATATGTAGTTGAACATTCTCCGATTGTATATAGTTTGATCATTCAATAAAAGAAAATTTAGGAAACTTACATGTTTTCTAACAAGGTGTTCTCCATGATAAGAACATATCATTTAGATTGAAAGGTAAAACTATAAAATGGTAAAACCAGCAATACTTTATGGTGTTAGTGGTAGAGAATCATTAACATGTGCAAAAATACTCAAGATGTTGAGATGGATGTGTAGCCACCAGAGGAAACACTAGATTGATAAGGAGACTTGAAAAAGAGTTGGAGTGACACCCATACCAAATAAAACGAGGCTGGTGTGCCAAAGATAATACTACTACACCTACTACTAGACTTAAGCCTTTTTCCATACTAGATGGGGTCGGCTACATGGATTCTTTATTTTTTTGTATAATCCATGCTAAGTCTGAGTTTTATATTGACTGTCGGAAGCCTAACACAATCCTCCTCCTTTATCCAAGCTTGAAACCGGCCATGAAAGGGTGATCCCTTACATGGGCAGAGTTGTGCCAAAGATAATAGACACAAGAAAATCATGAACATACTCATGTATGCACACATATCCAAAGGCTTGACAGTGATGAAGATTAAGCTCCAATTGAGATCTTAACCAAAATACGTCATCTTTTGGTTAGCTAATGTTCAAAAGCACAGTCAATAAAAATCCAGTCTTGTTAGCTAATGATTTGAATCTGTAGATGTAATGCAGTTCTGAAACCTCTATTGGAACCTTGTTTTCCTCATGTTGACATTCAAGACAAGTGTGGCATGATAAGGAAGACATTAGTACAGGCATACAATTCAGTTCCAGATACGATTCCTAAATTGGACACTAAATTTCGAAAGCTCCATGCTCTTCCCAAGCAATTAATAGAGAAGAAAATCTATTTTCAAAATCAAAATCAAGAAAGGAGAAACAAAAACTTTCTGTATGCAAGAAAAGCTTAATAAAATGGAGCTCATACAATAACCATCTCGCTCCCATTTAATGCATAAAGTAAAAATGATTCAGACAATCTTGACAATGGAACTCAACAGCTCATGAGCAACATGGCCTTATAAGAAAATAATATGCACCAAAAGGACTGAAAAATGAACACTGATGCATACCACAATAACATATGCTCCCATGTCAACACTAGGAGTATAAGTTGCTAAGTTCTTTCCACGGATATGGATAGCAATTGTTGAAGCTAATCTCCCCAAAATCTTGTCAGTTGCATCAACTATGTACCATGTTTTCTCCGTGTTCACATGGTCTGCAGCCTTGGGATACCAAGTATTATTCCAAATGTCCTGAAAGAATTTAAGAAAGATAAGCTAAAGGTTCGACATGAAAGAGAGAAATCCTGAACAAAATAAAGCAGTGTCAGCACAGCAGTATTACAAGCATATAAAGAGAACAGGTGAATATAAACAAAGTACGCAAGAACCTCACTTTTATCTCAAGCATTATTTTGTTTGACGCAACATGACAGAGGAAGTGGGTATATTTTCCTGCCAAAGTGGGTAGTTTCTTGCCAAAATGAAACAAGGAGAGATGGTGACAAAAAACTCCGTACATATGGTCAACAAATGCTGTTTGCTGTTGATGATGGTTTTGCTTCTATACCCCTACGATGCCACTTTCCTCTCTCACATCTTTGAAGTGAAAAACCTAGCAATGCTCATGTTTGCTAAAAAGGTCTTAGCTGCCACTTCTTTTCGCTTGAGAATGAGAGGGAAACACATTCTTTTCGTACTAGCAGTACTATTAACTCAAGAAGTTATACAGGACATATATAGCTTTCCAAGTTTTAAATAGAGGGGGGAAGCTTATGTTTACAAATGCTAGGATGAAAAATCATGAAGACATGCATTCTACGATGAGCCAGTTTGTGATTCTTAGCCACTTGTTGAAACCTTCCTGCTTGCAAAATGAGAAAGAACTAGAAAAGCTTGGCTTCATGATTATGATAGAGAAAGGAGCAACAGTTTGTCACAGATCAGCTGTTGGTGAAAGGTACAAGATCAGCTGAACTGAAATACTTGACACTCCACCCAAGCATGGATCAAATACTGTAACACCGTATATACAGAATGGACTGGACTGCATGATGAATTTAGCTTTCCATTTGAACTTCTTGAGCCATGCAAACGTGACTGGAGTAAGCTTCTTGTTTATTGAATGAGCTGACCTGTTTCCTGAATGATGTCTGAACTGATGCAGTGTTGTCGGGCACCAGAGTTGCCCATGATATGATACAGGCAATACGAATTATAATGTATAAGGCCATATCAGATATTAAAAAACTCAAGAATATTAAGAAAAGAAAAAGTAGGAAAAATCAATAAAATCTCAAATAAATGTCAAAAAATAAAATGAATAAGACAAACATTGACATTGCATCCAAACGTAAGGAGTATGACAAACAAACAAATAAATTAACTAACTCATGATTAAGGATAATAATCTAACAATTGATTCGTTACCAAATTCAAACAAGCAAGTCAAGTTCCAAAACATCAAAGTTGACATCATATATGATATCATGTAACTGTTTAAAACTATTATGCTGTAATCTCAAACATTAAAATTAATATCATCAACTAAATAATCCACTTCATCTTCATCATAACCACCATCTCCAAGGTCAATACTATATCATGAGCCCCATACTACTTAACATGAAGAAAAACAATTGATGCATACATAAAAATGCAACAAAAAGTTTAAAGAAATAAAAATAATACTTTATACCATAAATACATCAAAGAATATGAATATGAAGGTACGTGAACAAATCACCATGACAAGGCCAGAAAAGCTTAAAACCACCAAGAAACCAGAGAAAACCTTCTCCATATATGGAAGTGAAATGAAGGAACAAGGTCCTTAGAAGGGCCTGCCCTGCAAATAACCAAAGAAAATAGGGGTCTTGGGTCCACAGTAGGCGTATCGGCAGTATCGGATGATACGGCCATTATGGCTTGTATCGCGCTATAGGGCCTGTATCGTGCTATATAGGCCAATATATCTTTTATCTACGATATGGCCCTGGTATCGTACTGAAATTGTTGGTGATACGATATGTATACTTACAATACTAGTATAACGTAAGAGGTTTGACACATGCAACTGCCCTGCATCAAGAACACAAGTAATTTCCTTCTGCTCTCCCATATTACTTGTCCTCACTTTGTTTGTCGCTTACTGGAAACTTGATTTAGGCAATGATTCACTTCACGATCAATTCCATGATTCACTTCACGATCAATTCCATGATTCACTTTATGATCAATAGAATATGGTTCTCTTGTACAGACTCACTAATGAGAGATCCATCTATATACATGATAAACACTTCCTGCATGAGGTTTTTCACTTTCAAGTATACCAGACTCGATGAAGGGCCAGAATGAAAGTGAGGTGTTCGAAGGAAAACTAGAGGAAGCCTCTTGATGAACTGTAGGATGTCTCCTGCCATTCCTCCTGTTATATCAGCCTTTCCTTCCCCTTATGCTCCACCATGCTCTCCACCTTTTCTTCCATTAAGATGGTATCCCTGCTGTTGATTATTAAAGAAATCTGGTGCAAATATTTTTCTTGTATATTATGATCATAATACAGGATAGTCCTGTTATTTCTTTGTTGGAAATCATGCATTTACAATATGCATTTTGTAATTATGATACTGTGTTGGTTCAACATTGATTTTGTTTATGAAGAAAATTACTTCTTAAAAACTTGACTCCACATATCTTTGTTTGTTGATAGTGTTTTCAGAAACAGAGTATGATTTCTATCTCATTTCAAACTGACAAGCATCTAGCTTTAAATACAAGAGAAAAGTGAATCTCAGATTGGTTTGCCAGCCTGACTTGGCTTGCATTGCTGTCCCATATTCATTTATTTGGAATTTTGGATCACAAATGCCTAAAGCCATGCAGCCCAAATTTGATTAACTTATTCATTTGGTCATACCCTTCATAAGAAAATTATCTGTTCCTACATGAAGCAAAGAGAAACCAACTTCTGAAGTTCATGAGAAAGTAGACTGTGTGATGAGAAAGATAGACACTGTTGCCTCATGGGTCAGGAACAGATCTAGAAAATACTTTGCCGTAAGGCGAAGTTGAAAAAATGCTACCCATAATTCCAACCGTGATCTAACATGCATAGCCCATATTTTCTATTTACCAAAGATTTGGTGAGGGGACCAAGCTAAGTTCCATAGCACACGGTTTCAACAGTGCGCATTCACCATCCATTTGAGTACGAGGCGTGCCTTACATAGCGTTTTCCTTTATTTTCAAGATTTTGGACGAGGTGGACCTCACTACTGTCAAGGCCCTAAAGATTTTACTTTTCATTCAAAAAAAATCCAACTCCGCTTAGTGTGGAACAGGTCTTGGTTATAATTTTGGTTTTGGTGGTTAGGAAAACATTATCTGACAGGACATAACAGTTGCAGATGATACATAGTACGTGAAACTCTCGCATTTCACTTGAAAACTTGTTCTTCATTACAAAGAGAAGAAGATTACCTGAAAGAACAACTAGAAGTGATCACTACAGTGCCTACACAATGACAAAAGAATTCGCCACCAAAGTTTATGAACTGCATTCGCGATTATTTCTTTCTTATGCACATGACTAGCGGATAAACCTGACCACTAACTAGTATTTTGGCCTCTTTAATAGCTCATAGATCTACTATGTTTCCCAACATTCACTTATCTGCAATGCGTGTTAGCAGAAATTCTATACTTGTTCCTCTAAATTCCGCACTTGGTTTCACACGTCTTTCATTAGGAAACTCACGCAAACGTGAAAACTAGAGATTGAGTTGAACCTACTCACCACCAAACCAAGCCAAATTCAATCATTTGCATGGATAAACCCTCTACGGAAGAGGAAATGTTTCTCATTTTAGTTTCTTTGCGGAAAATAAGCTTATTTTTAACGTTTCTAAACCACCAGATTCATTTTGCGCGTTTATGTGCGTGTAAGTGAGAGAGAGAGAGAGAGAGATGAGTTTCTTACGGGACCGTCGATTTCGGAGGGCTCGAACATCCACCTTTGTTCTCTGGGAATGACGGGCTGCTGGCACCGGACCTGGAAGCGCCTGCCGACAGAGAATGAGGGAGCGGGGATCGTTCCTGAACGCGCCAACAAGACCCTGCGTGCGGCAGACCCCACGAACGGCGAAACAAAAGGCGGCGGCGATTCTCTCAATACCCGACAAGGATTAGAAGAGGAAGAAGAAGACGATGAGCACGCGCACCAAGGAACCACTAACGCCATGAGTTAACTACCGAAGCAAAGAGAGTTTCTCTTCTTCTTCGTTCTTCTCCTTGGAGAAGTGATGAGTGACAGGTTATCTGGATAAGAGACAGGGGACCGAACGGATCGGTTTACGGGGCAGGTGAGTCCGATAACGTATCTGGATGTTGCCCACTCATCAATGTAAGAACACAAACCTTAGGAGTGGCAAATTGGGTCGAAAGTAGCCGAACCCAGACTGAACCTGTTTGGGTTCAGGTGCATATCGGTTTGACTGCGACAGGGTCATATATAGATAGAGAATCAGGTCAGGCTGGACACGACCCTATATTTTGTTTTGTCACTTTGTGCCAAACCCATATCTGACTCATGGTGCCTGAACCCAAACACAGACTCTCTCTCTCTCTCTCTCTCTCTCTCTCTCTCTCTCTCTCTCTCTCTCTCTCTCTCTCTCTCTCTCTCTCTATATATATATATATATATATATATATATATATATATATATATATATATATATATATTGTATGCTTGCATGATTATATGCTAACGAATCTAAAAAATCAAACCATTCAATCACGAGATTTGAAGTGAAAAGGAAATACTTCTACTTTTTGTAAGAATTCTTAATTGATACTTATTACTTTTTTAATTCAAAACTCAATTAACAATCTTGGACGGTTGAGACTTGAAGTGAAAAAGAAATACACTTATATTTTTATAAGTGTACATAAATCATATTTATTATTGTTTTTTAAATTCAAATCTCAATCAACAATCATATTTAGATCGTTGATTTTTATATGAATGTGGGTATGGGAGATTACAACAACCATAGTATGATTCGCTCAACTCAACGGTCCTCAACATATGAACTTGCCTAAAAAACTCCTCATCCTTAGGTTGAGGGTAACTGAGGGGCTCGGAGACCAAGGATATAAAACTAGCCCACCAGCTATAAAAGGAGTTGTTGTCCACCTTGAATATCATCCATAAAAAATAAGATTTTTTATCCATTAGAAAGGTCCTCTCTTTTTTTTTTGAAGAATTAAGAATAGTACAAATCGAAGCACAAAATGAGAGAGTTACAATGAAAACAAGTTTACACTATCAAGAGGCCTGTAAACGGGACACTGACTAAATCTCAATAATATTGAAAAAAGCAAAAAAAATCAATTCTTACCAAAATAAATCAAGTTTTAGTTTTTGGATATCCCTATGTGTTTAATTTTCAATACATCAAAAATCACATAAATTTGGAGCTATATCAAGAAAAATACCACCAAATACCATGATCTTCTCAAACTGTCCACAGTCGACCAAATTTTCATTCTGAGGTGATCTACGCACAAGAAACTGTTGAGGTTTTGATCCAAATCGAGCCCGAAGCTTGATAGAAGCTCGAAAAGTGCTTGAAAAAACTGCAAGAGCTTCGATTGTGACTAGTCTCAATGAGATAAACTTAGACACATTTCTAAAGACCTTAGTTCGCTTGATCCTCTTGAAGAACAAATATTTATGTTCTCTTACATGCCTCACACTTCTTCGAAATATCCAAGACTATACATGTCATTCTAATTTAAGTTGTTTCCAACAACAACTCATTCCCAACAACAACAAATATATACATGCATGCTCTGGGAATCGAACTCACTACACCCATGTCGTGGGAGTGTCAATCCTACCAGAGGCATTATTCCTAATTGGTCACAACCTAATATCCATGTCAGTGTGACAATAGTTTTCAAGGAAAAAGCAATGACAAGCAAACTCTGTGAATAAATTCAAGTTTCATGAAGAATTAAAATAAACGACAAAGTAATTAAATATTTTTCATTTTTCAGTAATAAATAGGATGTTTAAGAACAAAATATAACCAAAATCATCCTTCTCTTCACTAAGTGTGGCGAGTTACATGTATTCTCACTTAAGTTCATGCTCTCTATAGTGCCAAGTAAACTAATGTTTTATTGTTTCCTTTAAACATTCTTAGGTTCATGCTCTCTATAGTGCCAAAGTAATTAAATACTTTTCATTTTCCAGTAATAAATAGGATGTTTAAGAACAAAATATAACCAAAATCATCCTTCTCTTCACTAAGTGTGGCGAGTTACATGTATTCTCACTTAAGTTCATGCTCTCTATAGTGCCAAGTAAACTAATGTTTTATTGTTTCCTTTAAACATTCTTAGGCCTTCTAAAGTGCTAATCATTTAATTTTTCATAGTTTCAATAATTTCTTAAACGTTCAATCCACTTAAGCATTTCTTTAAGAGTGTTTTTTTCGTATTGTACCAACTTTATCACTAATAACCTTATCATTCTTTTCTTTTTATGGCTTTGATCGTATATATTGATGATCGCGGGTCGGTCACATTCATCCCACGAAGGATTGATGGCTTTATTATTGCTTTGCGATACTTCTATTTGAATTAGACGAATTGCAACCAGAGTGTTAGTTCAATGGTCCGTTATTGCTGATGGGAGTTCACTCTTCAGAGGGTGCATGTGTGGGTTTGTGTTAGGCTCTGGCCACTAACTAACAAAATAGATAAATTTATTGCCACAGTGAATACCTCATGTATCTCCTGATCCGGTTCAGTAATGCTCTTTTAATCTTGTTCACACTGACCTTTAAGTATTAAAACGGGTCTGCATAGTGGATCGCCAACCATCGCCAACCAGTTGACAATAGTCTCAGCCTCAGGAGAGAGAGAGAGAGAGAGAGAGAGAGAGAGAGAGAGAGAGAGAGAGAGAGAGAGAGAATGAATCACGTTGCCATGTAAGAGCCGCCCTTCAAAGAAACCAAACGCGTTACCAGGACACAACAACTCTTTCGTATCGTGTCCATACATAGGAAACAGATTGTGTAACTTCGGGTGGCAAGTCACACATAAAGTGTCGTATCTCGTGTCTCCTCAACATGTCTTACTGCCAAGAGAGAGAGAGTGAGAGAGAATCACGTTACCATGTAAGAGACACCCTTTCAAAGAAACGAAACCGCACACATTACCACAACACGATAACGACACTACAATGCTCTCGTATTGTGTCCATACTTAGGAAAACAAATTGTGTAACTTCAGATGGCGAGTTCTATTATTCGGCTTCGGCCTCCCACAAGAACAACAACAACTAAGCCTTTTCCCATGTTAGATGGATCAACTACATGGTTTTTTTGTTTTCACATATCTCTGTCATGGGTCATATTGGCAGTTAACTCAATATAAACTAGATCATCCTTTATTGTTTCTTTTCAATACTTTGTGGTTGTCCTTTTACTCTTTAACATTTTCACAATTTAGTTTTTCATATCTTATTACAAGAGTGTCATTTGGTCGTTTTTCTATATGTTCAAACCCTCTTAAATGATTTTTCTTCATTTTATCATCTATTTGTGTTACTCTCAATTTTTTTCTAATAACCTCATTGTGTATATGGTCTTTCCTTGTTGATCACTCACCATGTCAATATCTTCATTTATGTCGCAAACATCTTTTGTATATGTTGATGATTAATTGTTCAACACTCATAACCATAAAACATAACAAGTCTAATTGCTGCTTTATAATATTTACCTTTCAACTTTAATGGTATCTTCTTATCACATAGAATATCTGATGTCTCTCTCCATTTTAACCAACTGACATTAATTCTATGCGTGATATCTCAATCAATGCTTCCAACACTTAGAAAAATTGATCATAGTATTTTAAAACTTTCTTTTTGAGGGATACAATATTGCTAATTTTAATTTTTATATCCTCTAAAATAACCAAATGATCATACTTACATTTCATATATTATGTTTTTGTCTTTGTTCTACGAAGTCGAAAACTTTTACATCCTAATGTTTCTCTTCATAGTTCCAATTTCTTATTAACTTTTTCCTTAAACTCATCCACTAATACAATATCATCTCCAAATAACATACACCAAGTTATTTCATCTTGAATATGCTTTGTTAACTTAGCAAGAACTAATATAAATAAATATTGATTTAAAGTTGATCCCTGATGTAACTCAATTTTAACTTCAAAGAAGGTTGTCATTCCTTCATGAGTCTTCACTCATATTTTTACAACATCATATATGTCTCTTATAAGATTTATATATGTTAATAGGATTTCTCTCTTTTTCAAGGTTCTCCAAATAACATCTCTTAACACCCTATCATAAGTTTTTTCTAGATCAATAAATATCGTGTTAAGGTTTTTTTTTTTGCTCTAAAATATTTTATAAGACATCTCATTAAATAAACTGCTTCAATGGGCATGAATACAAATTGGTTCTTTGTTGTACTCGATAATTGTTTTAACCTATATTTGATAATTTTTTATCATAAGTTCATAATATGACTCATTAACTTGATACCCTAATAATTTGCACAATTTTTCTTGCATATGGCTATAAGTCTACTCACTCTCCATTTTTCAAGCATCTTTTGAATTTCTCATATTCATTAAATAGTCTTGTAAACCAAGTGAGTCCCATCTCTCTTAAGATTTTTCATACTTCTATAAAAATAATATATAGTTCTACAGATTTAACAACCTTTATATGTTTAAGAGCTTCTTTGACTTCATTCTTTTTAATACACTGATAGAAATTGCGGTTTATATTTTTTTTTATTTGGCTAACTCTCTTAATATTTTTATTAAAAATATTATAAAATATTTTTTCATCTATTTTTTATATCATCAATTGTCAATATAATCTTTTCAACTTTATTTTTATGCATCTAACAAAAGTAAGATCCTTAGTTCTGTTATTTTCAACCTTAGCTATCCTAAAAATACCTTTTTCACCTTCTTTTGATATAAGTTTTTTATATAAAGTTTTCCACATTTTGCTTTTGCTTCAATAATGATCTTTTTTCACTTCTTTCTATTTTTTTATAAGCCTTCCAAGTTTCACTAGTCTTCTTGATCTAATATGATTTGTAACATGTCTTTTTTACCTTGATTTTATATTGCACCACTTCATTCCATCACAAATATTTCTTTTGTACCAATATGCCTCACTTAGATTCGCCTAACATAACTTTTACTACATTCCTGATATACATAACTATATTGTTCCATATATCAAAAGGTTTACCTATGTAATTTTAAGCATCCACTTAAAGAGCTTTATATTTAAATATATCTTTTTCCTTACTTTTGAGGTTTCACCATTTAAAGTGAATAGCCATGTGCACCATTTTCTTTTGTATCCACTTTTTTATGACAAAATCTATAACTAAAAGTCGATGTTGAGTATGTAAGTTTTATCCTAAAATTATCTCACAATCTTTACAATACAATCTATATCTTTTTTCTACAAACAAAATAATCAATTTGTGTTTGTGATAAACAACTCTTATAAGTAATTAAACGTTCATATCATTCTTTTAAGATTGTGTTGACTATAAAGAGATCATATGTCATAGCAAAACTTAAAATCTCACTACCTTCCTCATTTAATCTCCAAAATCATAGTTTTCATGAATACCTCTATATCATAAGGTATCTTTAATGATATGTCCATTTAAGTCTCTTCCTAAACAAATCATCAATCTTTGTAGAATTTATTGAATTACCTTATTTAACTACTCCCAAGATATCTTTTTTATACTATCTTCTAGTCTTACTTAGGGTGCATATACACAAACTATATTCAAGCTTCAGCTCCTAACAATAATTTCACTATCATAATTTGGTTTATGTATTGTATCATTGTATATCCACTACACTATCCTTTAAATCTGTATTTATATAATACTAACTCCATTTCAAGTATTTTTCTTTCCTCATTACCATAATTTAAAACCTATATTCTCAATATACTTTGCTTTTTCTTGTACCCACTTTGTTTCTTTTAAATGTAGAATACAAAATCTTTTTCTTAATTATAATATCTACCACCTCCATTAGTTTGTCGGTTAATATTATGATATTTCAAGTACCAATATGAATTTTATTATCTAAAACTAGTTTCTTTAACCCCCCCACATATGTCAACAATGAAAATATGGAGACCATCTCTATAATTTGTTCACTATATTTAGGCAACAATGTAGTGGGACTAACTTCTTAGCCTCACATATTTATGTTATGGGAATCCTTTCTGCAATTGATTCACTACATTTTCATTGCATTCCGAGTGTCGCTAAGAGACAACGTCCCAATACAATACTTATAATATGTAAAATCCGTGAGAGATAAGTCCAACAAAAATTTATGGTGGCGGTCAAAAGCCTATTGCAACTTCCTCATGTAAGGGAACACCCTTGCATTGTCGGTCCCAAGCCCGGATAAAGGAGGAAGGTTGTGTTAGGCTTCCGACAGCCAGCGTAAAGCTTCGTCAGATTTTTATAACATGGATTACAAAAATTATGAGCATTGCTTTGAGGCGTTCTCACCTAGTGACGCGCTGCAAAGCTCGAATACAGTGATAAGTAAGCAAGGGTCACTATATTTTCGCCTAAATGTAGTTAATTAATTGTAGAGAGGGTTTCCACATTATTGATAGGTATGGGTAAAAAAGTTAGTCCCGCTACATTGTATTTACAAAGAGGTGGTAGATACAGAGGGTCTTCACATTTTCAATATTGATGGATGTAGGGGGTAAAGAAGCTAGTCCTAGATAATAAGATTAATATTGGTTCTTGGAATATCAAAACATTATCCGATAAGCTAATGGAGGTGGTAGATACTATGATTCGGAGAAAGATTCATATTTTATGTTTACAAGAGACAAAGTGGGTTGGAGAAAAAGCAAAGGAGATAGAGAATACGAGTTGTAAATTATGGTACTCAGGTAAGTAAAAGGCTTGAAACAGAATTGGTATTATCATAAATAAAGATTTAGAGGATAGTGTAGTAGACATACAATGATATAGTGACTGAATCATAACATAGGAGCAAAGGTTTTGAATATAGTTTGTGCTTATACATCCCAAGTAGGACTAGAAGATACTATATAGACAACTTTCTTGGAAGAGTTAGATAATGTGATTCAAAGGATTTCACAAAGGGAGATGATTTGTTTAGGAGGAGACTTAAATAAACATGTCGGTAAAGAAGCATTAGGATATCAAGGTATTCATGGAAACTTGGGGATATAAATGAGAAAACATTTAATTACTTATAAGAGTAGCTTATCACAAAAACAAATTGATTACTTTATTTGTAGAAAAAAAGATAGAGCGTGCTATAAAGATTGCAAGATAATTCTATGAGAAAGCTTAACCACCCAACATCAACTTTTAGTAATGGATTTATAAATAAAAAATGGATAAAGAAGAAAAGAGTGCATCAAGCTATTCGCACTAAATGGTGGAACCTCAAAAGCGAGAAAGAAGATATATTTAAACAGAAAGTCTTTGAAGGAGATGTTTGGAATTATGTTGGTACACTATGTGATATGTGGAACAATATGACTATACATATTAAAAAAGTGGTGAAAGATGTGTTAGGTGTATCTAAGGGAGGTGTACCAACACAAAAAGAAGCTTAGTGGTGGAGTGAAGTAGTGCAAAATAAAATCAAGACAAAGAGAGTATGTTACAAATTACATTATGCTAAGAAAACTAATGAAACTTTAGAGGCTTATAAGAAAGCAAAGAAAGAAGTGAAAAAGGCCATCAATGAATCAACAACTAAAATTTTAAAGGATTTATATGAAAAACTCAACTCAAAAGAGGGTGAAAGAGATATTTTTAGGATAAGAAAACTAAAGATCTTAATTATGTTAGATGCATAAAGGACGATGATGAAAAAATTCTAGTGGTAAATGATGATATAAGAAATAGATGAAAAACTATTTTTATAAGCTTTTTAATGAAAATAAAGATGTTAATATTAACTTAGGAGAGATAGCTAAATCAGAAAAGTATATAAACCACAATTTCTACCGACGTATTCAAAAGAATGAAGTCAAAGAGACTCTTAAACATATGAAGGGTGGTAAATCGGTATGACCAGATAATATTCCTATAGAAGTTTGAAAAATATTAGGAGAAATAGAAATCACTTGGCTCACAAGACTGTTTAATGAAATATAGAGAAACCAAAAGATGTTGAGAAATGGAGAGCGAGTACACTTATACCTATATATAAGAACAAGAGAGACATTTAAAATTATACGAATTATCGGGGTATCAAGTTAATGAGTCATACTATGAAATTATGGGAAAGAATTATCAAACGTAGGTTAAGACAATTATTGAGTACAACAGAGAACCAATTTGGATTAAGCCATGCAGATCTAATGTTGAAGTGATTTACCTTTTGAGACGTCCTATGAAATATTTTAAAGCAAAAAAGAAAAACCTTCACATGATATTTATTGATCTAGAAAAAGCTTATGATAGGGTACCAAGGGAGGTTCTTTGGAGAACTTTAGAAAAAAGAGGTATACCATTTACATACATTAACCTTATAAGAGACATGTACGATGGTTTAAAAACATGTGTGAGGACTCATGAAGGAATGACAAACTTCTTTGAAGTTAATATTAGGTTACATCAAGGATCAACTTTAAGTCCATACTTATTTATAATGGTGATTGATGAGTTAACAAAACATATTCAAGATGAAGTACCTTGGTGTATGTTATTTACAAATGACATTGTGTTAGTGAAGAAGTTTAAGGAAAAAGTTAATATAAAATTAGAACTATGGAGAAAAACATTAGAAAGCAAAGGCCTCCAACTTAGTAAAACAAAGACATAATATATGGAATGTAAGTTTGATCATTTGGTTACAAAAGAGGACATAGAAATTAAAATTGGCACACATTGCATTCCTCAAAAGGAAAGTTTTAAATACATAGGACCAATTTTTGAGAGTGATGGAAGAATTGATGGAGATGTTATGCATATAATTAACACTGGTTGGTTAAAATGGAGAGGAGCGTCAGATATTCTTTGTGATAAGAAGATATCATTAAAGTTAAAAGGTAAATATTATAGAGCAACAATTAGGCCCGTCATGTTTTATGGTTCTGAGTGTTGGGCAATAATAAATGAACATGTACAAAAGACGTTGAGATGGATGAGTGGTCATACAAGAAAAGACCATATACATAATGAGGTTATTATAAACAAATTAAGAGTGACACCAATATAAGATAAAATGAGAGAATATTGTTTAAGATGGTTTGGACATATAAAAAGAAGATCAAAAGAAGAACCTTTAAGAATGTATGAAAACTAAATTTGAAAAGTATTAAAAGAGGTAGAGGACGACCACAAAAGTGTTGAAAAGAAATAATAAAGAATGATCTAACTTATTGTGAGTTAGTTGCTAACATGATACATGATAGAACTCTATGAAAACAAAGAATCCATATAGCCGACCTTGTCTAGTATGAAAAAAGGCTTAGTTGTACTAGTTGTAGCATTAGTTGGTCCAAAGCATAATGCAATCATCTTCTTTATTCACCATGCAAGGGTGAGATGATCCCTCGTAAAACGAAAATAAGAACGACATCAACTTCTCCAACTTCCATCACACGACACGTATCGTATCTCGTGTCCCAGCGACATGTCTTACTGCCAAGGTGCGTGTGAGAGAGGGATTGATGGATTTGGTGGTGGTGTGCGGAAGCTGACCAAACCGGCTTCAGCAGTTCCCACACACACTGCTCTTTTAAGGAGTGAAAGCAACCTCTTTTCTCTCTCTCTCTCTCTCTCTCTCTCTCTCTCTCTCTCTGTGCTCCGGCGATGGCGGTGTCGAAGAATGCTCTTTATTCTTCCTGCTTATAGCGTTCATTCATCTTAATATGGACGGAAACCCGTCCTTTACGACGCTGCTTAACTCCATCCAAGCACTCGGGCGCGGCTTCGATGTCACCTCCGATATCCGCCTCCTCTACTGCAAGGGTATCCATCGCGGCCGCCTCGTCCAAATCGACGAGCTCAACACTCGGGATCTCGTCTTCTCTGACTCCCTCCGCGTCCCCGGCGTCTCCGTCGACATCGGGTTCCGCCATGGCAACTCCGGACGTTGTGCCACCCCCGTATACTCCTTTCACGAGGTACGGATTTTCCATCTATCGCCACGAATTAAAACCTCTACCTAGTCTTATGATCGCTTTATCGTTCGCGATCTTCGTCGTGCGGAATTTTTTAAAGCAAATTGTTGTTTTCCTGTTTAACTTCATCAGTTGTACTCAATCCCTTGAACTTTCGAGTTGCTTCGTTCTTGTGGATTTCGGTTAATTTAATCGTTTGTAGCTCATATCAACTATCTGAGGGCCGATCGTGCTGGTTTTCTTCTGCTTGTAGCCCAGATAGATGATTTTTGCTTGCTGGATGCCTTTTCAGAATCCCAAAATTTCGTCAAGAACGGGAATTCTTTCCCTTCTCAGCTTTTGAGGAATCTCTTTTCCTTTTCAGTTTTTAAGCGTTGTATAAAAATCGATTCTGTGAAAAAAGAATACAATGAAATAAAAGAAGAGAAATGGGGAAGAGAGAGGGAGACTAGCGCGCCATATGTGATTCGAGCATAGGCCGCAAACCCATACGAAGTGGGTCGGATGTACGGAATTTTAGTAAGCAGTGCGGCCGATCTTACGTGTTATTCCCATTTAAGACAAAGAAAGGTCCCCGCGTACTCTTTTGAGGCGTTCCTGTTCCTCATTTGAAATGTTCACTCTTTTCTAGCTGGAGCTCTATCTGGCTGCTTTCATGTCTGGAGGCTTCTCCTTTTATCCTTCGTTGCCCCCTTGTGACGCTACATGTATAACTTCTTATTTGTGACTTCTTTTTGACACCTCACCATCTTCATGATACTTTTCTTTTTTGCAAGTAGTTCCGTTGCTTTATAATATTACCTTTCAATTTAAATAAGAAGATTTATCACCTCTTTTCTTAATATATGGATTTAATGATGCCTCTGTCAATTCTCTCATCTTGTTGAAACAATGAAACTTGTGTAAAATTTTATGTTCTTTGTCGGATGTGTCCGCAACATTCCTGTTTCACAGAAAAACATCTCTTAATATGATTAAGCCCTCAAATGACGTACTTACAGAAGATCCAAGGATCAACCTAAACTATAACAAATGTTGTGTTAATTGTAATTGTCAATAATAGAGAACATTCCTATCAAATAAATCTTACTTCCCTGATTAAAGTCTAATATATTCCATACTTTGAGCTTGGGTCAGCAGCTCAAGGAACGTCCCATATCTTCATTTGTAATTGTTAGTAATAGAGGAAAGTCCTGTGATTTCTATCAAATAAATTTTTCTTCGCTAAATGATCCGAGTCTGATAGATGACATACTTTGAGCTTGGTTCAGCAAATCAAGAAACATTCCATGTCTTCACTTTCGTTGTTGCTAAAGTCGTTGATCTTATAAACACCTTGTTTTCCACAACTTCTGAATTATACCAGAAGTTATACCACCGGTATCCGGATGCCCAAAGGACCCTGACTAATCCGGTTCGACCTAGTCCTACTATTAGAGGTAAAGATCTCCCAGTGCTGGTTTTCTCCATTACAAGTCTTGAATTCAAGATCTTTCTCAAGGGGAGCAAGTTTTAACCACTTCAACCAAGCCTTAGTTATTTTCTACAACTTTGCTTCGTAGCATATCTGAATCTAGTGGTAGGTATCCATGACAAATATAGCATACTCCTGAACTTTGTGCTCTACAAGTGGTAATTTGTTACGGGTTGCTTGCTTCAAATACTCATCGTCGTAGACGAAGACTGTTGGAGTTTCACAACTATGTGCTAGACTTGCGATCAGTTTTATCAGAGATGATACTAGGTCAGTAGTTTGAATCAACCAAGCTGGTCATTGAATTGGCCAAAACCGGTGAATATGAAGTGAAACCATAACCTAACCCGTGTAATCCCTAGTTCAATTATGGTTTCAACTTTCAACCTTTAGAAAACCGGAGCTGGCGGGTTTGGAACTCACGATTCCAATTTTGAAGTTTAAAATTTTAAGTTTCTGTATCATTTAAAATTTTAGAAGTTTTTAGATTTTTAAAGCACTTTAATATTTTATCATTCCCCTCCTGCATCCCTCGTGCCGCACTTCAATGAATTGTATTTACATGATGGTAACGATGATGTCACCATAAATGACTTTACATTGGTGAAGCGACCAACCTTAATGAGCAGTCATGTCCTATAAGTTAATTATTTAAAAATATCAAAATAATATGAATCCATTATGTATAAATGACAATGATGCCATTATCAGTGACTTGATAGCCAACCAAGTAACTAGCCATTGTCGGTCACATCTTATGATATTGATTTTTTAAAATATAAAAAATAATGCTTATAGAAAAGATGAAACACGGTTTGAGGCGATCCTGAATCAGATTGACAGTTAGCAAACTATAACCGGTACCAATTCGAGTGCTCATCTTGGTTCCGGATAAATCGGAATCGGACATGTTTAGATTTAGATATATGTCTGGTTCCATACTTGACCGATGATTTGAATTGGAGCTGAACTAGAATAGATGAACCTGAATCGGGATTGTAACCATACCCAGGCATCCCTGATTCTATTATTGTTTTGATCTTTCAAACACCACAACCAGCACTTTGGAACCATTGGTTCCTATTTTTTAAAGTTTAAAATATTACAGGACGTGATGGTTACTTGAGGGCGATTAAAGTCATTAATGGCATTAGTACCAGCCTACATGATGACATCATATTATAAAATGTGACTGATTCTGATGGTTGTCAATTCACGACTATCAAATTATTTATGATGGCATCATTACCATCATAAATGATGGCAATAATATCACTTTCAACATTAGTGCATGGGGCACAAGGGGCGGGGGTTTGGTAGTAGTGTGAGGAGGGGGGAGCGGATGATAAAATTTTAAAAAACTTGAAGAATTTTAAAACATTAAAATTTTAAATAGGACAGGAACTTAAATTTACAAACTTTAAATAAAAAACCACCAATTCTGGTTTTGATCGAAGGTGAAAACTGTAAACTAATGAAGGATGCATCGGGTTTGGTTGCTGTTCAAGCTTTGGTTCACCAGTTATAGTTTTGAACAGTTCCTGGACTGGTTTTGGTTCAGTGCAGACCGCCAGTCCAATTTGGAAGCGAACATGGTGTAGTGCTAGAGTTTCTACTGAAGACTTTAAGGAGTCTGGTTTAGGAGCGGATGCATCTATGGAATGGGTAAATATCTTTGGCATGAAATGAGGTTGTTTGAAAGGGAGTTTCTTGATGATGAGATTTTCTCGGCTTGTGGTTTTATAGGGTGAAGCTGGAACCAGGTACGCATACTTTCTACTCTGGAAGCAACTTTTTCCAGTCACTCCTGATAGAATTGAAAATTTCATCCTCAGTTTCTTCTTCGGCCTAGCAAGTGTGGTGTGTGCTTAGGAGCTGTTGAATAGGTAAACCTTTTTGTGGTCTTGTTACTCAAGAAATAAAGAACTAGGGATCTGAACTGTACATTGCTAGTAGTTATACTTGTTCCTTTGGGGACAATCTAATGGGACTGAATGCCTTGGGAAAACTAAACATTAAATTTAGTATGAAGATGCTAGTCGGGGTTACTTGATTGGAGAGGAGCTAACTGTCATATTTCATTTGGATGAATGAGAAAGTAATTATGTCCACTATTCAATCTTAATTCATGTCTTGATTGGTACTAAAGGGAGATGGCATTTCTGGCATTAGAAAAGAGAATGAGATTCAAGTGGGTTCCATATGACAAGAAAAGTACATCATTTTCTGTTATGTTGAGCAACTTCTCAAAATTCACTGATTTGAGCCACTAGCTGCTGCTGCTGCTGAGTTCCTTGTTACAATGTGGTTCTTTCAAACACTTATGGTTGTGGGAAAGGTTCCTCATTGGAACCAGGATTCCATGTCTGGCCCTGTATTCTTGTTTCTCACAAATTACGTAAATCAATGCCTTGAGTTGTTATTCAACTTGGGAAAAATATCATCCAGACTCTGCGGAAGTTGATGCTCTCATACCTATGGTGGATTAACCAACAACAATAATAACTTCCATTCTCGAATGGAATTTGTGTTTGCATATGAGGCACATGACACAAATCCCAATCCAAGTGCCTCAGAATTGCTTCTTGAATGGTACAAGGAAAAGTGATGGATGGAAGTTGAAACTCTGTAAACAGTACAAGAAAGAATGGTATGTGCAGGATGGAAAAAACTCTAAGGAAAAATTTCATTTGTTTGAGTTTTCTAGGGATATGCTCAATTACGCACTCAAAGGAGATATTCCTTCTTTTCCTTTGAGGTGAAGACACTGGATATTTATACTAATCCTTAATGATGTACAAAGGAGACATTCTTTTATCCAGGCATGCTGCATTACATGATATATTGACACACTTCTGCAGTCCTACTCCTAGCATCTTCTCTTTGATTATGGGAGTGATCCAAACTCATTTAACTTTTTGAGATTTTTTTTTGGTTGAAGAAATTTAGTGGTTTTCATTCTTGTATTTCAGTTTTTGCATGTTCTGTTGTTTAGAAGTTTTCAAAGTTCAAGATCATCTTGTATACTTGTTGAACTTTCTAAGTGGAAAGGGCAAACTACATATATATATATATATATATATATATATATATATGACACTAGACAAAATTATGTACGAGATCTCATGATGCCCGGTAATATTGATTCAGCCTATATGCACTTTTAGATGGCAGAGTATTTCAACAAGATGACAGGTATATATGGTAGCACTCCTCTTGGCAGCTTCAATGCCATGTTCAACTTCTCTGGTTCTTCTCAAGTGGATGACACTGCTACAAAAGCTCTTGCCATGGATGGCTTTTTCATTTCGCTTTTTTTGGTAAAGTTGGAAAAACCTGACTTGGTTTTGCAAGAAGATGTTAAAAGTGCTGTTCCAAATACATGGGAACCTTCGTCCTTGGCAAGGTAAACACATTGATATCTTGAACTGTTACTTTTCCTTTCATTCCAACTGATACAATCCTCCTACACTTTTTCAGTTTTATTGAAACCTTCGGTACACATGTTATTACATCTGCTACTATTGGTGGTAGAGATGTAGTCTATGTCAAGCAGCACTATTCATCTTTGCTATCATGTTCTGAAATTAGTATCTATATAAAAGAAATTGGTGATCAGAGGTTTTCAGACTTTGAAAGTCAACATAGCACAAGTCAATTGAGATCCAGATACGAGACCAGTTCTGTATGTTTCACTTTTATCCTTTTCTTTTCAAATTTAAAGAATATTCTCTTGGTCGAAGCAACAAAATCCTTTGGAATGCCCCATGCCTATTAGACTGCTAATTAGTAGGTATGCAGGCTGCAGATCAGTTCATTTTCACCAGACAAGAAGTACATCCTCAGCCTTCAAGCGCTCACTGTCTAAACAGTAAAGAGGTAAGTTTGATCTTTTGGATGACCCTTGAAATGAAAGATAATGGGCAGTTGCTTGATCAATCATGCATCGATCAACTTCCCTTTTTATTTGTGGAGATGGAAAGTAGATTTTGCTTCTGTCAAACTTATGCATTCTTCTGTACTTGGTGAAATTTAATGTCAATGATTGTAATTGTACCATGTGTACAACCTCAAAATTTTCCATCGTCTAGTACTCACCTGACCATATAAACTAATTCACTACAGGATGTTACAGTTATTTTCAGACGGAGAGGGGGTGATGATCTTGTTCAAAGTCATGTCAAGTGGGAAAAGACTGTATACTCTTCCCCTGATGTCATCAACATGACCTTTTTGCCAATTTCCTCTTTTCTTGATGGCATAGCAGGAGGAAAGCACCTTGCACGTGCAATCGAGCTTTATCTAGAGTGTAAGAACTTGGTTCAACCAGGCCGTGTTCTTTGCATTGTGTCCATATTTGTTGATTAATGGATTTGTTTACAAAAATATTACTTCTTTGAAGCAGTAGATTTCTATAAGCTAGTTAAGCAACGATTTCATTTCTCAGATTTGTGCACTTGTTAAGATAATTCTTTGACCTCAAAATCAGATATTAGCTAATAATCTGGAAAAAATAAGTTAATCAGTGCTGTGGTTAAAATTTTCCTTTTGACTTTTGTCCACCTTGGCCTTTACTGTCTTAAAGATAATAGTTCTTTATCTGAAAGTAATTATGGTTGTTCTGGAAAAAATTCTGTACCTTTATCCGCATAGCAATTGTTGCATTTGCATTGCGGACAATGTTCAAATTTGCTGTTAGGATTGACTTGGCTGAAGCTACAACTCAAGACCAATGCTTCAGTAAAACCTCAGGTCCTTCCGTTTCAGATTTATTTGATTTCTTCCTAGATGAAGTATGTCCTGGGTAATTTTCATTGTGGAATCTCACGTAAAAAAATTGTGGGAATGAATGTGTCTTAATGACAATCTGCCACAAGTAAGTTTTTGTTTGTTTTGGTCAACCTTGCCAAGCTTTTGCTAGGCATTTCTCTCAAAGAAATTAAAGGAATGTTGGACTTATCCAATAGCTCCTGAATTTTCTTAGTAACTCAATTTTGAGTTAGAGGAGCGCTGCTTTCTCAAGTTGGTGAAAGCTTGAGGGCATGTAAACTTGATTCTTCCGTCCACTTGAGATTGTTCACAACTTCAAAACTTGAATTTCAAAGTGCAGGACTGAAGTTGTGGTTTCAACTCTCAAAATACATATACAAGCACGATGGCTGGTCACTCCTGTGACTGGAACAAATGTACCGTAGTAGAGATATGGCATTCGGATCTTCCTTTATAAAGTTAGAACGCCATGTATGTCATTTCTCATAATGGACGTTCTGACCTTTTCCCCATCATTACCTTAAAAAGGCCAGGTTTAGGCTCTTCAAGCCCAGCAGAATACATGCTTTGATTAGGCTCTTATCCTACTGAAATTTAATGAAGACTTATCTAAAACAGTTTGATTGGTTTTTGCTTCCAGATTGAGCTCATGGTGTTTTAAGATTCTTCTTTGAATGAACCGGCAATTATTCTTTGGAGATCACTTCAAGCAGTTGATGCTACTCTTACCCAGACTCAAAGTTCCAATCTGAAGATTTCTAATATCACAGACATCCTCAGATTTCCATTCAACTAATCTTATCAACTTATTATCTCTTATTGAGTTCATAAAGTACATCAACTTAATTGTAGTTGCTTTGTGGAAGTGCAAAACATCAAATGCATTGAGAAGATGCAGCCCATTTTTCAGATTATTAAGCAGCTGCAGTGGATACCTAGAGGATTGTAGTAGTTATTCTCCTTTGCCATTAAGGCCAACGTTAGTTCACTCAGGCTAGCTTCCACTAAACATTATTGTTGCTACTTGCGATTAACGTTGGATATCGGATAATGCTAGCTTTTGTATCAGGTTAGGTTTCGGTCAGTCTGCAACAGATATTCTGGACTGCAGAAAATGATCTTCCTGATCCTTGTCACCCATGGGCCTGATTACAACTAGGATCTAGATCTTGTGCTGGTGAAGTGTGTGGTTGGTGGATGTATTCTTTTTCCTGATTACACTGGAGCTGGCTGCCTCTGAGATACAAGCTGGGCCCATTTAGGTGGTTATTCATGGCCTGCAGAATGCCCGGCTATGCTATGTACATTGCACATGTTACTAATATTGCCTTCCTGTCTCTTCCACTGAAAATCCTCTAAAACCTGCTGTTAAAATTTCCTCTGACGGTTTTGAAATAATGAAAATAGCACACTGTCTACTTTATTTATGCAGTTCGTCTTGGTTTTCTTCTGAACGTTGGGTGTTAAGACCCAAGTTATGCACCAATGTTAGTAGTCTGTTTTTTCTTCTGACCAGGATTTTTATTGATTGATTTCCTGTGCTATATCCAGACAAGCCACCCATCGAGGAGCTGCAATATTTTTTGGAATTTCAGATCCCACGTCTGTGGGCTCCATCTGTAAACGATGTTCCTGGGATTCCGAGAAAAGAGCCCGTTTGCCCATCTTTGCAGTTCAGCTTGATGGGAGCAAAGCTTTTTGTTAGTTCAGAGCAGGTACTGAAAATTCTCTTGATAATTATCTAGTATTAGGAGGCACCAAAAATTTCTGAAACATGGACGGATTTGGGCAGAAAGGGATCAGCCAAAATCGACTCTCTGGAAAGCCATAAAACAGATTCTTCATTTACTTGTGTTTCTGAAATAAGTTTTTCTTGGTTATACAACCACTTAATCGTAAAGGTCTAAAATCCAATACGTCTGTTAGATTACTTACAATCCAGTGACTATACCAGGAACTCGCCCACTTATTCTCTGCAGTGTGCACATAATAATGGAATAATTTTGATGCTTGGATTTTTCAGCACTCTTGGCTTCAAACTCCAAGGCCCCTTGGCTGCAATAATGCAATCTTCTCTCAACCCAGCTACCATATGTGACTGGAGAAGTGTTCATTTCTCATAGTTTCAGTCTGATCTTAAAAATGCCAACGTTATTTGCAACCTTGTTGCTTGAATCTAGCTTAAAGTAATGCAAGGTGCTGGCCTTTCAATTTGCATTTTTTGTTTAGTTTGCATAATTGGTCATTGTGTGATGGTTTGGACAATCTTCTGCATGCTTCTATCATGTTTGATATATTCTATTATCTTGGAATGCTCATGTGTTCATTCTAAAAATGATAATCATCGCAATGACAATCTTGAACACAATGCGTAGATATCAGTTGGACGTAAACCAGTGACTGGTCTGAGGCTTTATCTTGAAGGAAGCAAACAGAACCGGTTAGCAATTCATTTGCAACACTTAGCATCTCTCCCGAAGATTCTACAGCCTCACTGGGACACCCATGTAGCTATTGGCGCACCTAAGTGGCATGGTCCGGAGGAGCAAGATAATCGATGGTTTGAGCCCATCAAGTGGAAGAACTTTTCTCATGTTAGCACTGCTCCGATTGAGTACACAGAAACATGCATTGGAGACTTATCTGGTGTCCATATTGTCACCGGCGCACAGCTTGGTGTTTGGGATTTCGGAGCTAAGAGTGTCTTGTACCTAAAGTTGCTATTTTCAAGAGTTCCTGGTTGTACCATAAGGAGATCCGTCTGGGACCATAGTCCTACAATAGTTTCTCACAAGCCTGTTGAAGCTTCATCTTCATCCTCTGGTACAAGCACAGAAGCCGGAAAACTCGGCAAATTTGTTGATCTGACAGAGATGACGAAGGGGGCCCAGGATGTGCCTGGGCATTGGTTGGTCACGGGAGCTAAGCTTGGGGTTGAGAAGGGAAGGATTGTAGTGCGTGTAAAGTACTCGTTACTGAATTACTGACTTTTAAGTTTATCATTCTTTGAATAACATACTCCATTTTATGCTTTGGTAGGTTTGGCATTCTTTGGCTAGTGAAGGTTATATTCTGCATATGTAAATTTGTTCCTGTTTGATATGAAGATCTGTTAGCTTCGGAAACCAGCAATTCTTTGTCATATTCTGATTTTCTTCTGTAATACCAGCAGCTTCTATATTCCCTTTCTAATCTCTTATTTTTAGTATTTGATCCTGGTTAAGTGGTTTTTATCATTTGAGTTTTCAAAAATACCCAAAAACTATGTACTAACGAAAATGCAACATAGATATTGTGTCTAATAAGCAGGCCAATATTGGCTAGGAAACCAAGGTGGCCGAACCCACTTAGTATCGAGACAACTCTGGTTTCTTTGCTTTTGGTTGACTTAAGAAAAACGTATCATGAATTTGGGACTTTCTACACCAAAAATATTCTTTTAGAAGAAAGCACTCATGCTTGTATGGTAGCTCAGGTTCAGCCCAAAGGGAAAGGAGAAACTGAGTGAGGCCAGTCAAATCTCGAAAGATAAGAAAGATCTTTCTCGTTGTACATACGACTTTCATCGAATACGGCTTTCCACATATCCATGAGATCGAATAAGGAATTCTGTTTACTCACTTGATATTGAGTATCTGGTTTCCTCCTTTGGGAGTGCCTTTTGCTTCTCGTGTCGACATTCCAGAAGGGACCGCTCTCATGGGGTAACTGAAAAGTTTCCTAAAGCTCTTACTAAGAACTATTTCTAAATGAAATGTAAACGACTTAGATGTTTGTTTCATGAATAGAAAAATGGATGCATCAATGAGATTTAAGCTCTTTTCACAAAGAAATTACGTCTAACCCAAGATGGGCCCATGGTACCAGGCCCAGCCTTATAAGACCCAGAGGCCAGAATTCAACCGAGGCCCAGTTGTCTCATGTCTGCTTTCTTTCTTTATGTGCCCGTCTTTTTAGATGCTCATGGACCAGTTTGAGTCATAGGGTTCCTCTCCATTTCCTGTCTTTTCTTACCTCACGACCTATGAAAATCTGACTTGGGTTTTGGAAACGAAATCTGATTTTGTTAACTGCTAGAAACAAATTGGGAGAGACACCAATAAATGACAAAATGGGAGAAAAACGTTTAAGATTGTTTAAACACATAAAAAGTTGAGCAAAGGAAATTCCGGTAAAAAGTATAAGAAACTAGATTGTGAAAATATTGAAAGAGAAAGAAAAAATCACAAAAATGTTGGAAGAAAATAATAAAGAATGATTTAGCTTATGTTGACTTAAGCTCAATGAAAACAAATAGCCGACCCCATATAGGATGGGAAAAGGCTGTTGTTGTATTCGATTAGCTAATCAAGTCTAAAACTCAACTTTTCATGTAAGCGTGTTACCCTTAACGCACCCAAAAAGAAAATAAGGTACAAACTAAAATTATATCAAGTACATATATATAAAAAAACATTAGAAGTATAACTAGAGTTTTCCACTGACTAGGAGGGTTGCTTACATTCCTCTGCGCTGTCCTTGGTACTGAAAGCAATGAAGTTTACACTTACATCATTAGTAAGAGACCATTGACCTGTTACTGGGTTATATGAAAATCCCGCCATTTCTTTTACCTGGAACAAGAAAAAGTTCAAGTAAATCAGAAAATGATCCAGGATAGTTGTTTAGCCAAGACCATGTTAAAATAACCTCAAGAAACTTGGTTTTCCTGTCATATGACCAATTCCAAGATCTGAAAGACGACAAGAGGTACAAGAGTAATCATCTTGGAATCTGAGTTTATTTTGCAGAAATACCACCTCTGCAAGATAACATCTTTGTAAGGCGGTGATGCTTTTCCCGCAGGAAGGATACCATCATACCAAGTCCATTTTCATCTAATTTGCATTAGAGAAGGTGTTAAAAACACTTACAGACAGTGAAGCACGTTGGAGGAGCAGAACGAGTTCCTCCGGGGCAAGAAAACTTCCCCACTCATGTGTGCCCTTTGGAAGCTGGATGGCGGAGAACAAATGAGCTTGCAATTTTTGAAATATGTATTGGGAACAAGGAGAATCCACAATATGGGCGATGATGAATGGTTTAGTGCATTTTGGTCCCCTAGAGACATGGAAGACCACACCAGCAAACAAATTAAGAGATGTGAACCATTGACTCATAGATGTAGTATTTAGATACGATGGATATCTCCAGGCATTTTTCTACATCGAGCTTTTACGTTAGGCAGCCATACACAATGCTTGCAGTGTTCTACCTTCTCTTGTCAAGGGCTGAGTAGATGGGCGCAATTTAACGATCGAGGAGACTTACTCATACACAGAGTTGGCAGGCCTTTCTAATCATTCAACACAAGAAGATGTAGCTCTCTTGTTGCTAAGGGTTCAACTGTAAAGAACCATAATATTGAAGGCCATGAGTTCAGTACATGAGGCAGGCACGTCTGGCAGGTCCATCCGACTCTTATCATTTTTAATCTTTTTATACCATTTTCTGAACCAATGGGGCTTTTGGATAAACAAAATGAGACCAACAGACAGGTTTTCCCACGATTCGGAACTCAGCCATTCACAACCAATCATTTTGGTTTATGGTGTCAGATTTTGTTAAAAAGAGTCAAAAGGGAAAAAAAAGGGAAAGCATCTGGTAGGTTGATTGGGAAAATGCAATCGAATATGTGATGCTATATCTGGCAAATCAAAGTTGAGAAGTCGCACCCAGTGGAGGATGTATTCTGCTGCAACAATAGCTGTGGCATATGCCCTCATTGAGCGGTTGATTGTTGATATCACTGTTGCTCCATTAGTTACAGTCAGATTTGCCAAAGATCTGCAGAACTCTGACGGAACAGCAACATGCTCTACCACCTGGAAACAAGATATTGTAGAGCTCATCCACAAATTGTTTAATTAATTTAGTTATGCAATATCTGATTCCGTATACTATGCATCATGCTCATTGACCAGAGTCTAAATATAAAGCGAGTAGGAGGCATCAGGTGAACTTAGCAGGTAGCTGACTTATCCTTGAAAATGAGGGTCCCCATGGCAAATATAGAGCTAATTTTCTGTTGCAGCATGCTACCTTTCATTATTCAAGCCAGATACAATGTGTTTTTGCCAGAAAATAATATGAAGCATGGGCCCCAGCCAAACATTACATGCTTTTTAGCTCATTAGTTCGAGCTGTTATCCAATTTAACCTGAAGTCAAGCCTCAAGGGCCATCCAATTCCAATGTGCTGGGCCAAGGAGGCGTAGGCTTTCAAACCCTCTTAAGATGCACACTTTCTTGAAAAGGTACTACGTACTAGACCTTGAAGCCTATTGTCTGCACTGAGATTCCTTGGGAATCAATTTGCTAGGGTCAGCTTTTCTTCCTGCTTTGGTAAGAGACAAGAACAAATGGTCTATGACTTGTAGATGGGTGATATCCTGATGGCATTCACCAGTGCAAGGTACAGGAGGAACGTTTTATGATCTGTAGAAAAGGGACATTTTGTTCACACATTGCGGCAAAACTCATCATGCATTTAGGAATTCGAGGTATCTCCAATTTTATATCTTAGTGATCGCTGGTTCACCTGGATGTTAACAGGAAATGGATAGGCCTGGAATTCCTAAATGTAAGAAGTAAGAACTTCAGATCAGGACTTCAAAAACTGGAAATAGACTGTTAATGTTTTTTTTTATGGTTAATGTTCTTCAGAAAGCTTTTTTTCTCCACCCAAGAAAATCTCCTTCCCTTCCTCTCTCTCTCTCTCTCTCTCTCTCTCTCTCTCTCTCTCTCTCTATATATATATATATATATATATATATATATATATATATATATATATATATATATATATATATATATACATGAAGCCATGAAGCAACTTCAGATACGGCTGCTCTCTTGCAAGACTGCAAAATAATGATATGAAAGATAATTTATCGGCCGACCCCGTCTAGTATGGGAAAAGGCTTAGTTGTTGTTGAAAGATAATTTATCAGCCAGCCAGCTTATCCACATATTCTCAGGGTACCATGAAAATATCATGACTCGAAACCAATTTACCAATTCTTCAAAGTGCCCACGGACAAAATAAACAACACTAGATATTGGAAGTACCTCAAGTGCAATCACTGCATCGAATTTCCTTCCACTCTCAACCATCTGCTCTGTCCACATTTATTTAACGTTAACCAACACAAGCCCAAAACAAAATTCAATATCAACCTCTTAAAAAAGCTTAATATAAAACATAGCGATAATATGGTTTTGACGATATCAAGTTGATATGACCATGAAAATGCTGAAAGCATTTTAGAACAACGCACTTCACCATAGAACAGATTATATTCTCGGAACTACATATATCATGCTAGCCAAAGGATACATTGTTAAAGTAAAAACTTTTGCTCACGAAGATTTAAAGAAAACATAGTAAGCATTGGCTTTTCCATTCTAACAACAAAAATGTTTACTCACAAAATGAAGGCGTGACTAGCATTTGGTATGTAATGAGTACTGACTAAACTAAGGCATATTTAACAAACTATACCAAGCCCAGGGATGTCCAAGGTTGGGTCTAGATAAAGATCAGACTGAATCAATCCTGATTAGTCGGATATTTGTATCAATACAACACGTACTGGCTCTGGTTTTGACGATTATTAAGTTTATATGTGAGACCATGAAAATGAGTGGCAACATTTTAGCCGAGGCCCTTCATCATTGACTGTATCATAATCACTTTGCAGAGCTGCATATATCATGCCATAAGTTGTTACAGAAAAAATTATAACATAAAAGTTCAAAACAAGTCATAGAGGAAATGCTGCTTTGCTCCATTCTCATAACATATTGACACACAAAATGATAGAATAGAGATTATTTAATGAATACTGACCAAACAAAGGGATACTTTTCAGATACAGAGTCGTCAGGAAATCCAAATGATTAAAAAACAACATTTGGTTACAGTGTATTCATTGGCCATAACTTCGTGTGTTGGAGTAGTAGGATACAAAATTGTAGCTAGGTCAAGTACACAAACGGAATACTATCATGCAATTCAGCTGAACAAAGCCATTGTTGTTTTGTGATAATCAAGACTGCAAAGATCTAATTCAGTTTTGCACATCATGGTAGAACTAAGACAACTGAGTCTGAGAATCAGATGGTCTGAAGGAACATATTCCAGTTCTTAAAGTCCAAGTTGCACACGGCAATGATTCAACTTGAGGGTGCAAAGAGATTATTATATTACTTTGTTTGGGTTCCAATAAATCTTCAATCTTGTCCAGATCCAAACCAATGTATTATATTCTGAGAGCTGTACATGTGCATATGTTTCTTATTTTGTTTTTCCTTTCCCATTAGGACCTCTATTTAGTTGCATATTGAAGTTTAGCTGAATGTTGTATATGTAAAACAAGTAACCTTTCCATTAATGGGAAGGAATTTTCTCAAAGCTTCAACATAGAAAGGAATAAGCAACTGGAAGCCCAAGTCTTCGTTCTTCCTTCTTGTTTCTTCAGGAAGATGTAGTTGCATACCACTAAATAAAAGTGGTATACAACTACATTGGTTTGGCAAATGGAATGAGAATAATGCCAGTGGAGTATACATGAAACGAATCTATAATAAGCATTTTCACTGTGTTTCAAAGTTGTTGAAATATGTACGTGTGTTCTGATATGCTTTATTTTCTATCCTTTGATCAGTATAAAATTTCATGATTTAGTTGTATGGTATACTAAAACTTGTGTATCTTTAACTTCTCCCTGTCCTAAAAATATTTATTTTCTATCCTTTGATCATGCCCTTACGTTAAAGTATGTTATAAAATCTGACTACTGAGGTAGGTATCACCAAGTAGATCCTACAACTACTGTAGACTGAACAGAACTGCTTAAGCAGTTTGATATAGTCCATGATAGTTCAATTAAAAGATGAGAAGGAACCTGCTGTTGAACAACAATACTCGATTGATGCAGTTGACGGGTCCAAATCCTGCACAAATAAGCTGATTAACATATAGGAACATGATCAATAATAAATCAAGCATTGTAACTTCTAAAGCTCAGAGAAGAACATTAAGCTAACTAATGCATTAATTACAACCATTACTTTTGGTCCAAGAGACAGTGTGCATGCAGATGCGTGTGCATGTGTATATGTACATAGATACATGTATATATATACACAGACATATACACAATACACATACATATATGTCTGTCTGCTTACGTGCATCCATGATGCGGGCATGTGTTTGTGTGACCAAATGAAACTTTTTCACACACTAACTGTGGTTATCTTTGAGAAGTTCTAAAATTGGCTCTTAAACATAAGTCTATTGTTAGATGAGGAAACTAAAAGAAAATTAAAATAGGTAGAGCACTTTATTTATGAATAAACTACAAAGCACCCAAAAAGTTAGTTGATAGGTCTTCTAATGGAGGAAAGCATTACCCAAGCCTATATGAAACATAAAAATGTGGAAAACTTCTTGACTACTATGTTAGAAGAGTATTTTAAGCATGCAATTAGACATATTAGGTAAACTGTTGTTTTTCTTGGTGTTTGACTTTGTCGGAACTTCTTAGAATCTTTTCATAAAAAGTTCAACAGCTACACCAGGCATCTTAAATTGTCATTAAATGACTATAGCATTGTCTGGGAGTTAAGTATGTTTACTATTGTTTATATTGTTCATAGTTTGATTCATATTGATGAAATGCATTGAATCCATTCATTTATTTTTTCAGAATTAATTATTATTTGTTGGATATTGCTTTTTTTTAATGTTAGTGTATCACTAAAATCCACTCCACTACTCAAGTGGAGCTAAATGACAGTATTTCATTAATGCAACAGAAATCCCAGAGCATGCACTTTTAACCTTTTGAGATAACACCCTCATTGACTTTTGCTTTACTGCCAAGTTAGCAACATCGGGAAGGTGATCCCATCTTTTCTACCACTACTACCAACTTTGCACAAAGCCAATGATCATGCACATTTTTAGGTTTTTGGCAATAAACCATGAGTTAGCACAAGTGATCTCTGTTCTGTGTTTTCAATGACATGCTTATATAGGTGAAGACACATTATGGTTCCGTCTAGTAAATTCATTAAAACAGGAAACGAGGTAAGTTAATAGGAGACATAAAGGATGCTGAAATATAGGGGTAGTTTAACTACTACTACTACAACTACAACTACAACTATAACTAAGCCTTTTCCCATACTAGACGGGGTCGGCTACATGGATTCTTTATTTCCACAGCGCCCTATCATGAGCCATGTTAGCAGTTAACTCACAATAAGCTAGATCATTCTTTATTGTTTCTTTCCAACACTTTTGTAGTCGTCCTCTACCTCTTTTAATACTTTCCAAATTTAGTTTTTCATACCTTCTTACAGGTTCCACAAAACTAGGTAATTGAGACCAAACAAAATCTTTTAACACTCATTAAGATGGGACTGGGGTTCATAGGATAATGAATTTACAATTTGGGTGTCTTTTCTAAATAACAAGTGGAACCAGATGATGCAAAGACCACTAAATTTAGTTATATATGGTGGTAACTGCAAGATCAAGACTGTTATCAACCACATAAAAATAAAATCGAAGAAGCTTGCCAATCAATAACCCCAAAATAAAGTCCCCAAAAATGCATACAATTTTGATATAAGAAACAACATACTGAGTGAAAGTCAGCTATCTTGATATTTTTCTCCACTGCATCAATTCCTGTAACTGTAGCACCCAACCGTGCCAAAGCCTGTTTTCAGAATCGAGAAATAAATAGCAGTATAAGTGACAACAGTATCTCTGATCATACATACCAGCCCTCCTAATACTGAAAATTAGGAACTATAAGAAACTGATAAGAATATAATCAAAATAGGCCATTACGATTCAGGATATTCATTCTTCATTTAAGTGGTTCAAACAGAACATCTGGCATAAATTTGCCCAAACAATTTGAAAGTATCTTATATCTTTGTTATATGTGACAAAGAAAATTTTCCAAAAAATCTCACGTTATACTAATATAAAATTAGATGTGTCTTTATGTAATAAAAAAATTTGCACAAGATTTCACGGTATTTTTTAGAAACTTGGATAATAGATTTACAGGTTTGTTTTTTATGTATCAAAATGAGGACCGGATGCTTGTCATGCCAACCTTGTCAAATAAAATAAAGCATTTGTCACCATATACCAGAACCCAAGTACACTAGCAGTCTACCGGCACCATGTTATTCCAAATGCCGAACACACAAACGCAAGCATAGTAAAAAATTCAAAAAGTTACAATCAGAATCAATCAGGACGTCAATGTGCCAAAAATAGTTGTCTTCTTCGAAATACATTAAACTAGGAGAGACTTCAATATAGGTAAGCTACAAATATATTATAACAATTGCATATAATAGATATAATTATACAAAACTATTTCATCATACTATAACATGTTATTTACTACATATTATACAGCACATCAGATGTTACAATAATAATAAACTCGCTCCCACTGTAGCAATCTCACTTACCCTTGATCATCCCCACTGCCCCCCCTCTCTCTCTGTATTTCTTTTTCTTGTTTGTCTTTCTCTTCTTCCACTTTTTATGATATTCTCATTTTCAGCTTTCTTCCCCTCTATTTACATGTTAAAGAAAAGCTTTTTAAAATAGGCACAAGATAAGGGAAGTTTTAACAGATCTTGTCAACCTCATCAAGTAAGTGGAGTTGCTGAGCCACATTACTTGGATTCAATTGAAAATTTCAAAGCTGGCAAATACTTGAAAGGTTCAAGCTAGGACAAATACAATGAAAGCAGTTTACCCAAGATGCAATCTTGAAATGCATCCTGTAATGTTGCATGTCTGATGATCTTGTCATTCCTCTCATGCCTACTGGAATATAGAATTAGCATCCATTTACGTCTCTTGACTATATATATTTGCAAAAACTGCCAAGTGCATGACCCTTTGTTTGGTTCACATTGATCTCAGTCCATGACTAGTGCAATAGATGCAGAAATTTTTTTGAAACACAAGAAAGGACATGAGATGAATTCAAGCTAGCCAACCAAAGACCTTCTCATTCAAGTTGACTTCTTTGAAAACATTGTACAGCAGCAATACCTATGCAGATGCTTTTAATCTTGCCAAATGCCTGAAGCATCATAGGTTCTTTAGAAAACATTGCTACTCAATTAAGTAAATATCAACCCGATTTGGGGTGGGAATATGTTGGAATTTTTGCAGGTAATTTGATCTATGTTATTGTTGCACATCTTGCACTTCAGCAACACTAATCGTTCCCTCCAAATCAACTATTTGATATTATCTTTGGGATGCCATCTTGACAAGCAGCATTCACCAACCTAAATATGTAGGTCTCATGATCCTAAACAGGTTTGGAACTTTTAATCTAGAGATTCTTGCCCTAACCTTTTACTGATCCACATCTTCAGAAAGCTCAACCAATGAGGAATGATTTAACTTAATGTCTGATGTCCCCAACTACCGTTAGCCAGTCAGAAAAATCCATGATGCCTAGTTACTCTTTCTGAGAACCAACAATCCAATCAGTAAGATTTCGTCCTTGAATTTCAATAATTTGTTCAAGGGTTTAAGTTTTAGTGTGCTAAATGCATATAGTTCTCCTGTGTCGCGATAGTACCAAGCCTTTTCAAGAACCCAATCTGCAAATTCAGTAGGTGATGTCACCGACAGCATTCAGCTTGACTATTGTTATTTAAGATCATTTATGTTTTCACATTCTCTTAAAATATGATCAAACGGATAAAAGTATGCCAATATACAATAGAACGACATTGTTTTTGCATCATTCTGCAAGCATAGCTCATATGTGCGTCATATTAGACTGGAATAGTTTAAACATATTATTTTAAGGTTCAGATTGAATTTGGGCAAAAATCAAACTAAATACATCCTTTACATGAAAAAAGCTTACTCTTAGGGCTTCTTTTGTGATACCAGTAGTATCGTATGCATTTCAGTTCAAAATCAACACTTACTCTTCTAGATGATTTTTTATATAAAATCTGGTTTAGAATCTTTCTAGATCTAGCATGATACAAACCCTAGATGCTCAGCCTGAAACCTTGCATTCCTATCTTAGATCATAGGATTTTGTTAGTTTCAATAAAGATGATGGGGTTGTTTCATGAACCGAGTTCCTGTGTCCTCTTATAAAACATTGGAAGTTATGGGCATCTACCATATGGCAAGATCAAATTTACAGCATTTTCTTTCTCCGTGAGATTTCAAGCAGAAAGGAATAGATAAATTCTACAAAGACCACACACCGAGATCTAACTTAGCAGGAGTAAATTTATGTGCGCTTACACGCCACCATGTACATGGTATCACGAAAGATAAAGTTTATCAAACAGAAAAGCTCAGATGAGAAAAATAAGCCTACCTCAGAAAGAATACCACCTCCACAACCAACATCAGCAATTTTCAACCCCTCTAAAGGCCTTGGGGTGCTTGGATCTTTCCTATACAGGTCTAAGTTATAAGTATCCACAGAAAAGGAAGAAGGTAACCAGACATGAAGCTATTAAAAAGTTTATGTATGTAACAAGTATTACATGTGTTTGTGTGGCACACTGTGCATACACGCACATACGGTCATGTATGTATATATATACATACATACATATGATTTTTTGTAAGTATGTATCTAATATATGTGTATATATATAAATAAAAGCACAAAGCATTTATATATTTAATATATGCACACAAATGCATTTAAGATAAGCTAAGTCATTCTGTATGATCACTTTTATTCTTAGCAAGGGGTTCTATCCCCGGCCCCTACCAAGGAGCAAGCAATCAGCCGTCATTTTTCTTTTGACTCTTCAGGTGGTAATAGTCCAAAACTAGCCACTGTGGATCCTTCAGTTAAGTGAATTTGAGTCTAAATCTCAAAAGGAGTAAAATCCTTTACTAATAAAACCACAAAACAAGGCTACGAAGCCTACGATCCCCTGTCAGTTAAAGAAGTAGCTAATTTTGTACCATGATTGGAATACGAAGTTAAACGAGACAGTTATGGAAGTTACTGCTAAGTACAATGGTGCTCCACGAATGGAGTATATGCAGGCATACTATTTTCCCAACAAGACACTGTTTCAAGAGGTTTGCTGGTTAAATAAAGATGTTATTATCTATCCTCAAGGTACTACCATTTATCATGTGTATTTACATGCTTTTGTTTGTGAGATACATGGATGTTTAATCAACTGTATGCAAGGAAAAATCTAACCCAAATAAAAAGAAGGAAATGGAAAAAGGATTGCTAAAATGATTCCTAAAGGGTAAAGCTAAAAACAGTAAAATCAGAATCCTAAAACAATCTCTTGAACATCCTAATTTAGAAAATGCATCTATTCAACAGATGAAAACAAATTCATGGTGAGACGTAATTACGAACCTGAAATGTCGGCAGAGCACCGAGCGGATGAAAGACACCCTAGTAGGATTCATTACATGCAACGGTTTAAACGGTCCTTCAAGATCCCACCTGCTTATCAGACGTGAGAGAGTGTACAGTTAGAACTTTAGAACATATTACAGTACACTTCATCAGCAACAATATATTCCCCTAAACAGATTAAGCGAAGTGAAAGAACAGGAGTTGGAAAATAAAATGACCAAAGAGTGGACGAACCAAAAATGATAGTAAGGCAGGTAGACAACTATGTTTGGGGTAGCGTTCTGAAACTGTACCAGTAGAAGCAAATACCAGAAGAAGCGCACGACAGTCACATGAATAAATCATTCGTACTCGACATAATGTGAAATAAATACTAAGTGTTTGTCACATAAATAGCTGCCAAGTTATAAACTTAAATGTGGAATATCTCCATATTTGCACGAAAGGCCACCTAGAGATAACCAATCCGAAAACAGAAGAAGAATTGGACGACACAGTTAGTTACACGGAATGTCATAAAAAACTATCCGTTTCACGCGAGAAGAAGAAAATGATGGAGACAAAAAGGATTTCTCAACCAGGGATAACCGATTCCAAAAATAATTTCCATATATCTGAACATCAGTAACAAGTTGATGAACAAGAAGAATGAATTATTACCAGGTTTCGGAGATAGAGGCGAACTTTTCGGCTTCGGAATCCTTCACAGACGAAAGGATGACCTTTGGGGCCGGCTTCGGAGGCCTCTCGGCCACCAGCGCCGCCGCCGCCGGTTGCACTGAGATATGCCGACGGAGATGGGTACAGCATGAGGATCTAGATATTGAACTTAGCCACGAGAATCCGATCGCTTGGCGTCGTAGCAATGCCCTGGAAGCCATCGATCGAGAAGTAGAGTTCGGGGGAGCGGGAACGGTGGCGAGGAGCCTGCGCAGGACTCAGCTTTCCTACCGCGAGTTTTATTCAAAATATCGACTACTTTTCAAACATAAGAGAAAATTATCGCGGTATTTGCTTACTATTACCCTTCACGCACATGTTCCGGGTCAAACAGTTCCCTTTTTACTTCACTTGGCCTCATTTCTTGTTCCGTGTCGTGTCGTTTCACGTTCGTGTTGAATCAAGTCAACATGAGCATTACCCAAATTTTCTCCGTGTCGCTTCCAGCAAACTGTGTAGCGCAGGGTTTTCTTTCGTGTCTGAAATTACTAGTCATTTCGTGTTTTGGGTCATGCTCATTTTGGGTC
>JAYKKT010000051.1:3887500-4200000 GCA_036023115.1 Brasenia schreberi
AGCAAGCAAATCAGTGTTCTGGCAGCAACTATTTGCAGATCAGGTAAGTATTCTTCACGATTTGTTGATATGTGTTAGCCAAGTGGAAGTGAGACAGATCTAAGCCACGATCTGCAAGAAGTCAATCGATCTTGCCGATTTCCACCGGCTACAAGAATTACCACAAACAACCGAACTGTTTCTGTTGGAAGTTGTGCATCTGACACATAGATCGGGTTAGTGTCAGAACCTTCCTGATTTTGTCTTCCTATTAGCAAGATAGGTCAACGAATGAGATCGTCACTCAACGGATAGGAAATCAGGCCAGCGTAGAAGTATGCGTGTTCAGGTGTAGGGAGAACGAGAAATACAACTAGTGTTTGTAGTTTTCTGAACTTTATGTATAATGTCTCTTTCTGAAATTTAAGTGTTGTAACCAATAGTTATATTGTCTTCTTCGGGCAAGAGAAGGTTCTATCCATTTTTTGTTGTGAGTTTTGTTAAGTTGTTCCGTCAACCATCGGTAGCAACAGACCAACCGAGAACAATTGAAAGACTCGAGCTAAGCAAGACTGTAAGATGGTTGTGGACAACGAGTGACCAATACTTGTACTGTAGTAGAACAAAGTAATTCAAGTGCATCAACAGTCAAACAGATCAACACTTAATTGAAACGATGACCAAGGACAAGGCTCCTATTGTTGTTGCCATCGTGATCTCGGTTCCCGACGATGACGATGGACTATCGTCCACTTCAAGTTTCAACACAGAAGCAATACTTATGATGCTGATGTAGTGGATGGAAGAACTGCATGCCTATCCCTTTTAGTAAGAATGTTGTTGATGATAGGAGAACGAGGATACAAAGAACTTCAAAGATGAATGTGGTGGAGGAGAGTCATGCTAAGGAAGTATTTGATTTTATCATAGCTAGGGTTAGGAGGGAGATGGGAGGTTGGAAATTTTAAAAAATCATTGGTTGAAGCTAATTTTGGGACGCTAACCGAGTTTCACTTGGAAGAGCCTGTTGAAGGTAATCTAGCTCATTAAAAAGGGCGGAGTGAGGCGAATTGGGGGTGGAGCAGATGTGAGAATTGAATTTGATAATTGGCTTCCACAGCAGAATGGCTTTAAGATTTGGAGTTCGTGTCCTGCTATTAGCGTGAATCAAACTGTTTCTATGCTCATTGATGGCGAGACACAATCATGGCAGGAGGATCTCATAGATGAACAGTTTCTCCCTTTTGAAGCGATGCAAATTAAAGTCACTCCTTTATCTTCATTCCATATAAAGGATAAGTATATTTGGGGTTTGACAAACAATGGTGAATTTACTGCAGAATCAGCTTATTAATGGCTAAAAATTCTTTTCGAATTCCAGCAGAATCAAATGGTAGCATTTAGCTACCACAGCTAAATTGGAAGCACGGAGATCTTTAAAGCAATTCCACCTTTCGTTTTCTCTCGACTTAAAGGTGTTCCATCCTATCCATCGTTTACTCCCTTCTTTGGACCATCCCACACCAGAATTTTGTCAACTTATTTTGAATCTCCCCAAGTAATCTTCTTGGCAGCTTGAAACAGGTTAGAGAGCAGATCAGGACCGCTAGTGCAATGGCTTTAATCAAAACCTCCCTCCAGCTGACCATAGCAGGTTTCTTTTCTGTATCTGCCGCTTGATCCCAACTTTTTCAATGAGGTAGTTGAAGGTTTCTCTCTTTGATCTCTTGGAAATCGATGAAAGGCAGAGGTATTTGTCTTGTGAGCCTATATGAAGAATATTTAGGATCATAGCCCATTTGAATGCGTTATAATTGAGGAGTTTATTAATGCTGAAAAAAGATAATTGGTTTCATCAATAATTTACTTTCTGAAACACTTATTTCTTCGTACAAATTCAACATTTCTATTACCTTTCAACATGGTTGTCTTGTAGCTTTACAAAAAAGTATTGTATCATCTGCAAAAAGCAGATGCAACACCGTCGTGTTCGGAAGTTCCAGTTCCATAGTCTTAAAGATGGAACAGGCATTTGGTTCGGACAGGAGTTCACCCGAACCAAACTTTAACCAGATGTGAATGGTTAGATAGATACCCATCAGATGTATCCCCAAGTGTCGTGTTGGTTCAATCTCACTGTTAATTGGATAGTGGCTTCTGAGTAAGGGTGGCAATTTGCTGTTTTGGTTTGTGTTCAGGTCGTGTTTGTTCGTGTTCCTGTCAAAAGCAGGTCAAGAACAAAACCTACCCGATGAACTTATAAACAATCCCAATAACAGATTCGGTCTAAAAAGATAAACCACCTAACTGGTTCTAACTGGTTTTCTTGTGTTGTTTTTGTGTTCTTGATCTTGTTGGCCCATTGGCTCAAATTGGAAACTGTTCTTCTCGGTCATAAGGCCGGGGTTGAATAAAATATCGATAAAAAAAATTGTTTGAATAAATTATTAAATTCACTTTCAGAAATGCAGATAATCAGCCAAATTTTTTCGAATGGACAAAGATCAAATCAAAAGAAATAACAAACAAAAGAATTTACAGATTTTCCTTTTGATGAGTAAATCAGGGTTATTTAGACCACTTTGAGATGCATACCAGGTATGGAACTTCTGACATAATATTAGAAAACCAACATCCCCTACCCTAGGGATGCTGATAAGATGGGGCAGGGTCGGGGATCATGGTCTCCGTCTCCATCCCGGTTTAATCATGGTCTCCATCTCCATCCCTGTTTGAGGATCTACTCCCACATCCCCCATGGGATCGATCCTACAACCTCGTTTCATCATTAGCGGCACCACGGTATAAGTTATGGATCACAGGTCCCATAAAGTATTATTTTTAGTCTAAATTTGTATAGACCCAATTGTAACCCGGAGCCGAACTCTTCAGCGGGTCGGGTCCAAACCTCAATACAACCAATTTGTTTTGGAATTGGTACTCATATTACGGTATATCCTGTGTCCATATCCAAAAGACTCTTTCTTGAGGAATGATCTAGAAGGACCTGTTTTGGCATAAGTTATTATCAACTATACCTGTGTACCCATAACCAAACCCTGAACCTAATGGGTCGTTGTAGGTCAGACATGTCCGAGCTTGTAATTCAATGTACTATAGTTCATCTTGTGAGACTCCTTGGACAAGCCAAGTTGAAGGACACAATGAGTAGCTTCATCAAGTCTTGGCCAGTTATGGGTAAACTAGGGCCGCCTGTGTCAAACTGGCGGGTTCGGTCCAAACCGGAACAGGAACTGAACCGTCCCCTCTTCGGTTTCACTTCTGTTAGTTCCAGGTATAGTTCAGGTTCTGGTTTGGTACTGATTTCGTTTGAAAAATCCATAAAACAATTGTGAGATTTTAGAATCCCAAAACAGGAAAAGACAACTTGGAACCATCGATTCGGGATTGCTAGTTCCAGTTTTGGTTTAGTTCTTCAGGTTTAGTTATGGGTGAAACCGGGACCAAACGGCAAGGATCCCTGGTTTCAGTTGAGTTCCTATTCTGGTTCCGAGACTGGCTAGGTTAGGTTAAACACACCGAGCCGGTTCAAATCAGCCTCGACATGTTGTAAAAAGTGGGTTTGCACTTGTGGTGAAATCGAGAACCGTCAGACAGCTGGGGTTGGGCCACTAGAGCCGGGCACAACCTCATAATCATGCAACCCCCCCCACCCTTCAAGCCATTCATTTTACACATTTCATATGCCATGCCAGATTAATGCAGAGCCAGAAAATGTGGATCCAGTGTGTTTGATGCCTGGCTCATCTCATCGATGAGTGTTGCCGACCCAATCATTTCACTTAAGTGTTGTTCATAAATTTTGTACAGTGGACATCATGAACGCGTGCATATTCATGTCAAACGTGTGATTGAATTTATTACTACCAACCAGCTTCCAACTATATTACCGGAATACTTCAGCTTCCCTCGTGTCCGTGTCCTTTCATGTGTTAATATATATATATATATATATATATATATATATATATATATATATATATATATATATATATCTTTCACCACTGACATACTTACCTACTGTTTTTAGTGACATATAATTAAGTTTTAAGGATTTTTAAAAAAGTAGGACAATATTGTTACACTCGTATCCCAAAAAGAACGGTCAAGTATGAATGAGTAGATTCAGTGATAGGCAAGATCCAATCATTTTATATAGAGAGAGAGATTGGATCTTGCTCATATTTTATTCTTTGCTCACTCATGTATGATTGTTGCTTTTGAGGAGTATGAGTGTAATAAGGCTATCTTTTATTATTTTTCAAATATTTTATAACTTTCGAAATTACACATATGTTAGTCGGACATGAATGAACAATGTCAATGATGGGCATGATTTAGTTTTTATGTATATATATATATATATATATATATATATATATATATATATATATATATATAACGAGTCATTTTGAAATGCTGTGACTACGTAGCTTCTAGATGGACATGAAAACTTGTTACTAGAGTATGAGCTGTTTGATTCATGAAGTGCAACACATGAACAAGAAATAATCTAATGAGTCAAGTGGCAGGCCGAGCTCAGCTAGTTCAGCCCGTTTTAGAGCCCTGCCATTCATTGTTTTCGTACTTTGGATGAATTCGGCGAGTCCAAAATACAAAACCAACTTTTCATTACAGGCGAATTGGTCCATAAATAAGGCATGCTCGCAGTAAACACTGAGCTATGTGAGTGTCAAAAAATATATATATATATATATATATATATATATATATATATATATATATATATATATATATATATATAATATATATATATATATATTTCTTTTAGCCCTACAGGCCAGCTCAGCCTGGCCCACGTTGGCCCCCAAGGGCAGACTGGGCGTACCATTTGGCCGGCTCCAAATATGGGCCAGAGAATCCTGGCCCGTCCAGCTATTTTTCTAGGTCCAGGCCCGGCTGGCCTACTGGGCCATGCCCACTCTGACACCTCTTTTCCTTGACAAAAGTTAACTTGGTTTTCATTATGTTTCAAATACGGGAACAAAAATCGAAGTTTGGAACTGAGACTAAATTGTAGAACCATAATCAAATTGACACTGAAGAGACTTGACCAAACCATGAATCAAAACCATCGTAGAACCGAACCTATAACTCCAAACAACCATCATGAGATTGAACTCAGAACTGAACATGATAGAATTGTAACTGGAACCAGAGGGGAACCTGTTCGGTTCCGGTTCCAGGTTCCAGTAGAAATGGAATTGGCAATTTGGTTCACTAACCGAACAAATCAAACAAATAGAAAACCGAATCAATGTTGAAAATTTGACATCGAACCAATTTATGAAGATAACTGAATTGAATGAACCGAAATTTATTGGTTCGGTTTGGTTATTGAGTTAACTGTTTCACATGAAGTTTTGATTCCATGCTATTTTGTGCTAAATTTTAGTGTCATTGTGTTGTCAACGGTACTTGCAATGAATAACAAGTTAATGCAAATAATGAGCATCTCTAAATGAGAGTGTCAAGGTTTCCCGCACAAGCTGGACTGAATCTAAATTGTGAAAATAATTAGGTTTCGTGTTAAAGTTTTGGTTATTCGGTCAGTTCGGTTTTGGATTTATAGGAACCGAAACTGGGCCGAGAACTGAATTACCTAAAAAATAAACCGCCACCGAACTGATTTTTAATTGAAATGAATCAAATCGGGAACTTTGATTCAGATATTCGGTTAATGTTCACCTCCGAATTACAACACAAATATCTTCTAAAAATGGTGTTAACTCAAGTAAGAAAGATCTCCATTTTTCAATTCAAAATTAATATAAAAAGTAAGTTAATGAAAAGTTGCGTTCGATCTGTCTGTCTCTCAACTTCTTTGAGCTTGAACACAGTGGTCCTTGTAGAGGCAAGCAAGACGACACCAGATTAAACGAAAAGCCTAATCAAAAGGAATGAGTTTACTAGCCCCAGGAAATGATGTATGGCACCGTCAAATGTGGTGCCTTACTGTCATCTCAACGTATACAAACATGCATTCTAATATAATTGTCCTGAACGCACGCACCCACACACGCACACACACACACACACACATATATATATATATATATACACGTGGAGAGAGAGAGAGAGAGAAAAGCTTTAATTTGGTTGCATTTTATTGGCTTTTCTATGAGAAAAGCTTCCTAGCTGTCGGGGAAGCTTCTTAACTTGTACTGATGTTAGTACAGGACCCTAAATACCTAACTTTTACTGGAAAAGAGTTGTCATAGTTTTAGTAGTAATTAAATTATTAATGAAACATAATCTCTCTATATTTATATATATGTATATAGGAAAACAAGATCATGTTACATGCTTACTTATGTTCACTATTGCTTTTTGGTGGTATGAGCGTACTTTGAAAATTTTTAAAGGTCTTGAGAAAATTATGAACGAGAATGTTATTAACTCATACCCTAAAAAAGCAATGGTCGAGCATCACTAATTGACACAATCCAATTATACTATGAGATTGAGAGTTACTAAACACCATTTAGTGTTAGACATTACTTAACTATCGTCATATTTTCGTACAATCAATTAGATTGTGGTGATGAATCCTCCCATCCTACATCGCATTTAATGCACATTATGCACTTTAAATACATCAATCTTTGTATCGATATTGATGCGAAAATCGCTCGCTGTTGTGCATAAACGGCACAGATCATATAGTAAAGTCTTGTTTAGCCATTCCTAGTTTTTATATACATATATAGTTTAGGTAGGGTATGAAATGAATTAAGAGATCAAATTTTTTGTAGGGTCCAGGCGCAAACACAAGCTCATGACTAAACTAAACTATAATCAATTGGTATTTACCACTGATCTTATTATTCTAGCCTTATGCCATCACCATGAGTAATGAAGATTGCCTTTATTATTACGGTTATATAATAACAACAACAATAATATAACTGATAAACTATCAATAGCTCACCTGACAGGGCGCTCTCTTGAACATCGTGAGTTTGATACATCATTAGTGCTTTGGCCTTCCATTGCACCAACGAAAAAAAAGAAGAAGAAGAAGAAGAAAAAGGTAGAAATTGTGTTATGAGGGTTCAAACAAGTAATAGAAATTGTGTTAAAGGGTAAAGATTTGAATTTGAGAAGCAAAACGTACCGTTCTACGTTTAATGCAAAGTGCAAAAAGTATATAATTGAATTGTGTTGATGTTTGTGTAAATTTAAATCTTATTTTTTAAATTCAAATCTCTATGATTAATTATATCAATCTTGAAAGCTTAATCATACTAACAAAAGAACTCATTTTTTTGTATGGAAGTGATTGATTCGTTTTCTTATATTTATTTTAGTCGAAAATGATTGTGCAAACACTAGTCCCATCAAGAAAATGCTTGTAAAAGGAAAAACGTCAACACAAACTTAAAAAATTAGTTAAACATATTTGTATAATCAAATCATTAGTTACAAGAGGAGGGGGAAGCCTAACAGGTATCGAGCTCGACTTTGAAGATATATGTGTAATAGGAAGGCCAAAGCAGGTATGCACTGAATCAAAGTCACGACCTCCATCTTGTGAGTGGAGTGCCTGCGAGTGAGGTAAAGAAGACACTGCAAGCGCAGCTTGGTCACATTTTTATATAAAAGGAATGTGATAAAAAAGTGCACATCACAAACTGAGCTAATCAAAACCATATACCCTGCAAATAATTACGGGGGACTTCGATTTTTTGCTTGATCCTTCTCTTAAATCTTCACTTCCATGGCGGATCAGTGATTTCTCGCCCAAGAAATTCAGGAAATCCGCAGACCTTCACCGAAGTGAGTGAAAGATGAGCAAAAATGATCGTCGTTTCTTTTTCTTAATGATTGTTGTTAAGTAAAGAAGCAATAAACTAATAGTGATTGATCCCACCAAACAAGTCAATCCAGGCGAGCATCACCGGGACCCTACGTAACTCCCTCTCTCTCTCTCTCTCATCGTTTTTTGTCTTCACCATACAGCTGCAGTATCGGCAGAACTGTGATAGAAGCGACGGCGACCATGCCGGGACTGGCGCTGCCTGAAGATCCACCGGCTACGGCCTCGCTGCCGGTGCCGACAGTGCCGGAATCGTCTCACGGCAGGGAGGAAGAGAAGAAGCAGCAGCAGGTGAGGCCATCAACTCCTAAGAGGTCTCCGGTGCCGAGGAAATCTCTTTCTCCGTCACCGGCAACTCCTCGGAAGAAATCATCCCCGCGTGACTCTGGCAGTGGTCGAAAGTCGACTCCTTCGCCGGAGCCGACATCGGCTGTCAGCGATGCGGCCCTTGATAACCCGGATCTGGGCCCATTTCTTCTGAAGCTCGCCCGAGACCTTGCTGCCGACAACCCCCGGAAGGCGCTGGACTATGCCATCCGGGCGGCGAAATCGTTCGAGCTCACGTCCGGCGAGGGAGTTCCGAATATCGATCTCGTGATGTGCCTTCACGTCGCCGCGGCGATTAATTCTGCACTCGGACGGTTTGACGATGCGGTCGCGGCGCTGGAGCGCTCGATCCAGATCCCCGTGCCAGAGCTCGGCTCAGATCACGCCCTCGCGGCTTTCTCCGGCTATATGCAGCTCGGTGACACCCTCGCGATGCTCGGCCGAACAGATCGTTCGTTGGATTCGTATGTCTCTGCTCTCAAAATCCAGAAAGAAACCCTAGGCGAGACAGATCCGAGGGTCGCAGAGACGTGCCGATACATCGCCGAGGCGTACGTTCAGGCGATGAGATTCCCGGAGGCCGATGAGCTCTGCGGACAGGCTCTCACCGTGCACCGGGCGCGGGACGCTGGATCCCTTGAGGAGGCCGCCGATCGCCGTCTGATGGCTCTGATCTGCGACGCCCGCGGCGATTACGAGTCGGCACTCGAGAATCTTGTCCTCGCTGGGATGGCGTTCTCTTCGGAGCCCGGCCACCAGGGCGATGTCGCCGCAATCGACCGATCCATTGGCGACACGTACTTCTCCCTCGGCCGCTACGACGAGGCAGTGTTCGCGTACCAGAAGGCGCTCACCGTCTTCAAATCCACCGTCAGCGACAACAGTCCTGCGATTGCTGCCATATACGTCCGCCTCGCGCATCTCTACCACCGGACGGGTAAACACCGGGAGGCAAAATCCTACTGCGAGAGCGGTCTGCGGATCTACACGTCGAAACAATTGCAGTTCGAGGACTGCGAGGAGCTCGCCAGCGGGCTTGCTGAGGTTTCTGCTGTCTACGAGGCCATGAACGAGCACGGAGAAGCTTTGAAGGTGCTGCAGAGCGCTGTGAAATTGCTCGACGGAGGGCCAGGCCAGCGGGGCACGGTCGCCGGATTGGAAGCTCAGATGGGGGTGATGAATTACATTCTTGGCAAGTTTGGGGAGGCCTACAATTGCTTCAAGGGAGCCGTGGAGAAGCTAAGGGAAGGCGGGGGAGAGCAGAGATCCGTGTTGTTCGGGATGGTTCTCAACCAGATGGGATTGGTTTGCATTCAATTGTTTGCAATCGAGGAAGCGGGGAAGTTGTTCGAAGAAGCAAGGGCGATTCTGGAGAAGGAATGCGGGCCTTGTCATCCGGATACGCTCGGCGTGTGCAGCAATCTGGCTGCTGCTTATGATGCCATGGGAAGGTAGGAGCTAGTTATGATATTTTCTTTTATATATATATATATATATATATATATATATATATATGTATTTATTTTATTTACTTATACGCATAAACTCATGCACACATAATACATACATATCAGTGTGCGCATATTGTGGTCTGCTTGATATCATTTTCATCTTTCTGCTACTTATGATGCAAGAGGGCAGGAATGACTTGGTGTCTGTTTTGTTTCTCAATCCTTTTCTAGGTACGATCACCCTATTGGTTCTATATGTTTGTGTTTTGGATGCGTGAATGCTATGTGCATTTTCATACATTGGCCACAAAATTTCTGTTCACATTTTAGCTTTAGCTAATAGGTAAGGTAATGCCACTGACTTTGCTCTTGTATGTATAGGTTTCTTTCTGGATGCGGATTTTTCATGCATTGGCAGAAAATATCCGTTTCATAGGTATAAAGGCGGACCAAGTCAGAGGTTTTTTGGCTTGTTCCGTAAACCTTCACTAAACCTTTAGAACACCAGGTGGGTTCGGCTAGAGGGTGTAAGATTTGGGCTACTTAGGAGGATCACCTAGTACAATTCTTTCTCTCGAGCAAATTTAACTCTGGAGTTCTTGTGTGTTCCAGTTCAGGAGTGCTCAAAAGATCGACTACATTTAACTTAAGAGTTCTTGTGTAATCCTGTCCATTAGTGCTGAAAAGGTTGCATCCCCAATTTGGTTATTGACTATCCAATGCAGCTGTCCTCCTTTACCTACTGGGACTGAAAATTTATTTTTTGTGTTTTCTATTTCCATGCAAATTTATACAAAGATGGGAGAAGAGTGTTGTGTGCCTTTGGTTACTATAACAAGGGTGCTCAGAGGTTGGAATAAATTCATAAAAATGAAAAATGGTGAACTCTGGTAGATCCATTAAGATGTGAAATTTCATAGTAGAGATTTCTTTGTACTCCAATGTCATACACACACACACACACACACACACACACACATATATATATATATATATATATATATATATATATATATATATATATATATATATATATATATATATATATATAAGTTGGAGGTTCAAACATCCCTATATGTAAACTCCATCAAAACCAATTTAACCATCTGAGCAAGGGCCACAAGTATTTGAGATTGATAATAAACAAATGAAAAAGTTGTGTACTTTTTGTAGGGTATTTGATTGCCTCGATATGTCCTTTTTCACCTTTTTGTTTTTCAATCTTAATAATCAAGCGCACCTCAATTGAATGGTTAAGATTGATTTGGATAAAGCTTGCATACGAGCAGTTTGCATCCTCGACTTCTCTCTCTATACCAATGTGTATGTGTGTGTGTGTGGTTACATATATTCTTGGTTTATATTGTTGAATTTTTAAATCTTGAGTTTCATGTTCTCAAGGAGTATTTTGTAGGTTAGTTTTCAGGAGATTCTTCACAAGAGTTGAATTTCTTGTGAAAATCTTGGCTACCTTAAATAAAATTTTAATATAAAGGAAAGTGAAAATCCTAAAAACTTGTGAAATATGTTTCCCAGGGCTTTTTCTTGGGGGAAGTACATACGATACAATCATTAAAAAGGGTTTGCAAAGTTTCAAAGATATTAAAAATGAAAAAATGGATTTGAAAGTGAAAATAATGAATAAAAAACCTGTTTTTAACAAAACTCACAATATTTTACCGAAAATATCAGCCACCTATTAAATTGTCAATATCATTGTCATCATGGATAAAGGATCACCAACATCGATGACCATGGTCTAAACCAACTTAAAGTTGCTTAATTTGTTGCATTGGCTTCCTGACATATGTAACGTCAGTTTCTTACAGAATAAAGTAATAAATGGAAAAGGGAGAACTTCCAATCCTACTTACATTGCACTAAAGGCTGGAATGACATGGCTTTACACTAATTTGTGTACAGTATGATTGGAATTCCTTCAATAGCAGTTTCGATTTGCTATAGGCATCACGTGATATGGAAATCTTCAGCTTGTATACTGGTCAATTAGAGAACCTTTGGTCTTGGATCCAAAATACAAAGAATGGGGATGCTATCCTGTAATGTCAATCACAAATCAGTAGCAGCACCAAGGGTTTTAAGAAACCGTGCACGGATTTCTCATAGTCATGATGTCAGAAAAACAATCTCGCATGAATTTCTCAACTCCATTAGGAGATTGCTCAAAAGGGACGCTTCTAATAGGGTGCCACACCTGTTTCATATTGGTACTTCCCCATGTTCAACCCAGATATTTCTAAATTATAGGTCGGAAATCAAATAGTTTAGTGCTATTATTACTTTGTTAATGAATATTAACTCATGAAAACTGAGTTTTGGTTATGATTTTATGAGATTATACACACACATATATATAACTTACATATACATATTAATGTCTCCCCACAACCATGTGCTTTGAAACAGCCATATCACGTACATGCAACTGCTTCAATGTCTCAGATCCACACTCACAACCTTGTGACATAGCCGTTGTTACTATGATTTAAATGACTTTGTGTTCCATGATAATGCAGGGTCGTAGGTCCTCATATTTTGCAAGTAAATGCTCACAAGTGGTGCAAAGGCATGAAAGTTTGGCTTTATGCACATAGAGCTATTCCATTAATTCATTCAAGTATTCACCTATCTATCCCCATCTAGTATGGGAAAAGGCTTAGTTGTTGTTGTTGCTGTTATTCACCAATCTATCACATTTTGTATAATAGCGTCAAAATTTTCTTTTGTGCCAATGTAGCTGTAATTGCCACTACGTTGCTTTAAATTCAAAAATATAACTTGCACAAGGTGAGTACTTGGCTGGTGGGCAGAGTCTTGGTTATTCGACATGGGAATTGCATGGCCTAGCTCCTCCCCATGTTTCAAATTTCAACTGTTGGAAATTAGGTTGTGTTATGTCAACTTTTTGTCAAGTTAGAGGACTTGTTTGTAAAACATTATAATATGATGCTGCATGTTGATGTATGTCTAAAAAACTGTTTTGGGGTGTCACTGTCTCCGACTGCATTAAGTATGAAGAATGACCCATTTATTGCAGAACTCTTGTTGGTTTTCATTTTGCTTCTGATTGGTTCCTGAGGTAAATTTGCATGGTATTGGTGCCACAAAGGGCAAAGCATCAATTACGTGGATACTGTTTGGTAGTGTTGTTTCATCCTGTTCCTGTGATGGTATTTTGAATCTTTATGCATGCTCAGTATCTTTACTTTTCTTTGTTTTTCCTCCCATATCTTTCTTATCCTCTAATCGACTGATTCTTTGTCTGTATCTCCTGTCTTTCTTGCTCAATTTTGTTTCCTTCTTGGAAAAAACTAACAGGCACCTAGTCAGGTGCATAATATTTTTTTTAAGTTAGGTTATTGAGGAATACTAGAGATATTAATGAGGAGTGTCACCCGCATTATTGATTTCATTCATTCAAATTGAGGTTCTGCTTCTGCATTTGCATCTGATTATGCAGATTATTGCAAGGGGAAGACCCTCTATTCCATAAAACAGAGTGGTTGGTCATGGATTCTTGTTCTGCTGTCTTTCTTTCCTAGATTTTGAATCTTCTGTTGTTTTCTATTTATGAATGTTTCTTAAAATGGCCTATTTCTGAAAAGACTAATCTTCTACACTAAACAAGCTTTGGTGAAAGTGCTTGTTGCTCTCCGGCCCTCTGATACTGGGATATCTGGTTGAATATTGTACCGATAGTGACTGCTTCAGAGTTCAGACCAGCAGTGATGTATGTCGTCCAAAGTAGCGAAAAGTACCAAGTGTCACAGAATCTCTTTTATCATAATGCCTCTTCCTTTCTGATTATAAGTCAAGTCAATGTCATGAACTCTTAGTTAAGAATCACTATATCGTTGATCGGTCAAAGAACTTGAGGTTTGTTTCCGCATCTGAAAGAAAGAAATGAAACAGCTTTTCTAGAACATGATACTGCTTCTTTATCCTGTGAAATTTGCTTTATTTTTGGTGGTTGTCAACTTGTGGGGACAAGAGAGTGATGGTTGATTTAATTTTTAGTCTACTCCAAAGAACCAGCACTTGTTGGGAGAGATTGGAAAGAGGATAGCAAGAATAGCAGTGTGGCTTGTTTCATCCGATCAAATCAACCAATCACCAACGGGCTACCATTGAAAATGTCATTATGGATTCTCAGAGGTTGCATGTGATTGGTCCAAGTCTTGCGATCTTCTGATGCTTTTGATATTTATTCTAGAACTTCAACCCTCCCTTCAGTGAGTGCTGCACCACTTGAACATGGATCTAAACTTATGTCATTGTTGGGCTCAGAAAAAGATGAAGAATTTCCACAACCGGAAGTCCTAGGTGGTGCTGCTGTTTTTATTTTGGACACGGAAGTAGACAAAGACAGGGTCAAAACTGCTCAGATCTGTTGACAAACAACCAGTAGTCAGCTTCTGGCCCTCTACTATTTCTCCTATGATTCCCTTCTTTGAAATCTCACTCTCTCAATACGATACCTTCCAAATACCATGCCTCAGGTCCCTACTGCCGCTTTTGTGGCATACTCTTCTACTTGGTTCCCAAGATCATGACATCAACTTGGAGTGAGATGAGACTGTTACATGTTGACAGGCATAATTCCTGAAGTAGAAATTTGTCACTAGCTTGAATTGAGCGACTGAGTAAAGAGTTGGTACTAGAATTGCCTCATATATGGTGCATATACAAGAATTAAATATATTAGAAAAGGTCCATTTATGGATATTATATAATAAAGAATTTTATTGAAACTGTTATTAAGCAATAGTGTTTTATCTTCATTTAATTAACAAGCATTTGTAAATGGAATTGTTTCATGATAGAGGGTTTTGATGAAGTCATTCATGGACTCTAGAAAAGGACTCAAAATCTTGCGTGCTTTTGTTAATGGGATTCGGATTTTTGTACTCACCATGCCTTACTACTAATTTTATTCTGCATCATAAGCTTACAATTTGTTCTATGAAAATGATATGTATTTGAGATATGCTGATACTGGCATTTAAGGCTTTAAGGTTTTTCATGCTGTTCAAGAAACGCCTTTTCTGACTGCAGATTATACAGAGTACGTAACATGTGGGGTTCAACTACATGCATTCTAGTCACCATTGAGCTTAATCTTGTTCCATATTAGGATCTAATTCCAAATTTGCAAGATCATGTTTTATTATTTTCTCTCAATACTTTCAAGGCTTCGTCTATGACTTTTGAAGCGTTCACCATCTAATAATTTCTCTTGCCTTCTTATTAGCACTACATCATCGACCACTATAGCTACATCATCTAATTTGACACAATTGCTAGAGCAACCTTATTGTCGGCTGGAACTTTACATCTTGTGCTGCATAGTTACTATATATTGGTTCTCTGGGAGTTATGTATGAGTACCTACGCCATGATTTGGTTGGGAATTATGAACGAGCGAGGACCTGCCAAGGTTCTTCATAGGCACTTGACATGCAAAAAATGTGCCCTTTTCTCAAATGAGATTGGTTGTATGTCATGCATCAAGTACATGTAGCAATTTTCCTTATTTGAGTGTATCTTCATACAACACTGTGTAGAGTTCTTGTTTCTGACTGCATTCACAGCTGCATCTGTTATGTTGGTGAATTAGGTCTACTGTGTTGGTGATTTAAGGTGCTGCTCGGGTTGCATGTCTTACTGGAAAAGTTATTACTTCCTTCATGTATGGGCTGATCGAATTTGGTCCCCTTATTGTTAAATATTATTGTGATTTCTTCTTTTCTAATGTAATTTATGTTTTATTCCAAGTGGTAACAATGAGAACACAGGAAATAAAGACCTTTTGTTTTTTTATTTTGTCAACGTTTGCAAGTCTTGGGGCTTACGATGAAAGTTTTGCTAAAGAACTACACTGTATTTCAGGGTTGATGATGCTATTGAGATTTTGGAGTTTGTTCTTGGAGTGAGGGAGGAAAAATTGGGCACTGCTAATCCTGATGTCGATGACGAGAAGAGAAGGTTATCTGAGCTATTGAAAGAAGCGGGACGAGCCAGGAACAGGAAAGCGAAATCACTCGAGAATCTCATCGATTCCAAGTCGCAAAGGTCGAAGAAGGAAGGGACCAAGAGGTGGTCAAGCTTCGGCTTTAGAAGTTGATGGTTGGTTGTGTAACATAAACAATTTGTAAAGTTTGGACTGTAAGTTCAGCTTGTTTTTATCTATTCATGAGTTTTCTGTATCTGTTCACCAGTTTGATTCCTCTTGCATCTTCTTTTCATTTAGGATTGCGATCTTTGAGATGTTTTTGCTGTCAAAATCTTTGTCAATAATATGTGCTTTCTATTGCTTGGTGAACATACTAATTTTTTCCCATCACGACGGGAAGCTGGGTATGCATGCCGTGGGAATCGAACTCGCAGTCAGCCTTCACACGAGTCAAGAGCCCTGCCAGGTGGGTTATCACCTCGAGTGCCGTGCTAATTTTCTTTTAGTACATTGAACTTGATTGATCTAGAGCACAAGCATGACCCCATATTAGTGTTGAATAAGGCTTGGTTTGAATAGAACTTGGTGATCTGTGAATATTTTCGACTAAACAAACAACGTGAATCACATCAAGGAAGAGTTGCAGTTAATTTTATTATTCCTAATATCAACATTCTTTGACTAAAACAAGCTTAACTTTTCTCAAATAAACTGTAGTTAAGAAAACATGATTAACCGTGGCAAGAAGGACGGCATTCAAGATTATACATGGATGGTTCCTAATTGGCTTTGACGGTTTTGGTTCCTAATTGGTCCGATGGTTTCAATCGAAACCGAATCATGTCATAAATCGGGTTCTCAAAAATGGTGAAACCAAAAATGAGGATCACCCAGTTCAGTTTCGGTTTTATCTTTTATAAAACTGAAATCGGAGCCAAATCAGAACCACAACAGTTTTAAACTGTCCGTTCCAACTTTTTTCTAAGTTTATTCTATATATTTTTTATTTTTTTATAAAATTACTGATTTCAAACTCAAACTGAAACCATGAGTCAGTTCGGTTACGGTTCTATGTTCTGAGTTAGCCAGAACTGGACATGGTGTCTGGACAAATCCTGGTTGTGGATCTCGTGTCCAAGTAATTGGTTCGGGTTGAAGTTTGCAGCGAACCAGTTACACACCTCTGCTTGTACTTCGGTTCGTACTTCATGCGGGAGTCAAAATGGTACTTTTTTATTGATTTTTATTTTACCAACGCGGTCGTTGGTGGTTGGAGTCGGTGATACGGAGAATACACGGATTGTAATATCGTGTTTTACCGGGATAACGTAAAACGAAGAGAAAGAGACCACAATGCAGCTGCCCGTTCTCTCTCTCTCTCTCTCTGTCTCTGTCTCTGTCTCTGTTCGTGAGATCGGGGTTTCGTCTGCGTGTTGGCGATCCGGGTCGCCTACCTTTGTGGGTGATTGGGGAGATCGATTTGGAGACGGTCGGTAACCGGCACCCATTTTTATGTGAGTTTCTTCTTTCGATGCTTGTCCGATCGCTCAAATTGGGATTGTTTTTGGGGATTAACGGAAAATTTAATGTTGTAGGCTTTTTTCTTCCTCTTTTAAGTAGGGTTTTGCGTTCCTCCGATCGGTTTGAGTTTTTCACTGAAGAAAAAATAGCAAGAATTTAAGGACTTTGGATTCGATGGGAATTCATCGATGTTTTGGATCTACGGAAACTGCACAACGTTGTCGTTAGTGGATCCAAAATTTGTTATTGTTTTTTGCAAGGTTTTGGGCGGAGGAACTTAGATCAGCTGGAGAAATATATGGTTGTTATGTATGGAGTGCTGATGAATTGAAGAAAACGGTGTTTCGCTCAGAATTGGATTTCTGTTTACCGATTGTAATATGTTTACGAAGTCCTTGATCTAAATTTCCGCCGTGGTTCACAATTGCGAATTTGGGTCTTGATTCGGATTGCTTGAAGTTACTATGATGAACTTTATGGATATGATTTTCTTCTGGTCTTCGGTTTCTCTGTCTGTAGCTGATTGTTGTTACCTTATGTTTTGCCTCTTTTGTAACCGATTGATCATCGGCTTCAAGGCTTGTTATGATCCTTCTCTCTTCTCCATTGGTGTTAAGAAACATGTAGAGGGTTACCTATTTTTCTTTCTGTTCGATTTATGCATACGTTTGGTTTAATTTCTTCAAGAAAAGGAGTCTTGTGATAATTGTCCTTTTGTGGTTTTAAAGCCAACATTGAATTTAAGATTTATTGCATCTAAATGTATAAATCAAATGCATATTGTGTAGGCAATTTTGCAGCCAGTGTACAGTGGACTTTCGAATTTTAAGTTGGGGTTATCTAGTTCTGCTCTTCTTATTGGTGTGCCCATTTGTATTCTGGCGTAAGTGCACAATTAGTTCCCTAGCTTATGATTTGTTTGAGGGTAGATTAGGTTATGGAGACTTAAACAAGATAATTTCATGTTCGTTTCCTTTTATCATGTACATCCTCAGTAATATAAGTGTGACCTGCAGATAAACAATTGCAATGGAAGTGACTCAGGTCCTTTTACGTGCCCAATCTGTGGACAGTAACGTGCAAAAGCATGCTGAGGAAACTCTTAAGCAATTTCAGGATCAGAACTTTCCTGGTTTCTTGTTATCTCTATCTGGAGAATTGTCAAATGACGAGAAACCTGTGGATAGCCGTAGGCTTGCTGGTTTGATTCTGAAGAATTCTTTAGATGCCAAAGAACTGCATGGGAAAGCTGAGTTCGTTCAAAGATGGCTCTCTCTGGATGCATCAGTGAAGGTTGAAATCAAGGGTTGCTTGTTAAAGACTCTTACCTCGCCCACCATTGATGCCCGATCTACTGCATCTCAGGTCATTTCAAAAATAGCAGGCATTGAATTGAGGAACAAGCAATGGCACGAGCTTGTGAAAACTCTCACATCGAATATTTCAGGACTCCCACACCCGGTACCTGCCCATGTTAAACAAGCCACATTGGAGACCCTTGGGTATTTGTGTGAAGAAATTTCAGCCGGCATACTTGAGCAAGATGAAGTTAATTCGATACTTACAGCTGTGGTGCAAGGCATGAATTCTACTGAGGGCAGTGACATCCGGCTAGTTGCAACACAAGCCCTTTTATAATGCTTTAAGCTTTGCCAGAACCAATTTTGAAAGTGATATGGAAAGGGATTACATAATGAGGGTTGTCTGTGAAGCAACTTTGTCTCCAGAAGTCAAGATCCGCCAGGCTGCATTTGGATGCCTGGTTTCCATTTCTTCTCTGTACTACAATAAACTTGCTTCCTACATGCAAGGCGTGTTCAGTATCACTGCAAAAGCTATGAAAGAAGATGAAGAGCCAGTAGCTCTTCAAGCTATTGAATTTTGGAGTTCTATATGTGATGAAGAAATTGATGTATTGGACGAATATGCAGCTGATTTTAGTGGCGAATCTGATGTTCCTTGTCTTTATTTCATCAAGCAAGCACTTCCTGCACTGGTTCCTATGTTGTTGGAGACATTGTTGAAGCAGGAAGATCAGTATCAGGACGAAGGGGCTTGGAATATTTCAATGGCCGGAGGAACCTGCTTGGATTTGGTTGCGCGGACAGTTGGTGATGATATTGTTCCACTTGTCATGCCTTTTGTTGAAGAGAACATCTCAAAACCAGAATGGAGGCGAAGAGAAGCAGCCACATATGCGTTTGGTTCTATTCTCAAGGGGCCATCTTCAGACAAGCTGAGCCCGCTTGTTAACCTGGCTCTAGATTTCATGCTACGTGCTCTGAAGGATGAAAATGTTCACGTTAGAGATACCACGGCATGGACATTAGGAAGAATCTTTGAGTTTCTTCATGGCCCAGTCATGGAGGCCCCAGTTATTACTCAATCTAACTTCACAAACATTCTCTCGGTTCTGATTGAAGGTATGAAGGATGTCCCTGGTGTTGCTGAAAAGGTTTGCGGTGCCTTGTATTTCCTTGCACAAGGTTACGAAGATGTGGGCACCTCTTCTCTCTTGACACCTTTCTTTCAAAACATCGTTGAGGCTCTTCTTAGTACCGCTCATAGAGAAGATGCAGGAGAGTCTCGATTACGGACAGCTGCTTATGAAACACTGAATGAAGTTGTGAGGTGTTTGACTGAAGAGACCGCTTCCACTGTAATGCAACTTATTCCCATCTTCTTGATGGAGCTTAAGCAGACAGTTGGAATGCAAAAATTGTGGTCGGAAGAGAGAGAAAAGCAGAATGAATTGCAAGGACTTCTTTGTGGGTGCTTACAGGTTATCATCCAGAAGCTTAGCGCTTCCGAATCTACAAAGTATGGTCTTACGCAGTATGCGGATCAGATGATGGAGCTATATTCCTCAGAGTGTTTGCATACAGAAACGCGACAGTTCATGAGAAAGCAATGCTTGCCATCGGTGCCCTGGCTTATGCAGCAGGCCCTGACTTTGTGAAATACATGCAAGAATTCTATCCTTATTTGGAAATGGGCCTACATAATTTTGAAGAGTACCAGGTGTGTGCCATCGCAGTTGGTGTGGTTGGTGATATATATAGGGCTTTGGATGAGAAGGTGTACCCCTTTTGTGATGGAATCATGACTCAACTACTGAAGGACTTGTCCAGCAATCAATTGCATCGTTCTGTCTTCTCCTGTTTTGGCGATATAGCTTTGGCAATAGGTGAAAATTTTGACAAATATTTGGCGTATGCAATGCCCATGCTCCAAGGTGCAGCGGAGCTCTCACTGCGTGCTGCCAGTGCTGATGATGAGATGATTGAGTATGCCAATCAATTGAGGATTGGGATATTAGAAGCATACTCAGGGATATTTCAAGGCTTCAAAAATTCTCCTAAAACTCAGCTGCTGATGCCTTATGCACCTCATATTTTGCAGCTTTTGGAAAGCATATACCAGGAGGACATGTAAATATTAATTCTACTCCTCATAACTCTTGTTTAGGTTTGAACATATATATGCCAATGTATTGGACAATTTTTTAAGCATTATCCTGAAACAACGTTTGCCTTGCGTTACAGGGATGATGCGGTGACAAAGGCTGCCATTGGTGTTCTCGGAGACTTGGCAGACACACTGGGCGCAAATGCTGTCGCTTTGCTCCGGCAGGCATTCTTCTGCAAGGATTTTATAGATGAATGCTTATCATCAGATGATCAGTTGATCAAAGAGACAGCTGAGTGGGCGCATATGACCGTGACTCGAGTTGTTTCAGGTTGATGGCAACCGGTGTTCTTGTAATCACAACTAACTTCATGCATCATTTGTCTGCATATTGTCCCATTGAGGGACATCACGCATGCATGTGTCAGTTGCCTGTAATCAAGGTTGGCGGTCGGAGGTCTTTAAGGTGAGGGGGTTCTATCTCGGCATCCTCGAGTTGGAGTTGCAGGAAATATTCTGGTTGGTTTGGGAGTGATATCACTTCATTGAATGCTGCAACTAGTAATTTACTTATTGCAGCAGAAGATTGCAGTCGGATGCCGTTGGACCAGTATTTTGAAAGTGAAAGAAGCTGGCTCCAAAACAAATAGGATGCTGATTCTTTTTTCTCAATTGCGGTCGTGATGAGCACATGCCCGAATGGGTTGCCGGACATCGGCGTTCATTTACAACTTTTGACATGGCTCATGAGAGAGAAAGAGTTTTTGGGCGAAGCCGGTCGTGAGGGAGGGAAATAGCAACCTGTTTGCCGTAGCTCCCTTGTGAGTCCGAAGTTTGTAACACTATTTCTCTTCCCATTATTTTATTTAGTCTGTGGATGTCAGTACTGCAAATGCATCTTTAGCGTTTTGTTCTTTGAAGTCACAGTTTTACGCAGTTTCTTGGATCAATGGAAATCATGCAGTCCTTCCTTCAATACATTTTTTCTCGAAACTTGAGGAAACTGTGTTGCGTGTGCGCATAGCACACCACTGGCATTTAATCTATAATATCTGTTTCTTTAAACTTACTAATCACACCTGGACACCTTTTTTTTCTCTTACATGTGTTGTGCTATCTTTTCTAGTCTTTCTCTATTCTCTAGTCGTATCTCTCACCTCCCCTACACTCTTCTTCTCGTGTCTCTGTCTCTCTCTCATGAGCCGTTAGCCATCACTCTTGTTAGAGGTTGCCTTTCGTTTTACCTATAATGAAAGACCATTTCTTTTCCTTGTTTTGTCCTAAATCCTATTGTCTCTTCGAAGAGAGCTTATAAGATATGTCTCTTTAAGAGAAGATGTACGAGAAATGCATCTCTTCTTCAAGAGATTTTTTACAGTTTTTTCTAAGTAGGGACGCACAAAACATGTGTCTTCTCTTCAAGAGATATGGTATATGTCTCTCTGTCTTTTTTTTAAGAGAGATACATGAGGTATGCATCTCTCTTAAAGAGGAGATGCATGTGTCTTTTAAGAAGAGGTAGACTGTACCTCTTTAAGAAAAAATGTATTTAAGGTACATATACCTCTTTAAGAAAAGATGCATTTAAGGTACATATAACTTTTTAAAAAAAGACACACTTAGGGTACATTTATGTTTAATAAGAGACATAACTTCTCTTCTTGAAGTTTGGAAATTTTTTAGTTAAAGAGTGTACATCTAATAAAAATGGTCAGTTCTAATCCCTTTTCTTCTTTTTAGTGGGGGTGTCTTGGTGCTCAGGCTGATGCGGTAGGATGTATGCCCCAATTCAAATAGTATATTGGTGAAGAAAAACATGTAGTTTGGATTTTGTTTTGGGTCTGAACGAGTTCACCTTTCTAAAATGCCGATCCAAAATCCACCAAAAGACTTGACAACACATCAAAAGTTGGTAAGTTATTGACTCAAACGAAAGCTTAAGAAGGAAACCTCAATGCATCTTGCAGTCGAAAAGTTTGGGCAAACAACAGATTCGTTTAAGATCTGACCTCGCCTCAACTAGGGAAGCAATTCTCATACAATTAGGCCAACCCGGATATGCAAAGACCCACGGTTCAAGGGTAATGCAATGAAAATCGGTACCCTTAAGTCAGCGGCGGATCGACATTGAGGAAAGGTGGGGCGGCCACCCACCTGAAATTCGAAGAAAAAGTTACAGGGCATGATTGATCCGTGGCTACATACATAGTTCGCCCCACTCGACAAAAATTCTAGATCTGCCACTGCCCTTAGTGTTTCTTGGACTAAGCTTACCCAAATCAAAGAAGCTTGTACCTATAAATCAAGATCAAGCACGCTTTCAATCAACATATCTGCAAAATCACAGCTTGGGTCCATTGGGCCACTTGAGGAAAACGACTCAAGGTATGAAGTAGCACTGTCCTATTTGTTCACGGCGAGAACACCAAACCCCGTGGTCATCCTCAAGTCCTCAAATTTATTATGATAACAATGAGCTTTATACCTAGAATAAAAGTACATCTAGTTCATATCCCCCAATTCAACCATCTGATTCTAGCCTTTTCTCACCAGAAACGTTCCTCTTGAATGTATGCTCGCGCAAGATCATGCTCCAGTCGCTTAATCTCGTCACCGTCGATAGAAGTTTGTCCTTGCTTTGCTTTACACAATTTGTTAATGTCAGAAGTAGCTGTGTTGGTGGTGTTGGTAGATTTTGTTGACACCAACAAACGAGAGAGTGGCGGCATGCCTTCAGCTTCACAAATAATTGAAGCATAGCTCTACCGGAAACCGACTGGGCCCAAAGTCGCTGAGTGAGATCAACAGTGGTCTTATTATCATTCCACCGATCCTGATATTCTGACGCTTTGTTTTCTCAGGAACGGGGGAGGTGTGTAACAGCACAGAGCAATGATCTGACCCAACGTTCTCCAGTGGTGGATAACAGCATGCATCACTCCATGCTGGAGAAACTAGACCAGGGTCCAGTCTTATTCTAATTAAACCACCATTGAAGCTACGATTTGACCAAGTGAAAGGGTAGCCAACAAACTGTAAATCCCAGAGGGTACAGCGATGTATGAATTCCACAAAACGTTGTATCGACCTGCCCGCCTTAAGTTTACCTCCTTGTTTCAAAGATGGGGCAGCAATTGCATTGAAGTCCCCAGCAGTAGATATCTTTGACTCCTAGTTTATACATAGCCTGCGAAGGAAACAAAACTGAGATTCTTGCAGAGTCTGCCACCTATGAAGATGCACTGCTACAAGCATTCGGTAGAATTTGAGGCCCTATTGCCAGTCGAAGCACGGATGTAAAAGGAATCATGTTCAATGACGTTGACTTGAAAGGTATCTTTCCATGCCAGGCTAAGAAACCAGTCGCACCTGTAGAGTCAACGACCAAGAACCTATCCTTCCTCCATCGTCGAATTTTGCTTTCAAGCCAGTCCTGTTTATCCTTTGTTTCAGAAAGAAAGATGATGTCTGGGGAAGCAGACCTGCATAGTCCACTAAGGTGATGAATTGTCAAGGTGTTCCCCACAACCTGACAATTCCAAGCTAGTATCTTCATGGCAAGGTAGGTGCCACTTCCGGGTTGATACCCTCCACCATCGAATCTGAATGTAGTGTAGCAGATCCAAATCGATTCCTCGTAATGTCATTGTGTTTTTTATCCTCACATCGTCTCTTGGTAGTACTTGGCTTCGAGGTAGAACTGGACCGGGCCAATTTCATAAGGAAGTCTTTGGCTCCATGCATCCTTAGAATTTGTTGACCCGATTGCAGTAACACAAATTATAAAAGAATATAAACCACAATTTCTACTGACGTATTTAAAAGAATAAAATTAGACTCTTAAATATATAAAAGGTGGTAAATCGGTAGGACCAGACAATATTCCTATAGAAGTTTGAAAAATCCTAAAGAGAGAGGAATCACTTGGCTCACAAGACTATTTAATCAAATATGGAGAAACCAAAAGATGCCCAAAGAATAGAGAGCGAGTACACTTATACCTATATATAAGAACAAGGGAGACATTCAGAATTGTACGAATTATTGGGGTATCAAGTTAATGAGCCATACTATGAAATTTTGGGAAAGAATTATAGAACGTAGGTTAAGACAAGTATCGAGTACAATAGAGAACCCATTTGGATTCATGTCAGGCAGATCTACTATTGAAGCAATTCACCTTTTGAGACGTCTTATGAAATATTTTAGAGTAAAAAAGAAAGACCTTCACATGATAGTTATTGATCTAAAAAAAGCTTATGATAGGATATCGAGAGAGGTTCTTTGGAAAACCTTGAAAAAAAGAGGTATCCCATTGATATACATAAACCTTATAAGAGACATGTACGATGGTGCAAAAACATGTGAGAAGACTCATGAAGGAATGACATACTTCTTTGAAGTTAATATTGTGTTACATCAAGGATCAACTTTAAGTCCATACTTATTTATAATGGTGATTGATGAGTTAACAAAATATATTCAAGATAAAGTACCTTGGTGTATGTTATTTACAGATGACATTGTGTTAGTGGAGGAGTCTAAGGAAAAAGTTAAAAGAAAATTGGAACTATGGAGAGAAACATTAAAAAATAAAGACTTCCAACTTAGTAGAACAAAGACATAATATATGGAATGTAAGTTTGATCATTTGGTTATTTTAGAAGACAAAAATTAAAATTAGCAAATATTACATCCCCAAAAGGAAAGTTTTAAATACAACTTGTAATAGACACATCTCTGCCAAGGGTGTTCTGTGGTGAAGCAAGAAGTCCAACTGTATATATTCTAAACAGAGTGATGTGTAAAGTTATATTCTCTACACCATATGAGATGTGTTTTTTAAGAAAATCCAACCTAGGTCATTTAAGAAGGTATGGATCTATTACTAATGTAAATATCTTTTATGCAGTCTACAGATAAGCTAGACAATCGATCCTTAAGATGTATATTTATTTGATATTATAAAGGATCTAAGGGATACTTATTTTCTCACAAAGATCATGAATTTATAGAGAGCAATGATGTTTAATTCTTATAAGATACTAAGAATGATATCTTGAAAATAATGAGAAGAATATTGACAATCTGAAACTTTAAGTGGACATAAAAGACCTAGAGTCACTTCATCCTACTTAAAATATTATCATACTTACCTTGTAGAGGAAGTATGTAATTTGATGGATTTAAATGAGCTAATCGATAACCTAACATATCGATAAACTATTGAATCATCTGAATCATCAGACTTAGTAAAAGTCATGGATGAGGAAATTAAATCTATTGAGAAAAACCAAGTCTAGAAATTGACTAATTTATCAAAAGAAAGAAAGCTATAGGTTATAAATGGGTTCTCAAAAAGAAATATAATGTCGATGGAACAATCGACAAGTTTAAAGGAAGGTTGGTTGCAAAGAGTTTTTGCAAAAAGATGAGATAGATTATGTTGACACATATTCTCTTGTTGTGAAATCTACATCCATAAGAATAATTATATCGATATCAGCATATTATGATTTAGTTTTGCATCAATTAGATGTAAAGACTACTTTTCTAAATGAAGATTTAGGTGAAATCATATATATGCAATAGTCCGAAGGATATAAAGTTGAAGGCCAAAAAGATAAAGTATATAGGTTGAAAAAATCCACATATTTCCTTAAACGATCACCTCATTAATGGTATTTGACTTTTCAAAATGTCATTATTGAACTTGGGTTTGTGGCTAATGAACTTGATCACTATGTATATGTGTGGATAGTGAGAGCTACTTTATCATCTTATCATTATATGTAGATGACATATTATTGACTGTGAATGACAATGATATTATTGTAAAAACAAAGTCATGGTTAAACTCAAGATTTGAAATGAATGATATAGGGAAACATCCTATATCCTGAAAATAAAGATTTCTCGAGATAGATAATCTAAATGCATATGCCTAAGTTAGGAGAGAGATATTCATTATATCTTCAAGAAGTTTAAAATGGGTGAATGAAAATATGTATCTACACCCCTTGCAAAAAGGGTTAACTATAAAGTTGATTGTCTTGGTGGATACAATAAGCCTAATGTTTCTTATGCACAAGCTATGTGGAACTTGATGTATGCTATGTTACGTATAAAACCACATATCACTTTCGTTGTTGGTATTGTGAGCATGTATCAAAATAATACTGGATGACAATATTGGATAATTATAAAAAAGATTCTAAAATATCTTAAAGAAACAAAAGACTTGAAATTATGTTTTCAAGCAGATGAACTGAAATGGTAGGATACTTAGATGCTAACTTTTCTAAGAGTAAAGATGACAACAAATCAATCTCGAGTCAAATATTCTTATTTAGAGGTAGAGTTGTTTCTTGGGCTTATAAGAAACATGGTTATGTAGCATTGCATATACAAGAGGTTGAGTATGTGGTTTGTTGTATGGTTGTTACTAATGTTGTTTGGATAAACCGCTTCATACGTGATTTGAAGCTTGATATAGCCAATAAGTCGGTTGTCATTTATTGTGACAATAATGTACTAATTACTCTAATTAAGAGTGGAGCTGATAACTCCAAAAACAAGTATATAGTTGTTAAATACCACTATGTTTATGATATGGTTATGAGAAAGGAAATATCCTATCTCATATATGCCAATTGATGACATGTTGGCAAATCTACGAGAGGTTAAACGAAAGATCTTTTCTTAAAGCATATTACAAATATGGGTTTGAGATATGCTTGATTGTTTTGCAGGTAAGAAACCACATAATGAATAATGATTGCAATAACAATCATACATGATATAATTTAGAAAATCCTATAAAAGTGGGAAGCAAAACCAATATGTTAGGTTACTTGCTCGAATAGTTAAGTGGGAGATGGAATAGAAAATGACCATTCTAAGGATGTAAAGATTACATAAGAAAAAAAAGAAACGATAACATTAAAGAAATTAAACAAAAATATTATAGAAATAGATAACGGCTTGTAATGAAAAGCTTAAATGTGAAAAACCAGAAAGATGAAACCGTATATAAATGTTGTAGAATGAATATAGTGAAAAATACTAGAAAAATATGAAATCTTCGAGGAAAACCGGAAAGCCAGGATCTTTCAGAAAATTGATTCCTATTCGAAGAGTGCATAACCGCATGGATAAGCTCACGCCAACCCGTCAATTTGGGATCCAATTCGGGATTTTCCTTGGGAGGTATCGGGAAAGAATTGGAATGTAATCATATCGATTCATACAGAATAAAATGGATTCAAACGCTGTACCTATGGGATAGAGATAGAGGGAGAGGAAAGAAACCGAAGATTTCACATAGTACTTTTGATCGAAAAATCAATCTAAATCACCCTCTCTTCATTCTCTGCATGTCTTCCCGAACCAGATCACTTTCCGCTACAAACTTCAACAATGACAGAAGTGATGAGCTGAAGCACGACCGGGGTCAGATCGAAAGTTTCTGGATGTCACGACGAGAGAAAATGCAGTACTGGGGAATCGAGGACTTGTGCAACAAAGGTAGATGGCTGAATTGGAGTAAAGCATGACTCCCTGGAATAAACACCAATTGATAACGAGGAAAACATTTTGAGCAAACTAACCGGGGTGGGATGCTTTCCGATGCAAAATCGGCTATTGTCTCTGAACTTCAGTAGCAGAACTAAGAGACCTTACCACTATAAAATCGGCCACCAACTTGATCATCTTTAATCTCTCCGTGGATAAAATGATGACCTTTGGCTCCTTTGACAGTATCATGAGCAGCCATCGAACACATTCAGGCTTCGTGGCCTAAATGACCACAATATCTGCGATAAACTCCAAGCCTCTCATTTTCAATGTGACTACTATGACTTGGTTTGCAGGGCCTTCAAGTTTCAAATGTGATCGCGTTAATCTTATGACATCCAATTTCACTTAGCTTTAAGGATCATTGATTCATTACCCCGCATCATAGATTCTCCAACTTCTTCTACTTCACCAAGCTGTCCACCCAATTTTGACGCTAGTTGTTGTATAGAGTTCTGGGAGCTCCCAGAGAACCCTGAGAGGAAGACGAGTAAAATCCATGTAGGATATCTTGACATAAGCAGTCCATCAACAAAGAAGCAAGTTGTAATTTTTGAATAGCAAAAGAGAGCCTAACAGGATTCGCATCATATGGGCTTCTTCCTCGAAAAGAGAAGTGAAATACATCTATCACCGAATTCTGTCACTCGAAAGCTCTCCGATTGACCCCAGATTGCTCGGAACGTTGATTCCACAGTACCGACGCTGAAGCCTCAATCCCCCGATAGTCGTCCGGCTATACTTCGACAACACTGCTCAAGGCCCTCATGGATATCTGTTTCATCAACATATACAATTCCAGAATTGTCTTCATCCAAAACGACCGCATCATGGTTTCTTGATAGCATGCCTTCTTTGTGACTGTTAAACTCTGTTTCATCCGGGTCATCAATCCGCCTCATGTGATTCCATGAGAACGGAACACCAGAGGAATAATGGGATAACACTCGAAACAGAATTTCTTCACCAAAAGCACCTCTAAGCACCAGTAATGGCGACGTTGCAGTGAGAAAGCAACCACAAACGAGCTTGCACAGCACTAGATATGCCACTAATCGTGCTAAGTACCACCAGTTACTACCACCCTTACGGTGTATAACCGTTCAGAGCACTATACCACCAGATACGGGCACTTCGTAAAAAAGAATTGGTAGAATTAATTTGTCTTGTTACCGGGCATGACTAGAAAAATTGATTCTATCAAATACGGGAAAGGTTACTCAATGATGACGGGGAACCATGCATTTTTGTGTTTCATCAGCAAACAATAATCAAATGAGGAGAGGTTCTTAATTATAGTCGAAGGGGCACCTCTCCCGCACACAGAGTGCCTGCAATAATTTGAGGCACGCTCACCATAATATATATATATATATATATATATATATATATATATATATATATATATATATATATATATATATATATATATATTAGAGAGAGAGAGAGAGAGAGAGAGAGAGAGAGAGAGAGTTTGATTCTTTGAATCTACATGAGTGTGTGTGAGAGAGAGAGAGTTGGGCTTTTTGATTCTTTTGAATCCAGTGGAGATCCCCGTCTTCAATCACACTTGCCTGACAAATGTTTACCAGCAACTCCCAATAGACCCCAAGAATCTAGAAAACAACAATTCTAGAAGCCAACCACCACCAACCCCATCCCTTATATTCGACAAAACCTCTCTACCGCCTCTCGTCTCACAACGAAGTACCATTGTCTGAAATGAATCGGAAATGATGGGTTTCGATCTCGATACCTTCGATTTCAATTGGGTTAGCGACTTCATCGACGACGACGACGACGGTGGTGATGGCTACAGCGGCAACCACTCATCCCCAAACGCCGATGCTCCTTTCTTGTACCTCTTTTCTGGATGCCATACTTCGGATTCCGGCGCTACGCTACCACCACCAATCTTCCCGGCCTCAGGATCGACGGAATCGACGTCGAGAACGTTCAAGGAGAGGCTGAGCGATGCCTTGCGTCGGTATTTCAAGTTTTCGGAAGAGCGACACGCTCTCGTTCAAGTATGGGCTCCGGTGAAGAACGGCGGCTGCTGCGTCCTCACCACGTCCGGCCAGCCCTTCGTGATCGGTCCGCAAAACCCCGGTCTCTTTAGTTACCGGACGGTGTCGGTCAGGTACCGTTTCGCCGCGATGGAGGTTGGTGAGGTGCGGCCAGAGCTCGGTCTTCCTGGCAGGGTTTTCCGGAAACGGTTGCCCGAGTGGACGCCTAATGTTCAGTTTTACAGCAGCGAGGAGTACCCCAGATTGAGCCACGCGTTACTCTGCGACATCCAGGGATCGGTGGCTATTCCGGTTTTCGAGCCATCCGGGCGGTCATGCATCGGTGTAATCGAGATCATCATGACCTCCATGAAGATCAATTATGGCCAAGAAATAGATGCTGTCTGCAAAGCTCTTGAGGTTAGCTTTTAAGTGGTTTTCTTTCGTTTTCTTCTTTAACTTATTGTTATTCTTAGTTCCTCGACTCCGCCCTTTCCAGTCTGACGTTCGGATTAGGAATTGAGGCTTGCGATAGTTAGCCGACATCTAACATAAAACTCCGTTCGATCAATTCATGAGAACTTTGTTTGGTGGTAAAATATGAAGCTCTAATGGGGACAAACAGTCTATTGTCTATGTAGCTAACCCACTTAGTGTGACAAAGGTTTGGTTTTAGATTGTTATTGGAATATCCTATTTGAGTTGGAACCAGTTTGAGTGAGGATAAGAGGGCCCAAGTTATCTTATAAACTCATTCCCTTGTTTGGATTGTCCAATCCTTCAAAGTCTTTGTTTAGATTTCCCAGCCCCAGAGATGATAATGCCAATTCACCAAAGGTGCAAAACCATGGCGATGAAATCCAATGAGGTGGCAAGGCCATGAGTAGAAACATGAAAAGATAATTTGTTGGTACTCATAGGACGGAAAGTGAATTCTTTAGAAATCTCTGCATCAACTGTCAGTAGGTGTTTTCTTGAGAAATTGTGCAAAACATACCCCTGGTTACTTGGTCCTTTCGCATGAGAAGATCAAGTTTGAAATGGTTCTTGGTTTCTCTATTTTTTGGTGGTGATTCGTTTTAACAAGTTTTTATGAATTGCACGTGTATAAATGATTAGTGCTTATTAGTTGCTGCATTTTATCGGATAATCTTGTCTGCTTAATCAAAATTCTGTGCAATGAGTAGGATTGATGTATGTCATACTGGAGAAATCTCTCTCTCTCTCACGCACACACACATAAGCACCCATGAACTTGGAGCCTTTCTAGCGTTTGGCCTTTCATATGGGATGAACACCACAAGTGACCAACTTAACGTATCCTTCACTTGAGGGTCTTGAACTGCTATTGATCTAATCGTGCAGAACTATTAAGCTTATGACTCCTTTTATTGGCAAAAAATGCCAAAAATGCTGTTACAACACAAAGCAGCTCTATCAATTCTTTGATTCATTGTTGAAGACTGGTCCAACAAAAGTTGCCAAGATGACCCTGGGAAATGCTAGCGGATTACAGTACATCCAAGAGTTAAAAATGTGAATCCAGTGCCAAAATACTGTTGTAAAGAGTCTTTAAAGTGTATCGCTTCTTTCTGCACCTTCAAATGGTTTGCTGGTTAACTGTTGTATGAAGCACTTCACTCCCTGTACCAGCTTGCCATTTGATGCATTTGCTATGGCGTTTTTTCCTCTACAATGTGATGGTGATTATTTTAACAAAGTTTTTTGTATAGGCGTAGACAGGTGTTTTGATGTTTATTTGAATATATCAAGTAAAAGAACTAAAAGAGATTGAAAAATATTTATCACTTTGTTCGGTTGCAGGGGCACGATTTAGGAACAAACCTTCTGTATATGCTTTGAAATATCTGAATAGGTTAGTGGCTGTGGCATAATATTTTAGGGTTTGGTAAAGGTGGCTTAGAGCCAATCTTGATCGGATGATTTTGTTGAAAGGAAATGGATGCTGAAAAAATGCCAAGCAACGATACCTCTTTTGAAGCCGATATGGTAGTGACAGCTTATTATACCATAATGTACAATCATAGTTATTGCATTGACCAGGACAGCTGTAATACTTGATTGTGAATGAATATCTTCCATTCCTCTGCGAGGGTTCCAATTTCATGTTCATTGAGTGAATACCTTCTCGGTTTGGGGATCAAAACCATAGAGGATTAGGCCTTTGCATTGACTGCATTGTGGTAGCAGTCAAGAAAAATCATCAATGTAATGCTTCCACATGTGTTCTGTTGGCATTTATTGTGAGGAATTCATTGCTGTTTAGAGATATTTCAGCCCAGGTACAGATGAATAATGAATTCTCTGTAAAATATCAACAATAATTTGACAGGTGTTTTGTGGTTTCTAGCCTTCAATGAGAAAAAACTTCACTCAGATCCTAACGATGGAAGAGTTTGAATGTTTTATCCTGATTGGACGTAAGAAGATTAAACTTCAAGCTGACAAATTATGGCTTTTATTGTTTTAAGCATTCAACTGCCCTAGAGCTCCCATGTGGAATATTATCTTCATCCAATTATTGGTACATACTGTTCATAGGGTTTTGCCTATACCTTATGTATAAATGTTCCAGAAACCTTGAGCTGCACAGTTTTTGCCAAATCATTCCTAACCACTATATTGAAGACAGTCTTCATCAAGGGAGAAAGAGTGTACTTACCTTTTCACTTAGTTGCTTTTCATATGATAGTTACTCATTGTTGTTGATGAAACCCAGATAATAATCTGTTGATCCGAAACTATGACAATGGGCAATATTTGTTCCACTGATAAAGAAAAATTGTTCAGTTGAACTTTTGATTAATGAGCAGAGGGAAGCAATTGAATAGAGACACTAAAATGAAATGATGATCTGCAACTAAGGAATATCAATCAGGCATGTCTAAATGAAAATCAACAGGATGACATAAAGTAAAGAATGGGTGTGTGGGACGTCCAGGTCCATGTGATGCTTGAGACAGCGAAAACCCAAAGATTTTATGTATGAATGTCGCTGCTTAGATATCTTATCCAGACACCAAGGGACTATTGCAGGACCTGAAACAGCAATGCTGCCATCCACAGGATGCTGTAATCTAACTTAGAGGACCAATGTCAGCCAAGTATCTCGTTAGATTTCTCCTTGATGCATTGCTAGATGCTCTAAACTCGCTTTCTCTTGTCACTCTTTGTGGAAAATAAGCAGGAACGCTGATACCAAGCTACTGGCTATTAGATCAACCAAAAGGAAAATAACAACAGAGACGAAATGTTCATGTGTTCATGTCCCAGATATAGTCATATCTTTGTCATGTTAAATACTGCCAATTATTTATATCAAAGGAAGAATAAGCAAACAGGGGCACCAGAGCATGCACCAGTACCGGACTCTACCTGTTCTAGCAAGAAAACTAAGGTAGCCAATGTGGTTCAGTTACCACACTTTCCTTCTGATCAGGAAAAAAAGCTGGATAAAAGGTATGCCCATTTTGGTGCATGTCTCAGTGCCTTGAACCTTTTCTTGTGAAAGGAATGGACAGCTCAAGAGGTTTCGGACCTGATTAATAGTATGCAATTTATACATCCATCAGATGAAATGCATGCGGACAAGATCCAGCAACAACCTAGCTCAGAAAGCTGGAAATCAGTTACAAATCCCCATGAAGCTGTTTGGCACTCATGGAGAAGTGCATCCCTTATATGAACCTTCTAAGGGTATTTGTAGAACTTTTGAGATTCTTTATTCAAGATACAGAAAATGGAGCTAAAAAATACATAAGTACACACATGCACATGCATGCATGAGAGAGAGAGGGCGAGAGAGAGAGAATGATATCGTGCAACATGGCTTTTAGCCTTTTAACATCTTAGACATTAATGGTGCTAATACACCTGAAAGAGTTGGTCTGCACCATTTGTTATGGCCAAGAATCTGTAGACGTGCACAATAGTCAGCTCATTCTTCCAAATTTGTAGTATTTATTTGCAATAATCTATGATGAACATTTTTGGTTCCTTTGGCTGTCAACCTAGATTTTGACTTCTGTTCTTGCTTAAGTTATACTTTCACAATTGCTATGTAAAATCACTCCAACATCTGGGGCTTATTTTCTTTTTCTTGTGTTTGATTCAAAATCATTAGATCTTTCGTCACATTTCCTACTTGATGTGACTGCAGGCAGTTGATCTAAAATGTTCTGAAGTGATGGATCACCCCCAAATGCAGGTAGATTTGGTGTTCTTTTTCTGATTTTTATGTGCATTATCTTGTCCACGGGTCATGATATATTATGTGATCTCTACTTCCGTTCAGATATGCAATGAAGGTCGTCAAGCTGCCTTGGCTGAAATTTTGGAGATACTAACAGTAGTTTGTGAAACACACAAGTTGCCACTGGCTCAGACATGGGTTCCTTGCACGCGTCATAATCTGGTAGTTCATGGTGATGGCTTAAAGGATATCTGCAGTAGCTTTGATGGGAATTGCAGTGAACAAGTCTGCATGACAGCAACAGACGCAGCGTTTTATGTGGTTGATCCTCATATATGGGGATTTAGAGATGCTTGTGCTGAACATCATTTACAAAAGGGCCAAGGTGTGCCTGGTAGGGCCTTCGCAACACGAGCAGCAATTTTTTCATGTGACATTACACAATTCAGCAAAACAGAATATCCTCTTGTACATTATGCACGAATGTTTGGGTTGGGTGGTTCTCTTGCCATTTATTTGAAGAGCGAATATACAGGCGATGATGACTATATTTTGGAGTTCTTTTTAACCCCTAGTTACAAGGATATTGAGGAACAACAGTCTCTATTGAAGTCCCTTTTAACTACCATGAAGCGGTTGTGTCGTAACTTAAGGGTTGTCATTGATTATGAACTAGTCATAGAAAATATTCCCCCTATAATTCAACCATCTGCAAGCCATGTATGTGGCATTGCTGATGAAGATGAAATCACAATGAACATTGGAGTTCATTGTCAAATTCCCCAAGGATCCACTAGAACTACTGTATGCTGTGATATTGGAGACTTGCAGGCAGTGGAAAATGATACTTCTCTGTCGGTTGAGAAATTGTTTCAGGATCCATCTGATCATCTTATTCATGAAGAAATGGTAAAAGATATGGACGGAAACAACGGTCAGGTTTCAGGATCAGCTAACTCGAGTATCAAGAAATCCTCAAGCAGAAGAGGTAAAGCAGAGAAGTCAATTAGCTTAGAGGTACTCCAACAACATTTTGCTGGCAGCTTGAAAGAAGCTGCAAAGAGCCTTGGCGGTAAGATTGCTTACTTTAGCTTGCGCACTTAGCCTTAGTCTTCTTTGTGAAGTGATGGTTCATCAACTATCGTCATCTAAACCGAAAACAATACCAAGCCTTTTCCAGTTTATGTGGGAACGGTTACATGGATTTAAAGTCGCCATTGAGATGAAGGTTGTGAAACATTAGCATTTAATACAAAAGAAAAGATCATATTTTATTGTGTCCTTCCAATATTGTAGAGGCCTTTATCTCTCTATTAAAATGTTCACCATGCAATTTCTCATACCTTTGCACTTTCTCTCATTGGAGCTCTTTGTGACTTCGTCTCCAAATGCCCAAACTACCTTAAATGTCTTTCTCCCATTTTACCTTGTATTAGTATCAACTCTTCCTCTAAGAATCTCACTAAGGGTTGGTTATTCTTTTTTGTGATCGGGACATCTATCTCATCATCTTCACTATTGTCATTTGGATGGTTAACTGCCCAACACTCGGTACCACAGAGAATTGCAAATCTTCAAGTTACTGATGTTAATCTTCAAATTCTAAGCATGACGTGTGTGGACCTGCTTGGAAGCTCTTTGCAAATCATTGGTAAACTGATAAACCTTTTGCAGTTCCTTCTGGAATGATTTGGTCATGCTAAATGCTTCTGACATTGCAAAGTCGTGGAAGAGTTAATTATCCTCAAGTAACAAGTTTTGATAAATGTTGGTTGTATAACATTCATGTTTGTTTTTTGTGCTCATGCAGTTTGTCCGACTACCATGAAGCGCATCTGTAGGCAATATGGCATCACCAGATGGCCATCCCGCAAGATCAAGAAAGTAAATCGCTCCATCTGTAAGCTGCAACGTGTGATCGAATCTGTCCCAGTTGCACAAGGTGTTTTCTATCTGACGTCTCTTAAATCTCCATTTCCAGCGGCAGTGGGATCCCAAAACATGGAACATGAACCAAATCTTACAGCCGTTCAGCCTGACAAACTCAAGGCTGCCAGTGAAAGAGAATCCCTTCCTGAAATCAATGAAGCTCTTGAAACAAGGATTAGCCAAAGTGAGAAGCCAGAAAAACGGACATCAAATTATGATCATAATGGTGCCCAACCAACACCTCTTAGAAACTTTCCTGTGACAAAAAGGAGTCAATCGGATGAGCAGAGCATAGACACTGCTGCTTCTAATGGGTCAAGTCAAAATTGCCCAGGAAATCCTCAACCAACCAAGTTGGTTGCTAAGTCTTCTGTTTCATGTCGTGTCTCAGACTGTGAGGAGGTAAATTTCAATGGTCTCATAGGGCTTGGATTATTGCCCCCTGGAGAACCATGTCCTGATATAAACAGGATGTCTAATAGTGTTGTAAGAAATGAAGCTCGTCAAGAAATGATGGTAGTTAAAGCAACATATAAGGAGGATCTCATTCGGTGTCGCTTGGCTGTCTCCACATTAAGCCTAGTCGAACTGAAGGAAGAGATTGTGAAACGACTGAAATTGGAAGTTGGTACTTATGATGTTAAGTACTTGGATGACGATCAAGAGTGGATTTTGCTCGCATGTGAGGATGACTTCAAGGAATGCATTGACATCTCAAAATCATGTGGAAGGCATGTGATAAGGCTGTTAATTAACGACGTGGTGTCTAACTTGGGTAGCTCTTGTGAAGCTCAGGAGGGTTGACTTGACAAGACCCTGATGTCTTGTAGATTTACTGTGCTTAAGGTAATATCAGCTACCATTTATATACTGTTGTATAAATTTTGTGATACAAAATCATAGTGCTTTACTTTTGTACCGTTGTATGTAGTTCCTCCTATCATATATGTTATTTATGGCAAATAATGCATTACTTTGCAGACTTTTGTGAATATCCATTCCAGTAAAGTGGAGCCCTACAATTTAAGGAACAATATTTTGGAATCTAATTCGTGCAGTGGTGAGTCTTTCTATGATGTGTATATTTTCATATCCCATGTATAAATGTTTAAAGTCTGATTGTTGGATTTTTATTATGTATATTAGGGTGTCTTCTGTTCTTTCATGTAACCTGTAGTCCAATATATAATTTTTATCTTTTGGTTGTTTTACTCCACAACTTATTTTGAGAATATATGGCTGCTCAACAAGACGCGTCATGCCATTGGCTCAACTCGGTTCACAGTATTATCTGCAAATTTTGTATGACAGCACAACGAAGTTAGCAATTATGAGCTGGAACTTGGATATCTTTATGATATACACCACCGTATTAGATTAGTGAAACTGCTGGGTTTTTCTTTATATAAGTGGCTTCCCTCGCTAAAATCTCATGCACAGGTTCTTCGGTAAAGCTAATTCTTTGTAAGTTTTTCATGTGTCTTTACTTGTTTCTTGTTTATTGGGGTTCACTTGGTGTGGGGATTATGTAGGATTAATTATCTGACTATGTTTAGCATGAATAGGTAGTTTAGTGCATCATAATGAATATCTAGAAAAACACCAAACATATAAAAAATATGCTACTATAAAAAACTTTGCTGTACATGCAAAAAACATTGAATAAAACAAAAATGTCGTTTCCTCACATGTTAGTTACTTTTCCCCACCACAATGGCCCTTTTAACTAGTGGTAGCCAGAGAATGATCAGCAGAGGATGATGTAAATCCGTATGGTATCCGGTGTGTGTGTGTGTGTGTGTGAGAAAGAGAGAGAGAGAGAGAGTTGCCAACTTGATGCATTTGGGACGCCCCAATTACTTATGGATTTGGGATGCCTTAGAAAAACATAAACACATCTTAAAGAATATGTTTAACATCAAGATTCGGGCAATGATTTTCAGTTGAAACTGGGTTGCTTTCAATTAGTAGGTTATGGTTTCAGCTGAACCTGACCTGCCATGATAGTCTAGGGTTGGGCATGCGTAGATGAAAATAGATTTAGTGTAGGTCGAACAATTCGCATTCAAATTTTGAACTCAAGCCTGAATTGCTACAATTCGGTAGTAATAATGTACTTGCATAATGGTTCTAATTTTTGATATAGGTTGCTAATGCTTTGCTTTACACTTGGGTATAAATTATTTATACACATACAAGCTGACTTGGTCCATCATTTTCAAAAAATTTCAAAGCATAATCGAATGGTTTGCTGAGTAGGCTTCACTCAGGTGGAAGTGGTGGTACAAACCAACCACAAAACACACACACACGTATATGTGTGTGTGTGTGGAGAGAGAGACCAGTCTATGAGCAACTCATTGATGCTCAAATCCACTTTTTATTTTTATGAACAATTGCGGTGATAAAGTAGAAACCATGCATTAAATACAATATAAAAATAGTACTTTTAATCTTTTAAATTCAAATGTTCAATATTGATCATGTTGATCAAATGCTAATTTGAGCATAAACGGATATGCACATGTACTACTTTATATATATCCAAATGACTAGTTATGAGAATGATTTACTCATAATAAGAGCAAGCGTTTCTACTTCAACAATCATTAATACCCATTATCCAAATCTTGAGCATGCAATTAGTGTGCTCCTTGACATGTTTGCCTTAAGAGGCAATTGTCACTGAAGCCGCCAAGACCTCCCTAATAAAAGAAAACTTGTCTGTTACGAGTGATACCGGGCTGCAGACCGTAACAGTGAGATTTCTTGGCAGTTTTCATATGGTTCAACTGAGGCAAAACATGATGTTCTGGTTCTGGGAATTAGTTCTCCGATCTATTCTATTGTACTTCAATTTTTTTTTGCTTTTCCATCTCTCTCGATAGGAAAGCAACCACTTCCGTGTGCTGGCCGGACCGCCAGTTTGGGGCAATCCCTCCTCCCCATTGTACTGTATAAACGCCATGGGACTATAGATGTCAAAATGGGCCTGGCCCGGCTCGGCCCTGGAAAAATGTAGGACCGGGTCAGAGAATTCCGACCCATATTTGAAGTAGGGCCCTGGGGGCAGACATTGGTCAGGCTGGGTTGGCCCGCAGGATCATAGGCTCATTGGATATTAAATCAGATCTTATAGATCCGATCTAAATTCAACCATAATGTTTTAGGCTTCAACAAAAACTATATATATATATATATATATGGGCCAGGCCCGGGCCAACAGTTTAGAGGCATTACACATATAATAAAAAAAATTATATATACATATATATATATATATATATATATATGGGTGGGGGTCGGGCCAGCACTTTAGAGGCCTATATAAAATATGGCCCGGCCCAGCCCATATTTACATCTCTACATGGGACAAGCGAGCGTGGTAAAACACGGGATTGTCAATATGCAACATGTACTTCATTTATATAGACATGCCCGGCTCCATCTGGATCCTAATCCCAAAATTACAAGGAAAACGCAGGCCATGCATAAGTTTTGTGATGCGTCTCTCTCTCTCTCTCTCTCTCTCTCTCTCTCTCTCTTTATATATATATATATAATTGTCCTTGCTCAATTCCTATTCATTATTATATATGATTATACTTCTTGTACTCGTATTTAATGCACAACAATACAATCTATTTTTCATTTCAAATCTCTATTATTGATTGAAGAGTAGATATCATTATTTTTATCTTTATGTGTGTATCTATATACAGAGAGAAAGGGGGGAGGGGAGTTGTTAGACTTTTATTCGTGCTACTCTTTTTTATATCCGTTTTTCAAAAAGAAAAGATAAAAATAGTTTTTCAAAAAGCAAAAAAATATAAAGTAGATCTTATCGTCTAGAAAAAATCTAGTATTTTTCTCTCTATCTCTTTTGTGTGTGTGTGTGTATATATATATATATATATATATATATATATATATATATATATATATATATATATATATATATATATATATATATATATATATATATATACACATATAGATATAGATATTTGTTTATACACGATTTGCTCTTGTACTTTTTTTCTTTTTCTCTCAGCAAAACGATCTAGACGATCCAAGAGGAGTCTAGCATTTCTCTGTCTCTTATATATATATATATATATATATATATATATATATATATATATATATATATATATATATATATATATATATATATATATATAGTGTTTATACACGATTTGCACAACATATGCATGTGTATCCGCCCCCTCAAGTGCATTATTATGCGTTAGTATATACCATCAGATCAAACTTGCATGTGACAGATGAGATCAACTAGCGCAAGATAGCACAAAACTCAACCAGCACATGCCAACTTTCACCAACGCACACACACATACATTATATATATATATATATATATATATATATATATAGAGAGAGAGAGAGAGAGAGAGAGAGAGAAAGAGAACGTTTCGTACCATTTCTAGTTTAAGCTCTCCTTCTACAGGATCACCATCGATAACAGAAAAAGTAACGGGTTCTCCAATAAAACCAAAGCATTCATCTGTTGCTATAAAGGCGTCGTGGTATTTCAAGTTATAACACGCGGTACTGGTGTAGGTGTCGTTCTGCCAAACAATTAAGGGAAAAGATGGAGAGGAGTCTGTCAGAGCCTTCATATTTATCATCGCGATTATTTTCTTCCCAAGTCAACGAAGAAACCAAAATAATCTACTGTCACTTTTCTAGCTGAGGCCAAAAACCAGAAGCAGCGGAGCTAGAATGTATGATCCTCAAAGGAGAGAGACTCCCATCCAAAGGAATTTGCAAACTTTTACCGTCTACTCCATCAGGATTGTATTGTATCTCAAATCCTGCTGCTATTCTAGGGATGAGTGTATCACTGCAAGAAAACCCCAAAATCTGTGACACCACCAACGAAGTTGAGCTGAAGTTCGACATGCAAGCCTTGTCGGTGAAAGCCACGCCACAGTTTCTATGGGTTCTGGGTTTTGTTGAAGCCACCACCAAATTTCGAAGGGCGTCATAGATCGTAGGTTTTGTTGCAGCGATGATGATTAAAGCAATTCACATTGGGAAGGGTAGTCTGCAGAGCATGTTACACAATCCCTAATCTAATTTCTTGAACACCTTACACTAACATGGTAGTAAAGGTCCTGAACTTCAAGTAAATTTATGAGCAATCGAGTGAGCCTCAACAAGTCGACAAGCATGAATTCTTTCAACAAATAGATGACATATTTTGAAGTTCACAGGTTCTCCTCCAATTCTATGAAATTCTCTTATGATATCACTGCAATCACCATCCACGAGTCCAAAATATTAGTCGTTGAAGTGAACAGATTTTCTCATAATCCGTGTTTAAGTTAAGCAATCAGCCTTGCATATAACTAGATCGAACTAGCCATTACGGTAGCTTTCATGTGCATTAAATTGGTCTCACTTTCATCACCTGCAACTTTGTTTGGCCTTGTAGGCCACCGGGTATGATCTTGGATAAATCATTTTCTAGAGATCGTAAAAATCCAGTGAAACCAACTGAGATCATGCCAAGTTGGCTCTATCTTTGCTAAGAAAAAAACTGACACCAAAACGGTATTTTCTAATTTGCATGTTCTTGGTTCTTGTGGAAGCCCTAGTTCCTGCTGTAAGACAATTCAAAAGCAGAGAGTTGTTATTCAATGGTAGTATCAGGCGCCTCATCACTGCTTTACTTTTGTCACATGCGGGTTTTTTTAGTGAGACAGTTATATTTCACACCTAAACCACTTGTATTTATTTTCCTATATAAAGTGACAGACCCTACAGATTTCGACACATTCACCTCACCCTAAAGTAGGAACACCACTGGTGGGATGAAAAGTCACGCCAATATCCTGCTTCTACCCAACACCTTGCTTAACTCTTTTGCTAAGCAATCTACTCACCAGTTTCAAGCTTCAAGGTGCAACTAAATCATACAATTTTTTTGCTAGCTGAACCAAACCCCAAAGAAATCACCAATATGGATTTGTTTAATCATGTTTAATCATGTTATTTGAACACCCTTAGTTTGCATGACCCCATTTTTTGAATTGACAAACCCTCAAGGTTTAACAAAATTGGGTTATGCATCTTCAGGTCATCCATGCAAAGGAGAAAGCATTCCTTTTTATCACTAGGCCAGTGTAACATGGAAGATAGGGTCAATATGGGCCTGACCTGCGGACTGGCTGAACCTGAAAAATCCCTAAGAAAATGGTGAGCCAGGCCAGGAAACCATTTGATCAAGGGCCAAAATGGCTCTGCCCATGACCTAGGGGCCGAGGTGGCCTACAGGACATATATATATATATATATAATCCCGCTTACTACTGATGTTTTTGACTCATGCTCCATCATTGTTTTCAACCACATGAATGTAATAACATTGTCATATCTTCTTTTAAAACTCTTAAATATTATTATTCTTTTAAAACTCATGCTATTAAAAACAATAAAGTAGGCATTAAAAAGATGAGCAGGATCTGGTTTTCTTTATATATATAGTGTCGTCGGGTCTCCATCAAAGTACAGGATTTCTTTCTATGCCAGTAGAATATGAAATTGAGAAATAGGAAACTAAAGTTCACTCCCCCCAACACTATTTTCTGTTATACCACATGGACAAATGAAGTTGGATTCAGTGTTGAGTGCAACCTCTTTGAATTTTTTACAAAGGAAATCAGCTTATCTAGTGCATTTGAGTCGACCAGTTTCTGAATGGCAAGTTCATCTGACCTCTAAGCATGCTTCAAGAAACAATCACTGGTCCTAATATACAGCAAATTATATAATCTAGGAGCACCGAGATCAGTGTTAGCTCGACATTCAGGGCTCTCTGACTCCACGCTTTCATGGCAAGTTCGATTCCTCGGCGTGCATGTGAGTGTGTGTGTGTGTGTTAGTCTTAAATATGATGAGCAAACAATTGGTTGTCATGCTTCTTACTTAAATATTTGGCCACCCTCATTAGGACGCTTCCATGACTTACAAAACCCATTCATCAAAAATAGAAATTTTGTCAATATCATTATATAAATATCGCCCATCTAAATGACATAAATTGCTATTAGTGTGAGTAGTTGGAAGTGGTGCTTAGTATGTGCTACACTTATAGTATTTCTTCTTGGATATACTTGTATATTATATATCTATATAAAAAAATATGATTATATATATTTTGCACAGTATATCTACTTTTCTTTACATATATATATATATATATATATATATATATATATACTACAACTAAGACTTTTCTCATACTAGATGAGGTCGCTACATGAATTCTTTGTTTTTTTGTACAATCTATGGTAAGTCCGACAAAGTTTTACTCTGGCTATCGGAAGCCTAACGCAATTCTCCTTTTTTATCAAGGTTTGGGACTGGTCATACAAGAGTGATCCCTTACATGGGGGAGTTATATATATATATATATATTTTAAAAGTATAGTTATAACTTTTTTATCATTTCCCCTATCTTATTTCTACACGCACATGACCAATTCGAAACCAGTCCAGCGGTTCTAGCCGGAACCGTACTAGCTTTGAAACCGATTGAAACCAAAACATGCTGAACCAACCTCAAAAACATAGCCGGAACAAGTCTGGTAACCGGCGGGTCAGAACCAACCAGCCCGGACCCCGCCACCTCGTGCACTCCTAGTCTCTTGCCCATTTAGACCCCTCCCCTGGGCCGCTAACTTTCTAAAAAGGTTTATATTTTAAGGTTGTCAGCCTCAGACCCTGCGAGCCTCGTAATGAGGTTGTCATAGTAAGGCGCTCAGCCTCCTCACGATGAGGTTGGCTGCATGGATATTTTAAAAAAATATTATACATTTTACAAAGTTTATGGTATTTAAAATATAACATATTTTTTAAAATTTAAAATTTTATTTACTGTCCAAAACCATGAAACTGGTAGTTCTCGAAACACACACACATATATATATAATTGGATCTCCTCGCCTGTGACAAAATGCTAACAGCCATCCTTTAGTTTTGGGAGACACGAGTATAATAAGAGTATTTTTATATTTTTTTAATATTTTTATAACTTTTTAGATGATATTTGTATTCTTCAAAGATAAAGTATGGACATTGATATGTGTTGTGTGTGTGTGAATTTTATATATTTTATACATGAAGCTAGCTAACAGATTTAAAAAGAAAAATATATTATTATACTTTTTGTAGTTCGTATTTAATATACATGATGTATTGAATATTTTTTAAATTAAAATATCTATTGTTGATTATGTTGATCCAATGGTAGAGATGTTGGGATATACGCATTGGCCATGCTCTCTCTATAGAGAGAGATAGTGGTGTATGCTCAATCTAATACATGTTTAAATCTTCTCAAATATTTTTATTATTATATTGGTGTGACCAATAGTAGAGATTTGAAATAAAAAAAAAATAGGCTATACCATTATGCATTAAATATAAGTACAAAGGTATAATGATATACTTTACTTTTTGAGACCCAATTTTTGTTGTTTCATGACAATCCAACGGTGAAAATGTTTGATAAGATTTAACTACATAGAGAGATCGAGCTCGTACTACTATCTCTAGAGGGAATACATATATAATATACAGACTCTCTCTCCGAATAGAACAAACACAGCTAAATTCTCAATAAAAACATGTTGGAATCCCAAGATGGCAGAGATTAAATGCAACGGTAACGGTTATTGATGTTGACAAGTATACTCAATCATTAATAAATACAACAGATGCGTTCTGATTGATCCAGGCGGGCTTCTTATCAGAAATTGAAGTTTCCAATTGAAAAGTCGAATGAGTTTTACGACATTTACGTAACTGTACAAGCCAAGGCGTCTACTTTTGAACAATTGACTACCTTTTCTTGTGGGAGAAAAACATTCTTTTATGTAGAAAATTAGGATGTTGATGGGAGGGGATCCCTGGATTCATGGAGAGGTCCCTCTTCAAACGGGTGGACTTGGTGGATGAAAACAAGGAGAATAAGGAAATGTTCGATGAGAATCAAGATGAGAAGAGGGATAACGGGTTCTCGTCCTGCAAACACGGTATGTATTCTTTCTCTCAATGGTTTTAGAAAGTTAAGTCTATCTAAAATAAAACAAATTATGTGATAAATAAAAAATATCTTTTTTTTAATTCATGAATTTATATGATTGTACTGTACATTCATTCTATGCTCGAATTTGAATGCTTTTTTGCATAACATGTAAAAATAAACTTCAATATGTGTTTGAGTGTTCCTCTGACGGATCTTCGTGGAGAACACCGGAGCTCTCTTGGTGTCCATCACTTGGATAGGAACAGAAACGGACTTTTGAAATGGAAATGAGAACTTTGATCCCAGATCCACCCTGCTCCATGAAGAAAAAAAGTTGAGTCCGGTAGCGTCTGCCGGGGGGGGGGGGGAGGAGAGAGAGAGTATTTCGTACCATTTCAAGCTTGAATTCTTTAGCCCATCAATGGCAGAGGGGCTGAGAATGATCTGCTAAAGCTTTCATCTAGTTTCGTTAGATAATTAGAAATATTTCTAATTTGTTAAGTCAATGAAGAACACCAACATAATCAACTATTTATGAAACCGATTGAATCCTTCAAATTGTGAACCATAAAGAACAAAGACGAAGCCTTTCCCCACACTATTCGGGTTGGCAAACTGTGAACCAAAACATTAGAAAAAAATTCTTTCAAAGCTAAACTAAACCACAATGAAAAACCACCGCCCAAGCTTGTGTATATCTGTATTTTGAACACCCGTTGCTTGCACAAATAACAATAACAACTAAGCCTTTTCTCGTACTAGATGTGGATTCTTTGTTTTTATAGAATTCGATTTTTATCAAGCATATTAATAGAAAACTACTAGACCGATCTAAAAGTCCCGAGAAAATAATTAAGCAGACTATTACCATCATATATACGAACATATGTGGCCTCATGCTGCGATACCTTCTTGGTTGAACCTTCTATTTGAAAGTAATAGAATAATCAACTGTTAGATCTCCACCAAACTAAAGTACTTTTTTGCAAGGTGAATATATAACAAAATGAGAAAGATACAAATAAAATTAACACTAACTCTCACAAACAAGATAAACCCATCAAGAATGATAACTTTCGATCATTTACCGATCTTCATTCATTTCTCTAAATAATGTCAGCTTGCGTTAGGCTTTTAAGGCATTATTTGCCAAATCCAACTTTTTTGGATAATATGCTTTTATCATTGTTCTTGGGGATACGAAAATTTATTTAGATCACTAATAGTAATTTGCACCCTGGTACTTTTGCAAGAGTAAGAACGGAGTTGAAAAACGTAGTAAATGGGGATTGTAGAATAGATAAGGACATTCATGCTTAAGTTAGCAGTGAAACTAGATGAGACCTGAATGTAGTTTAGTGATCATGATCATCAGACGTTTCATAGAGAATGGAAAAGAAGAAAGGAGGGAGACCTGGATTATTTCAAAGCATAAATCCACTTCATCAATTATTGGTCGTGAAATGTAGAGGCCGTGAACTTCATCTCTCTCTCTCTCTCTCTCTCTCTCTCTCTCTCTCTCTCTCTCTCTCTCTCTCTCTCTCTCTCTCTCTCTCTCTCTCTCTCTCTCTCTCTCCATGTAGATACATTTGTGTGTGTGTGTACCAGAAGCTACTAGCCTACTAGCGATGGGGTTGTAGGAGAGATCGGGCTTCAAACTGCACTAAATGTGTCTCTTCAAATATTAAAAATATTCCACGCACGCGCGCGCAAACACACACATATATACATGTGTGCTTTTGCTTTTGTGTATGGAAAAAAATTATGTATACTCAAGAAATTGGAACTCTATAAGTTTGGTTTCATGCACTCTTTCTGCAGAAAACTAAATGTATATACGAAAAATGCTCCAAAAACATCAAAATCAGCAGTTTACACTTTTTCTTATACATAAATAAGATCTTATTTCCGGCAGTTTTGTCTTGGTTGATTATTTTCGGTGGTTCTGTATGTATTCCTAAGGTTTTTTATTATTTTTTCCGACTGTCGTATCTTCGGCGGGGGGGTATTGACCTATTCTGGATGGTTTGCACCGTTGAAAATAGTCTTTTTCGGAACTGGTGGAAAAACCCGGATTTGTACTAGTGAAGTGAAAAAGGCCGCTAACACCATTAAATTTAAAGGCTTAGAAACTTTAATCTACGCATCGAATAAGAAAATTATGTGTGAATGGTTTATTCCAATCTTACAGATCACATGAGAAATGCACTATATGCTGTTCTTTTATCTATAATCGGAGTGCATTGCACTTGAGTGCGCACAAGTACCTGCCAGCACACTTCAACCAAAGTTGAGCAAGGCTCGTGTCCGAATACTTTTCACACTTGGGTTTTCCAAATGCCAATGGTCGCCTTGAATCCACGGTATCTTAAAGCCTCCATAAAACCTTCATACATTACTGCATGCTACCATATAATTATTCCAATGAGTCATTACTCATTAGAAATGACATGTATATGCGAGAATGATCACAGAAATATCAAAATAATCGTATTTTATTCTATGCGAGAAAATTTGGCCTCGGCAACCAACATTATGAATGCTTATTCTTCGATCATATGCTATTTGAGGTGAAAAATCTATAAAGTTTCATTAGCATGCTTCTGATTCCGACAAGTCGAGGTGCTACAAAGATATGTGTGTGTGTGTGTGTGTCCATAGTGCATACCCTAGCTACGGTGTTCTTGCATGCTTTAAATCATTATAAGGTTACTGGATTGTGGGTAGGGTTGGATTCGGATCTTGTTTGATTTTGGATGTTGATGAGAGTTTAGATGCTATTTGGATCAAAATAGTGTATCCAAGTTTGGGTTTTGAATATGGTATCCAAGTTTGGGTTTTGAATATGGGTACTGAATCTGGTATAGCTCTAAGGTCCGGATAGGTCAAAGTAAGATCTGCAGGTTTAGGTATACCTAATTTTCATATGTAATTATGGATTCGGAATCTGATCTAAGACTTTGTGGGGTTAAGGTATATGTTCAATTAAGTTTGGGTCTAGTACGAATATTGCCCCAAATTTCGATTTGAAACAGGTTCGGATCTTGAGCGGGTTAATCAAATCTGGAATCTTGGGGTGACTTGGGTTTACCCAGACTGGGATGAGGATTAAGGATTCAGGTTTTGGATTTAGGATACTCACCTCAATCAGATGTGTTTCTGGATTCAGTTTGCGATCAAGGTATGATCAGTCTTTGGATCTTCCGGCTTCTTTACCAATACAAGTTAGACGCATTAATGATGAAGAGGAAAGCTGTGAAAAGATGTGCCCTATGGGGGCACTTTGTAAGAAAACAGTGCCAACAGTCGAATGGGGACATTCGGCATCACATGTTGGTGCTAGAGCCCTATTTTAGAAGAGCATTTTTTTTGGAAGAGGAGGCCGAAGCCTAAGTGGGAGTCAAACTCTCTACCAACAGCAATGGTGCTAGAGCTCCCTGCCATTGGGCTCATTTTAAATGATGATATTTTGGAGCTGATGACTGTTTTAAACAAAAATTATATGGGTTTTTTTCTTGTTATGATGGTAAGCCAAAGCTTAAAACACACACATCTATGGTCGAAGAATCGAACTCACCACCAGCGACATCGGAGTCAGAGAACCTTGAGCCAACCCTCAGTGCTTTGCAGGATGGACTCTTGCATATTGGTATACTCTACTTACACAGTATAGTAGAGTAAAATAAATATCAATCACATGACAAATTTAATGAAACAAATATATATATATATATATATATATGCTCAATCCCATCCTTGCTCAAATATTCTCAAACATCTCTACTATTTTATCAATGTGATCAATAGTAGAAATTTGAATTTAAAAAATAAATTATTTCATTATACTTTTTATACATCATATTTAATACACAATAGTACAATTTACTTTTTTAATTCAAATCTCCATTATTGACCCTATTATGGAATGGTGAAAATGTTTGAGTAGAATTTAAGCATGGATTGGATCATTATACACCTCTCTCTCTCTTTATACACATGTATATAGTGTGTATATCTGTATGTATATATAATATTAATGAATATGTAAAGAGTGGGAGTTGTTAGATAGCTTCCTATGCTATGCATTGCTTGATCATCACCATTGTCCGTGCAATCTACCGGATGGTGGTGATGATCAAGCTCATCCTATGTCATATTTAATGTACTCATGCTCATGTTCATGTAGTAGAGTCTGATATGAGAGGTTGTCTAGGAGCTTCCTATTCTTGAATATGTAGAGAAATTAGTCCATGTACCTTCTTAAAAATTGAGATATTTAAGTCAAAAAAATAAATAGTGACAGTACACCTTCAAAAAGTATTAAGGTATTTTTTACTTTTGAAATTTAAATTTCAATCGCCAATCGAATGGTTGAGATTGTTGAGAATATTTGAGGATTGCTGTGTGTATGGACTATGGACTCTCTCTCTCTCTCTCTCTCTCTCTCTCTTTCTCTCTCTCTCTCTCTCTTTATATAAATATATATATATATACTGTCTAGTGGTTCAGTTTGAACCTTCATACCATGATTAACCAAGCCATACGTACTTTTTGTTTTTCAAATTGAACCAAACCACCAGTTGCATCTCAGTTTGATAGGTTTTTTAAACATTCCTAAACGTGGAAATTGTCAGTGAAATGTGAAAAGAAAACGACACTCGAGCTAATATGAGTTCCGTTTAAGCAAGAATTTGTTTTTGAAATAAAAGTTTCGTCTTCAAAATCGAAAGATCCTGCTTTTCTTTAATTGTAAGCATTTTATAAACTGAATTATACAGTTCCAAGGATGAGCAGTTGGATCAGATTCGGACTTTCGACTAACTGGTACCAGTCGACACGACTTGAACCATGAAGAACTAATCTCATATTATTGCCTTGTTTAGTTGGATATCCACATTGGGATGTATTGATTTTTATGTGAATCCAGATCATAATCCAGACCCATTATCACAAATTCATTGCAAATTGAGTAATCGCCAAATGGAGTAATTCTTACCTATGGTATGTTCACTTATATCCACTCATTGTTTTTGGGTGGTACGATAATAATTTTAAAAAAATTAAGGGTTTCAAAAATTAATGAATAATAATATTATTATACTCGTACGTTCAATGATCAGGTATGAATAAGCACAGTGGGCAAAGATCAAATCACTCGTATTTTATAAACTGAACACTATATAGTTTCAAGGATGAGCAATTGGGTCAGGTTCGGAGTTTCAACTAACTAGATCAGTACAAGCCGAACCGAACTGAACCATTATGAACTAATCTCATATTATTTCCTCTAAACCTTTTTAGTTGGATATCCACATTAGGATGTATCAATTTTTTATGTGAATCTGGACCATAATCCAGACATATTGTCACAAATCCGTTGCAAACTGAGTAATATGGTTGGATCTGCACCAAATCCAAACTTTCAGGTCATTATCCAGTATCCATTCATCAATCATGTTTTTGCCAAATGACATAAAGAAGTTGTGCGTACGAATGTGAGACATTCTCCTCCTAAAGAACCTAAACGGATAAGGAATTTGTTGAGATCATGCATATCATTACTGATCTCCTTATCCTTTCGGAACTTTAAAAAGAAAATATGTCAACAACAAATTGTCCATAAAGGACAGTTTTTTGGTTCATTTTTAAAAAAAATGTGTTCATTTGATTAGCAAATGTGATACTTTTCTGGTAAATTTATGTTTATAACATAATTTTGTATTAATTAATAAATCAAATGGATGAATAATGGTTGAGGGTAGTTTGGTTATTTGACCAAATGAGAAACGTTCCGTGCATGAACGAGGGAGACAGAGCTACGGTTAAGAGGATAATTGAACAACCGATTTTCAAGCTCAAAAGCAATTCAATCCTCTTCAGATAGTCGAGATAGTCGGTTGTTTCGCTCTTTTAATTCCTTCGTCGTGACAGAAATCAGAGAACACGCAATTCACACACTCTCTTCCAACGCTCTCTCTCTCTCTCTCTCAAGATGGTGTCGACTAGTGTTATTCGATCGGTGGTGGGGATTATCGGTAAGTAATCCGGTGTAATCTTTGACGATGACTTGATGGTGGCGTTGGTTTTCCTTCATTTTAATCCCTAATGACGTTCAATGATAGTTGCTCTCGTTGGAATAGTTTGATTGTTTTACTTCATATTGGTTTTTATCGTAGATCGGTTTGAAAAATAATTTTTCAGTAGACTGCCATAGATGATGGTTCTTTCCTCTTGATTTATCAGGCTAGATTTGTTTTTGGGTTTTCGAACATAATGCAGTTTGAATCTACAGCAGAGTTTATGGTAGATATCAATGAGAATATTTGTGATTTTCTTACCTTTCTAAAGAGGGAAGGGTTCGCGATTTGTTGGGTTTTGCTGGAGAATATCAGTAGCATTAGCTTGGAGATGCAAGTTGAGCTCTTTTATTTATTTATGCTTAGTTTTTATTGCCTTCATGATTCTAATTGGAGTTCAAGAAATTAAAGAAGCGTGATAAGTGAATGCATTTGGTGGTGGTTTTTTTTCTTTGTTTCAGGAAACGTTATTTCGTTCGGACTCTTCCTCTCCCCATCGTAAGTCTCTCTCTCTCTCTCTGCGCATGCTCTGATCTGTGGGTGTGGGTGTGGGTGTGGGTGTGTTTTGTGCGTCTATGAGGGAACCCATAGATTACTACCATCAATGTACACACCTTTTTTTTCTTTAACATTTTAAGTTTGCAAGGAAGCCAAGAATAGCACTTGTTTGACAGTGGTACCGGATTCTGAGCCAAAATTATTTTTCTGAAGAATTTCTTAACCTCTGGTTTTCTAAACACCTGCCTATCTTGACATTACAATATTGCGAAACATAGTAATATTCGTTACTATAAGCAGGAAGCAACATTTTCCTTGAAATACAGGTTTCCATGGAAGGTGATTTTCCTAGGAAAATTGTGACTTTCATAAAAGTCTAAATATCGCATTGAATTAAAGGTTCCCACTACCGTTTTCTCTTCTGCGTTTGTTTCGTCACAAAGCGAGAAAGAGATCCTTTTTATACGAAAAAGGACATTTTTTCCTGGTTGAAAAAAAACCCTTTGAAGTAGCCTTTCATATGAATACACTCACTTTTACAGCAAACATTAAATAAAAGTTCGTCCAGTCAATGAAGGCTGGTAGCGTATGTTTCAAATGCCATATTGTGTGTTTATGTGTATGTATTACATACACACACACACACACACACACACACACACACATATATATATATGTATACATATACATTTATTTATATTTATATTTATGTATATATGACGCTTTTGGTTCCAGTTCCATGTCCGGTTTCAAATCTGTTCTATAATGGTTGTGGTTTTGTGTCCCCTTCATTCAAAAAGGCATATATTAGATGTCTGATTTTGTAAATTGGAATCAAAAGTACTTAACTGCATTAAACGAGATTAGTTTATTAGTGAATCCGATTCAGATTAGTTTTTCTCTGATTTTCTAAATTTGTTTATAGAATTTTGAATAGCATTAATTCATCCAAAAATTTTTGACTTAGTCCCATATTGATATAAAATCTGTTTCGAACCAATTCAGTTGATTCCCCAAAGGTTTTGAATACAAGATATGACTCTAACCCTGGTTGGCAATTCTGTTTTGGGAAATTTAGGCCAACGTTTTATAGGATATGGAAGAAGGGTGCAGTAGAAGACTTCTCGCCCATTCCATACTTGGCGACGGTGCTCAACTGTATGCTTTGGGTGTTTTACGGTCTGCCAATGGTGCATCCCCACAGTACGTTGGTCGTCACCATCAATGGAATCGGCTTGATTGTGGAGTTCATTTACCTAGCCATGTATTACATCTACTCCACAAAGCAACAGAAGGTCTCTCTCTCTCTCTCTCTCTCTCTCTCTCTCTCTCTCTCTCTCTCTCTCTCTCTCTCTATATATATATATATATATATATATATATATATATATATATATATATATATATATAAATATATAATGACGCATTAATTGTTTTGCACAGTGACATGAGGCAAGTTAAATTGAAAGGTTATTTTATAAAATAGATTTGACGCATGCAGGAAGTATATATAAAGATGTAGATGTGGATCAGTGACCATATAAAGGAAGACCATATTTATGTGCTTGTTGGGCCACATTTATGTACTTATTGGAGACAAAGTTGGTTTGATGCTAATAGGAGATAAAATGTGGTTTGACCGTTTAGGTATAAAATTTGACGGTGATACTTCAATCATATAAAAAAAGTCAAAGCCAAAGAAATCGAAACATGTGCTATCGCCTTGTAAGAGTTTTAGGTTAACATGATATAATAAGAAGTAAAAATTATGTATTCGAGCCACACTTCGCATGAGAGAAGGCTTGGTTCTTCGTTTGGTTGTTAAAGTGAGCTTGCAAAATTCCGGTTCTTCTCACTGCAAGAATGTTTTTTTCTCTCAGGTGAAACCAAGCTTGATACTGCTCGGTGAATTCATCTTCGTGGCAATTGTGGTTGGAGTCACACTTGGTACCATGCACACTACTGAGAAGAGAACACTGTTTGTTGGCATTCTCTGCATCATATTTGGCACCTTAATGTACGCCTCACCACTTAGTATCATGGTGAGTGTTCTCGCATCAAATCAATCGAATATATGGTTCTTCAATTTTCTGAATGTACTTATATGTATGTGCATGTGTGATGTGAGTGTTTCTAAATCCTTTATTTCCTGCAAAATAGAGATGACTTAGAGACCTGATTCCTTTTAACTCGTGATAATTTGTGCTATGGATTTGTTTTTTTGGGTATTTTCTTAATCTATCTATTAATTGCAGAAATTGGTGATTACAACAAAGAGCGTGGAGTACATGCCGTTCTATCTGTCTCTTGCAGCCTTTCTGAATGGTCTCTGCTGGACGGTTTACGCCCTGATGCCTTATGATCTCAACCTTATCGTAAGTCATTCTTATATCAGTAATCCTTTGAGTTATCATTTGATTGTTAATGTATAGCATTGAAATGATAGATAAATTTAAATTATTTTGTTATAAACAATCGACCAAGTTCAAATTGAATCAACCAGAATCGACGGTTGAGCCCCTCCTTTCTGCAATTCTTTGAAATTTTCTTGTAGTTCCCCAAGGTTTTAGATGGTTTATGACTCAAACCAGAACTGACCTGGTTTCAGTTCCTGGTTCCAGGAGAACTGGAAATGGACATGTTTGGCCAAGACGCTTAAGATACTTCCCTTATAGCCGATCTTTTGTATTGATTCAATCCAATTCAATTCAGCCAATTCTTTCAATCTGTTTGAAAAATCACCAAATCAAAACCGGTTTCTGAATAAAGAACTTACATTTCATATGGGTTGCCAGCAGATTGTTGTTTGTGATGTTCTTGAAATGTTCTAATCGTTGGTGAATTTATATGTTTTTCTGAGAAAAGAAATATATTTGTTGCTTAGATTCCAAATGGGCTGGGTGCACTGTTTGGAGCAGCTCAGCTGATCCTCTATGCATGCTATTACAAGTCAACACCAAGGGAGGGCAAAGCTGGTGGCGCCGCTGGGCAAGAAGGCTCACTTCCAACCGCACGCTCATCCGTCGGACCCGGCAACATATCTATGACTGAGGCTGTTTCTATCAATGTGCAAGGAAGGTAGGTTTCCTCGTGTTCTTCATAAACACGAGTTTAGTCAAATTGAACCAGGTTAGCTGTTTAGGAGAAAAGAGTATAGGGTTTTTTTTTCCTTTTTGAAGGTTGAGAAGAGTTGGACTTGTTTCTGTTTTGCTTCCTATTTTTTTTTCTTTGTCAGGTTCTCTAATATAAGGTAGGTTGCTCATGTTCTTCATAAACACGAGTTTAGTCCAATTAAGTCAGGTTAGCTGTTTAGGAGAGAATAGTATAGGCTCCTTTTTTTCCGAAGAGTTGGACTTGTTTCTGTTTCGCCTTCCTTTTTTTTTTTCTTTGTGAGGTTCTCTATATAGAGGGAACGAGGCTATGTATAAACTTTTGCTTGCTTGCAGCTAGTTTACTTCTCTCTCTCTCTCTCTCTCTCTCTCTCTCTCTCCATATATGTGTGTGTGTGTGTGTGCACGCCTGCACGTGCTCGCGTGCACTGATGTCCTCTTGTGCTATAGAACCACGTGCACTGATGTCCTCTTGTGCTATAGAACCTATTTTGCCATCTCTGCATTCGAGATTTTAGATCACCAAATGCAGAATAGGGAGGGTTGGTTATATGATAAATCAAAGCACAAGGATCCGCATATGGAAATAGATCTATTACTTGGTGAGTATTTGCAGAAAACCAGTCATGTCATTAGCAAAATTTGGAGCTACTAAACCTTTACAATCATCGTAGAGAGAAGGGAGAGAGGTTTTTGGAGCTTTTCCCAGCCCAGCAGAAGCCATCAGAAAGTAGCCACTGGAGAAATTCAAACATTCTCCAACATATGAAGGGATTTGTAGTTAGATATTACACCAAATCATGAAAACTTGGTATTTTAAGGTCCACGATGCTTGCAAGAAAACACAAGCAGCCGTTTTGCTGATCAGCAGGGATTGTGCCTCCACCCCTTGAGGTGTATCTACAGCCTCTGCTGGTGGCACTTCATCCATTTCCGGTATCGGGATTCCAACACCTTCTCATCACATTCTTGAGAGAACTTGGGCAGCACCATGGTGTCTCTGGTCTCAAATTCTGCTATTGAACCGAATAATTTTTTCAACCAATTATCCTTTTTGGAGGGGTTGGGTAGAATGGGGAGGCCTGAAGCCAGATGCGTGCACAGGGTATCGAACTCATGACCTTGGGCACGGAAGGATGGCATTTGATGGAGACCTAACAAGTTGCTCACGTCCTTACTAGGACGAGGTGAACAATAAGCAGCTTTAGGGATAGTGCATGGTTTTAATCATGGGCTATTCTCTAAGTCCACAGCCACCCAAATATGACCCAACAGACTGCCCATGGAAAAGCCTTGATCACAGTTCCTGGAGAAAACCATTGGTTAAATATTCATCTCACCCTAAAATGATGTCTAGAGTGTTGATCAAAATTCAAATTCTCATGGCACAAAATAGCAGCATTCAACAGAACGCAGGGCATGACCCCCACGAGGCAGGTGAGTTCAACTCCCGGGGTGTGCATGCGTGTGTTTTAGGGTAAATCTTTTTGGGCATGAGTTGACCATATAGGTGTTTCAAATTCTTTTAGAAGGTTGGATGGACGACTCTTTAACAAGAGAGGCTGCGCACTCGTTTACGTCTTTTCCTTTTCTTTATCCAAAATTCAATTTCGGATGAACAGTCATACATGACATATCAAATAGATTTTGGGTTCTTTTCGGTGATGGGTATCTCAATGTAAACTCTGCTTGCAGAGCAAATGAGGACACTGGTTTCTTTTATTTTGTTCGGGTGGGTAACTACCGTAAAGGTGGCCCTTTTACACATTGTGTATTCATTCTGTAATCTGGTGGGGGTCTGCCTGACCCCATCTCGACAATCCAAAAAAGAAAATAGGTTGGCTATTCCTCACATGCTCCTGATAGTGTTCCCAACATGCTCCTGATAGTGTTCGGCCCTGGCTTCCTCACATGCCCCTGATGTTGTTCCCAACATGCTCATGCCCATTCAGTAAAACATGAACTATGATTTTGTGAATACAAAAAATTACAATGTGGGGATTTACTACCCCCACTTGATACAAATGCAACAAGTTACAGGTTGCAACCTAAAATTTTCCTCTAGGAATATACAACATCTGGGACCAATGGCCTCGCTCACGCCATCGTGCTGCACATAAGTAACAGCTTCAGATTCATCACTTCAAGCACCAATGGCAGTATTGATGCTGAAGAGCCCAAAGTATACAACGGTAACAATCTTCAAGTAATTCACCTATCATGAAGCTTCTTTTTGCCGCTGGCTTCTGCTCGTGCACTGAAACCGACGGTGTTTAACTGTGAGGAGCTCGATTTAAGCATCTCACAGTATTCGGGATCTTCATGCTTCTTTTCCAACCTTATCTGAATAACTTGATGGTACATAGGGAAGAATTTCATCTGAATAGATGAATAAACAACATATGGAATGAGAGCAGAGAAAACGATGAAGCAGGTAACAAGCCAGAATGAAGGTGCAGGGCCACATGCTTCAATGAAAACTTTGTATGCTGTCGTAGATATTATCGGTGACATTGAACCATACGCCAGAAGGAAAATGTACCAGAATGTGATACTTCCCCATATAAATAGATGTTGTATCCATGTGAAGTAGTTCACTGCAAGTGCCAGTTGAAAGTTCACAATCCATACCACGCATGTGTACATTACTGTGCCAAGTATTTCCCTGCCCACAACTTCGCCGCCTATACGAAAAGCCTGATATTGCAAGGCATTTGTTGTGAAAAAGAAGACTATCATAGCATTGCAAACACCATTAAACATCCAGCTGAGAATCCGAAGCCAACTGAACAGAACATTCTTGACCCCCTCTTGGTATAACAGCGGAAACTGCAGGTAGGAAGACAAAGAAAAGAAAATTACATGGGTATAGATTATCGAACTAATTCGGAGCTTCATTTTTTGTATAAAATGATACTCTGCTCTTCCTGATCCAGGATCTTGATTGTAAGGATTACCCAATACAATGATGAGGTTAGGGATGAAATTACATTCGAGCTTCCAAGAACAGGAGTCAAAATATAACGTTATCCTGAACATGTATAGCGAGAGACAAATATAAGAGAGCTCAGAATAAAGCATCTGCCAGAAAGATGGAAAGAAAAGAATAATGCCCATGTCCCGAGCACTCGAGGAAATAATATGTCAAGTACATGCAGAATATCTTTTTTTTGTTACAAAGCGAGGCTGAAGCCATGCATGCAGAATGTATTGTATACGACTAGCAACAGCTACAATTTAAGTCATGCATTAAACATTATTTATTTGTACCATCAATTTAGATGCATATGGTGCATATTGCATTATATATACAAACAATGTTGAATGGGCATTTTCAAAAAATCCAACTCGTTGCATTTTTACCTGAAATAGAAATAGAATTCAAGTCATTCTTACCTGGAGACAGAGTCGTGCTGAAACATCTTGATCGAAAACACCCAAGGCAATGACTGGAAGCGATGTGAAGAAGACATTGTACAGTGACAAATACCGATCGTTATAGACAGCTTGCCCTGAGAATGATGTATACGCCTCATAGAGAAAACCTGCATTCCTTCAACACCACTGATGCCAATCCCAATGTCTGCTTCTTGGAGCATTCCAACATCATTTGCCCCATCTCCAATCGCTAGAGTTGTACTACCAGTTCTCATCTTAACCAGTCTTGTAACCTGCATTGTTATAATACAAACTCCTTTAGAGACACCAAAGAGGAGACTATGATTTGCCCTTTTAGCATATTATTTTTTAAGTAAACGTCTCTCCAGAAAAAAAAAATTTGCATTGATTTCATTTCAAGTAAGCCACTGGGTCTAACTATAACATTATAATAATAATAATAATGATAACAGAAAAAACTTGTGCAACTTGAACTTTTATATATAAAGAAAGAAAGGGCGAACACAGAGATGGATTATAAAGTAACAAGGAAAACTTACAAGTGCTTTCTGCTTGGGAGATGAACGACAGCATATAACAGATGCACAGCCGACGGCAAGTTCAAGAAACAAGTCCTTGACATCATCTTCTAGTGCATAAGTAAGAGACTTCCCATCAATGATTAGAGCTAGTGCCTCAGAGTTTTCATCTAATGTAGAAAGTAATGCCTTTCCCTCCCTTATTTGACGAATAACGCTTGCCTTAATTGCCTAAATAATCAGCAAGATTCCATCAAAATCATACAATATCAATGGTTAAAAGACTAATATATTGCTATGGTGATATGCTATTGTGCTCCATTGCAATATAGATCATCAAATCATACAATATCTCATAGCCTGAAGTTCAATGACTAAAAGACTACTATATTGTGTGTGATCTAATTAACGAGTTGTGCATGGGCTGCTACATATTGTGTTTTGCAAGTGCTTGCTGTACTTGTGTACAATGACTACCTAAAGATTTTACAATCATTTCATGACATGTAAAAGGGCCACCTAAATGCTATATCAAGATTAATGCCCATTGACAGAAATTAAGGGTCAAAGTTAAGGTTTACCGCTTCAGCAGCAGACTTGTCCTCCATTTTCTCCAGTGATTTGGTCTCTGGAGTGTCTGAGTTAATTATGATTTGTTTCATTCCTTGTCTGAGTAAACTACAAGCAAATCTGCAGTCACAGAGAAATTACCAAATTATTGACAACATATTATTTGCACATTGGATTTCAAAATTTAAAGATAATCTTTTCCAATATTGAGATGTCTCCATTTTAACAGTCAAAACCCATAGCTTAATCCCAGCCTGTGCTAGCTCCTGATAGAATATGATTGCTGTCCAATTTATCACCAGTCAAAACCCATACTTAATCCCAGCAAACTGTGCTAGCTTGTCAATGCATTCAGGAACCTATACAACAATATAGAACACAACATATAGAACACAAGTTCTTCTGATAGAATAGGATAAGGCTAATTTTTAAATACAGAAATAATTACTTGAAAAAGGTGAAAAGGTATTAGCTCTGCTGATTAGTCAAATATTTTCAATTATCTGATCACATAATTGTAATAGGTACTATGAACGCTCTGGCCAAAAAAAGAGAGCAAGCCCTTGTTTCCCTCTACTTTCAGAAAGAAAAACAGTATTTGTAACGTACCCCATCTTGAAGTTTGTCTTCAACAGCAGTAGCTCCAAGAATAATTAAATCCTTCTCAATATTTTGTGCTATTTCCTCTACAATCCGCTCCTGATCTGCACTCACTAAGTTCTTGGCCTCTGTGAATTCTTTATTAAATTGATTGTACTCTTCCTCATCAAGTTCACGATATGCAAGTATCAAGGTCCTCAAACCAGAATCAGCATATTCACTAAAGCTTAGTCTTCAAACTTCTCAAACCAGAATCAGCATATTCTAATGTGCTGCTTAGTCTTCTCTTCAAACTCCCTTCCATTCTTTGCAAGTCGTTCAAACATGACACTGATTGTGAAAGCCAGAAAGAAAAGCAATTTTATGTTTTGAACATCTAAAACAACTTGAAATGATGCTCACATAGTGTATTTAGGATAGCCAAGCACTAAATTCAGATTTACATAAGATAACAGGTCAAGGGACTTCGTACAACATAGCCAGAGATTGAGATGCACGGACAATCCTTAATTATGATTGGAAAGGCATCTCAAAGGATAATGCAATAAACACCGGTTGTTTGTTTCACAAAGGAAACTACCCATATCAAATATAGGATATTAGGATATGGGCAAGGAAGTAGTTAGCAATGAAATTCCGCCTCTATTCTATTAGTTCACTCCACCCATCACCCAGAGAGAAGAGGAAATGATCAAATTGCAGCATTAAAATTTAATACATAACTCTTTTGAACAAAAAAGTTGGCAACTAAATATTGGAGCAGATTTCTCCTGAGAAACATATGTGTATAAGGCACCACATTTAATCTTTAATATTTAAAAGTAAAGCACAAGATTACAAACCTGTCTGCGCCTTTGCTAAGTAGTAGTAGTTTCCCCTCCTCATCTCGTACAATCACAGACATCCGCTTTCTTGCACTACTAAACTCTAATATATTTAAAAGTTTGTAGGACCTGCAAAAGTGAAATTGTTGTTTTTAATACATAATAACTCAAGTTTCAATTGCAGATATGTGTAAGACATAGATAATTGAGCCTTCATACACAAGAACAAAAACCTGACCTTTTAGTTCTATTGCCTGATATGGGATCTAATTCATGCAGTGAAATAGTTGTATGCGTCCTTTCATAAAACTCAAACCCAAGTTCTCTGGCTGCAATCACAAAAGCTGCCTCATCAGGTGATTCAGCTTCATATGAAACTTTACCAGTTTCGTCATCAACTTCAGGTATTGCAGTATGGCATACAGCCAACAATCGTAGGAAGTTCTGGATTACATTGGCATTGGGTTCTTTGACCCAATTTCCATTCATGATCCTTTCATCCATGAAGTTAAACCCTTTAATGGATGACTTTGCTTCAGCAATCTTTGCAACATTGTTGTCTTCTTTCAACTCTTGACCAAAAGTTGATTCGTTTCTTCTGGATAGAGCTCTCTCAACTTCTGTAGCTACTCGTCCATAAGCAATCCCAGCAATAGAACACTTGATAAATTCCATAGAATTGCAAGTCAAAGTTCCTGTTTTATCTGAAAGTATGGTATCAACTTGGCCCAGTTCTTCATTCAAATTTGAGGTACGAGCATGTGCTGGGTATTATCTGGTCTAAGGTACCATCTCTTCATTATTCCATTCAATAGAAGATCAGCTGGAAAGAAATCATCCTTCTCCACCTTCACAACATCTCCAACCTTCAACTTCTTCCATTCAGTGTATTCAAAGCTTCCCTCTAGATGCGCTTTAACTTTCCGATTGTTGACTTCAATGTCCTGCAATACTTGAAACATTTAATGGTGCCCGCTAGTGCTATGATAATTGTTCAACCACAAAAGGCCTTCATGCTATAAATGTTAAAATGCGATATATGCATTGCACCAAACTGCACACGCTAGTTAACTCCTTAGCAGATACAAGCGTCCTAATCATGCGTAGTATGTTGCAGATATTCATAAGCTTTTGCTATTAAAATTTAAAGCACTCCAATCTAATGAACCCCTTTTAACATTTGAGACAAAAACCACAAATAATTAAAACCCGTGGTTGAAGTTATAAATATTTAGTATGCAAGTTGCTTGTATGCATATATACCTCTTTAGAAACTCAGATTGATCTGTTATCAAATTATTTGGTATATTGTTTTCCTCCATAAACTTGTCCTGTTATAACAGATCTTTTGCACGTATACTCTTCGGTTAACTGCCAGTCCATTAACTTAGCCAGGACTAAATAATTTTAACCAAATCAATGTACCGAATTTTGACAGAGCAAACAAAGGATTTCTTATAACAGGGTTATAATAAGTGAGCTTAGGAAGTACATAAAAGTCACCATCTAAGCAAACAAGGTTTATGTTTCTCCATTTGGATTATAAGGTTTGAACCATTTTATCTCCCCTTCCTTGCCTCGGACAATTACAAACACCCACAATGAGAAAGGAAAGATTGTCTTGCTTGAATTCCCTTGGCTATATGTTTCCTCAAAGGGCAATAAAAGAAGCTACCGTTCCTTCTTGTGAAAACACATCAGGAACTATAGAGAAGATGCTTATGTGATTCAATCTTTTCTTCGAAGAGTAAGGGTGCTTCACGGTTTCTGGTTGTCCGAATAATTGTTGTGTCTCTCCAGCTCCTACCGGCATGAGGAAAAAGAGGACAGGTGAAAGAGACAAGCGAGGAATCTGAATAACTCTAAGGGAATTAGGTGTGGAGTTTGCAGCAAGCAAGCGCAACCACCCTTCGTCTTCGTCTTCTGCTTCTCCTTCCCATCTACCTCAACCTCTCCCCAGAAACTCACAGCCATGCCAAATAAATGCAAAGAAGTTCATTCGACACAAAATAAGATTCAGCAGTCGATGAACCACATTCCTAGAAGCCTAGTCTAACTCTCTCTCTCTCTCTCTTTCTCTCTCTCTCTCTCTCAGCATGTGAATTTTGAATGTAAAAAGTTTAAAATATTGTGATTAATATTAGGTGGGTGAGTGTCCAAGACGGCACTGCAAAGGAGTAAAATACATGAGAAACGTGATCATACAAGGTTTCCAATCCCTGTTTGTTTGGGAAGATTTGGTGAGAAAATGAACGTTGGTAGCCGTGATTTTGATTCTTTGATGCACAAACAAAGTCGGGAATGTGACAAAAATGCGAGGAAAATGAGGTATGCAAGTAGCGGCCGGCATGATGGCACGTGTGGAAATGAACAGCTGGTCAAAAAGGACTCTGACTCTCATTACTGTTTGTTTGTTTTGTTTTCCTCCAACCATGAAACTCCAAACTTGTAGGACTTTCTTTTTCTGATCAACTCCGGCAGACAGGCTTTCTACTGGCTGGAATAACCGAACGAGTGATACTGCGAGTCTAGGACCCTGCTACCAGGCTGTAGTACAATGAGCTCATCTGACTTGGGTGTCGACTCACAAGAAGAAGGTGATGAGTTCGATACAGGAGGCATGTATATTGCTTCAGCCTCCCGATTGTGACAATAATAAGATCGGATGAGGTGCAATTTTGCATCCCAGGTTTTGACACGAGAACTATTTTACTCTGAGCATTCAATTTGATCAGAAGTGTTGCTCTCAACATTCTCAATCTTAAAAGTGTGAAATTTGCAAAAAGCTTCTTGTGGGTGACTTTTCTACTCACGAGATATGAAAGGTAGCTAAGGCATTTGAATTGTATTTGGGGTGCTCCATACATCCTTTAGTGAAAAGGACCTCCTAGTCACAGCATTGCTGAATTTGGTGTCTTGACATTGGCATAGAATACAAATCCAATGCCATTGGCGAGCTTATTATGGAAACCCTAAATTGTTCACGCGAAAGAGGATACAAGTCGTCGATCTAAAACCCAAATTTCGTTGTTTTCCAAAAAGAAAAAGAAAAAACAATTTCAGTGCTCTTTGGAGAAATCGCGCTCTCAGGTCCTTGATCAGAATTATGGTTTTCAGGAAATGTATGAATGAATCAGCTTGGTAATGTCAAAAAACAAATTGCTTTCTCAATCAAAATTTGAGATCATTTTACAAAGTTTAAGAGTAAAACAGCTCTTGGCATTCATGGCATTAGCCCAGCTGGCAGGGGACTCTCTACTCACGACATGCAGGTCATGAGTTCGATGCCTGGGGCATGCACACCCTCTTCTCTTTCTCTTTCCTTAGGCTTTGGGATTTACCCCTTCACTGTCATTGTCAAGAGCTTCTTTCTCCTACACCTTGCTGTTTATTGGTAATTTTTAAGGTGGCACATTAATCAAAATAATTGCAAAATATATGAAGTTTCTTACAGATGGTTCTGACTGTGTTAACACTAAATTTGAGGTCAAATATATAACATGGCATTGATGAAGTTTGTCATTTAGGTGAACAATTTTTGATGTGTTATGAAAATTTTATTATGTTAAATGTTCCAAATTTGTTAAAAGTTAGATGCCTCGTTGAATATGCTTCTCTTTTCTTCTTTTAGACCAGCCTTCCTTTTTAAAATAAAGAACTTCTAACTATGATCACCAACTCTCCTACCATTGATCAACAACTTCTTGTGCACGTTAGAAAAGGTTCTCTTTTCACCATGGTGACAAAATTATGAGATGAATGAGCACCAGGATAGACAGCTCACCTGGCCGGGGACTCGGCTCATTGAAGGTGGTGAGTTCGATACCTGGAGGAGTGCATACATGTCTGTGGCCTTTCCATTGTACAAAAAGAGAAAAAGAGATGAATGAATGATCCACATGATCCAAATTTCTTGGATTTCCTGTTATTTAATTTAAAATTAAAACCTCACCCTTTGTAAATTTGATGATTATATTGTTAAAGGGCTCTCTTTATTGTTGTAAATGTACCTTTTCTCTGATTTACATTTGTGTTTGTTTAAAATGCATGTTTTCTGGATTTTGTTTTTAACTTGGATCAAACTGCTTGTTAAGGGTTTGGGACCGTTTTGAAGAGGTCGGAACAACCTAACATAAAGTTTAGCACTTGGGCGTGCTCTCAGAGCGGTGGCTCAATGGCAGGGCACTCTGATGGTGTTGGTGCTTGTGGGGAGTTTGTCTCTCAAAGGTGCATGTGTGGGGGTGTGCGTGAGGCCTCGGCCTTGGCCCGTGCTAGCTTCACCCTCCAGTTATAACTTAAAAAAAAATAGAGGCTAGACCCCTATAGGCTTGTAATCATGGTTTCTAAGAAAATATATTTTCGTGTTTGATTTAAAAATAATGTTGATATTTGGATTTTTGTGAAAGATGAAATAGGCACTTGGGTTTTCATATGAAGTCCTTGAGTCCGTTTATTGTGACCTACCTCTCTCTTAATGTGTCGAAGTATTTGACTTAAATTATACCTATCACGTCAACAATAGGTTTCATGTTTGATGCACAATAGAACTTAAAAACTCTTGACACCAAAAATCAAAACCTAAGTCCTCTTAAACCTTATATCAATCACACCCCTACGTATTATTTAAACCCTTATTACCCATAAAGCAGTCATCGCCCTTTAGGCTAAACCATATACTTAATTTCTTATGAGATTTTGCCCATTCAAAATTTCTTTTATTGTTTTCTTTCTGTTGGGGAGAGGGTTTAAAACATTAAAGAACTGATTCTCAAAAAACTAATCATTTGAAAATCGATCACATGATTTCAGACCAAATTCATCAGTATATTTACTGGATCTTAAATTTTGTTCTTGTGCCATATATTTTTAAGCAGCTTTCAAAGTAGTTACTCTATGTGTGTCTTGCATAATCATGGACTGTTTCATTCACTTTTGAACATACATTATAATTTTAAAATCCCATGTTGAAGGTTTGAGAATTGTGAAGAGCATCCTTTTTTCCAGAAAATCTAGATGTGCTAATGATTTGAGACCGGCATATCCAATTATTAGAGGTCTTATTTTATTAATATCGTGTTGATTGGATGCTCTATGAGACTCCAAACACATATTGGAATCTTTTTAGTCAGATACCCGAATCTACACTTGTTTTTGTACATCAACCCATATTCTTTTTCCTTTTCTTTGAAGCTTGAAACACACTTAAAGAATTGGCAATAAGGTAGAAACAAACCACATGTATCCATGTTTTCAAAAGGTGCCCCCAAAACGTAGGTATAAAAGTGCACATAACATTTGCAAATTGTACTTCTCTAATCATGACACATTAGGTATATCACATATACATGTATGGTATATATAGTTAATATACATGTATATATATGTGTATGATTCCGATCATAAAGTGAATTGGGTCCATTATTTATATAGAGAGAGGGCTTTTATTGCATAATGCCCTTTGGTGCATAATCTTACATAAACGTTTTCATTATTCTATCTTTAAGATCCATAATGGAGATTGAGATAAAATGTATTGTTGTAATTTTGTATTATACTTAATGCATAATGTGCATTAAATGCAATAAATCTCCATTATCGATTTTAAAGATCGAACGGTGGAGATGTTTGTAAAAGATTATGCACCCAAACACACACAGCGCATAACCTTAATTTGGCTCCATCCGTTACTCTGTCACTACCCATCACCCTTTTGAGTGTGCAGATAGTAAAAAGAATGTGCAAATAATAATCTCGGTTAAAAGTTGTTACCCTTAATCGGCGAGAACTCAAAGCTCATGAAAAAATCATATTGAAAAGTATATCATAAAGGATATACTGGTATACTAAGTCATACGGTATAATATGGCACTTTTAACAAATAAAATTACTATAGAAGTTGAAAGGTATAATAAATGAAAAGATAAAGTATGATTCGCGTGTACAATACAATACGGTGCAATAAAGATCGATAAATGAACAGAAAATAATATCCTCACCTAGATTGAATCGATTCATAACAAGCATATAATATAATGGAATCGCATAGTCAAAACCATATGATATTTCTATCATTGATTAAATCAAGGACCTGAGTCTTGTAATTATTTTGTTAAGATAAAGACAGAAGCTGCAATATTTTATACTAAGGGTTGGACGACCTTACAAGTACGGTGATTCCGGAGGCAAAGGTTCCGGGTTGGCTGGCAATCCAACACATAGAATAGTTTCCTTTGAGTTTGGATCTGGATTTCCTTTGAGTTTGGATCCGGATCCAGATCCAGATCCACGTACCAATTCAGTCATAGACTCTATCTACAGCATGCAATTCCTAGTGGGTTGTGGGTTAGAGATGTCAGCGGGTCGGGTTGTTACCCAAAAACTTCGGGTTTGATTAATCTCAAGTTCAGGTTGGTTTTGCTTTTTCATTTGTGGGTGCTGGGTTGACCTGCTTTTGACACAAACATGAATGACACAAGAGCACAACCTGAAACTAAAAACTCCTGAGAACATGAAACCAGAGATGGACGTAGCAGAAGTCGGTTCTCGACACAAACATAAAGTGACATTGCACAACGAAGTACGAAATTGCTGAAAATAAAACACTGCATCCGAAATTCCAACAAGGACAGGATTGAAAAGAAAAGCATGTGTTATTGTTCATACTGTAACACGGAAAAATCAAGCAGTGTTCAAGTTGACCTGTTTTACACACAAACACAGAATGTACCACCTCTAGATTGAGTACATCTGACCTGTCTACCTGGTTCAGTATAAGTGTGTACATCCTCAAAGGGTTGCGGGTTACATCCAACGGGTTCGAGTTAAGACCCAAACCCGGACAAACCTTTCCCAGTGGGTTGCATCCAACTGGTTCAGTATAAGTTTGTACACATTTCGTTTTAATTTTGCAGTTCTTGCAATTTTGGCGTGCTAGAACTTGTAAATTTGTATTGGTTTTTCCATGATTGAAACCAGTGGCCCTTCCTTATATGGTTCCAGCTGGTTCCATACCGGCCCGAACCGATTCATTGGCACCTGTATCGGGATGGATTTTCGCTAGATCGGCCAGCCCGCAAGCTTCCCGGTCGATCGACGCCATTCGTATTTGCTGATGTGGCATCAAGGCATTGGTCCATGAATCCCAAAATCATTAATTCAAGCTCCATAAACCAACTAGGTTTTCCAAAGCCTTGGTATGATCATCTGACATATGATCATACAGAAGTCCATATGACTCGGAAAAGAATATATCTCGCTATCGTATGCGTAGAATAAGAATTATTCATTTCTTTCTATGCAAGCTAACGTTTTGGTCATTGTCAAAAGAAGAAAAAAAGTAAGGGTGCTCCCTTTGGGCGGAATTTCGTGTCTCGGGTCATATGATTTCAAATACGTGTTAAAAGTAAATCTCAACTGCAACACGACTCGAATTCTATTATGTCAATTTGGTGACACGAACACTACGTTTGAGGGTCGTGGTCATCTCAAGCTTTCTTGATAGGATGTACGTATTACACCCATTTGCATGTTTTGGGTCATCTTTTTTTCATCCGTGTCAAAGACGAAAACTGAGCATGACCCAATATTGTTGTTACTTTCGTTGGACAGGATACCCGATCTTTACTTTAATTTATAACTAAAGCGATATTGTTCTGTTTATATATAAATTCCACACACAAAAATATACGAATTTTTTTAATTTTACCATTTTCCGGAACTTATAATTTGTTATTGCTATTGCTAAATAGTTAACATAAATAACTTTTTATTTAGAAAATGTTAACGTGGGGACAAGTGCATGATCGAATCATATACGACACACACCTTTAACGTGGGGCATGTCCATGTGAGACTGTCTTAAGGCAAGGGATTTGGATCCTAACCTGTTTTGGATACAGATCCAATTAGTGCAAAAGTGCTTTCGGGTTTCTGTGTACTAAGAAGGACATGGTAGGAATGATCTACTCTCGGTAGTTGTTCAATAATGTCAAGCCCAAACCCAGATCCAAATAGTTGAACCTGCTTCCTTGGGCCTTGTCTGCATTGTAAGATTGCCATGATCGGATCCAGATCTCACATGGACCGCATCTGTTTTCAGAGGCATTCTCATTAACAAGTGACAACCAACTTCATCCCCATTTCCATTAGCATTGCAGGTGTTTTCGTTCAATGATATGAGCCCATACCCAGATCCAAATAGTCTAATGGACCCACTCGAAAAGACCATTAATTAATCTGTAATCCATTTTTCTCGGGTCTAGATATTCACATGGATCTCATTTGCTTTCGGAGGTATATCATACCCATTTTAGCAACAAAGAGAAATAACCTTAAGTCGGTCGATTTAGATTTTCATTTCATTAAAACTGCACCCAGAACTCAACCCGAATGTAACATGTTTCCGTTCAATTACTAGGTTCGACGAATCAAATTCACATTAATATCAGATCCATAATCCATATTTCCAACCCATCAATACCCATAAACTTGAATCCTTGAGGATGAATTTGACTTCCTGCGGATTGATCTCAAAATGGCCGACTTAACTTGAGCACAAAATTTGATTTCAGGTCTTTGATCCTCGATCAGGTTGGGACCATATACAAAGCAAAACTCGGTTGGGGTCCAGTACTGCATTTTCTTTCTGGGTCATGAAGAACATCTGAGCAGTACATTGCACCTATTGCTTTCAAATTTGGCTTTTCTCAAATAGTCAGATACTACCACCCATCTTCTTGTCTTCCTAAAAAGAAAAGCTTTGAGTGGAATTAATTATTGAAATTATCCAATACTGACAGTAAATTGCAGGAGCTTTTTATCCAAAACCCATATCCAGGTTAAGCATGTGCATGGTACTAAAAAGCAATTTTATAATTATCACTACCTATTGTATTGTATGACATGAAGCAATCTATATATATAAAGAGGGAGAGCATATCCTATACACACTCCAATCATGCTCAAATCCACTTTATCATCTCAACTATTTAACACGATTTCACTACTTCAACAACCAACAATAGTCCTCCATCACTCCAAACCACCTTTCATCGGTTAAAATTGTTCACTGTCATCAAAACCACATAGAAAAATCTAAATATTTATGTATATATGGTTTATTTAGGGTTTTTATGTTGTTTCATAATGGCAACAATTGTTTTCATCGCCGAAAGGTGGTTTTGAAAAGTAAAGGATTAGTAAAATGTTGTGATCAGTGGTTAACAGGACATAACCATGAGGATTATCATGATTATATACCCTAAAACATTATGCATATATATATATATATATTAGAAAATATAAGCAAAAGCAAAATTAGTATAACGTATTTAGATTAAGGGAGAGAACCGGATGTGTCATATGGTGGCGACCATGTAGTTTTTTCTCTTGTACCATAATTCTATCAGTTATCAGCACACCGCTAAGGGGAGACCATTAGGTGGATGACCAAGTTTCCCATAATCTTTTCAACCAAGTCTGCTACATTGGCCTGCTAAGTCCATGAACAAGACCTTATATGGTCCTACGCACGCACGCACACACACACACGTATGTGCATATGTTGTCGGGTTAGATCCAAGCCAAGATTACAAGTGACTCGATGGATCGAGGATTGTAGAAAAAAATCAATTCATATGATACCATCAAAGAAATGCTTCTTGGTAAGGAAAAAAGAAAGATAGAGCATTATATACTTGCATGCTCCTTGCTTGAATATCCATGTATGTATATATATAGCATCAATGGTGGGTAGGATTCAATAATTCTCTTCTCTCTGTGTGTGTGAACATGTATATATGTATATACTTATATGTGTTGGTATATATACATGTACACATATCTCTTCTCTCTCTTTATATATATATATATATATATATATATATATATATATATATATATATATATATATATATATATATATAAAGTTGTTTGTAGTACTCTAATCAACAACCAAAGTTGTCTCCCATCACTGTGCTCTTTTTCAAGCCAAAGTGGACTTTGCTGTACAATAAAAGGAGTAAGCCTCATGATGAGGAAATTAAGAGAAAGGTGACATCTTTTGTTATTTGTTAGGTGCGTTGGTTGGGAGAAAAATAAAGCCACGTGTCAAACTATGTTTTGTAGGGTTATAAATATTTTTATAGAGTTATCATATTCCTATTATCAAGATTGAGATTAGATATATAATATATAAAGAGAGAGTGATTGGATCTATCAACTATTTTCACCTGTTTGTACTTACATTTTTTTTAGTGGCATGAGTGTAAATAATATCTTTTATATATTTTAAAAATTCTTTTAAAAAATTAAATTACATTCATACCACTCAAAAGTAGTGGGAAGGCATATCATATCCACTTTATACATATAAGGTCTTGCAAAGCATGAGCTACCATCGACTAGATAAAGACAAAGCATAAGGTGCAAAAAAGAATAGGAAGAAGATAATACTTTTGTAAATGGTTTGCTTCTAAAAAATTAAGGAAGAGAAAAAATTTATTTTTCTTTTCTCTTTATATCATAAGAATGATTTGTATATATAATGACCTGCTACATTTTCTTCCATGTAACTTATCATTTTGGCTTTCTCGTTTCCATTTCAGTTTATAGGAGAGTAACGACTTAAATCTTTTCTTCGTTATTTTGTAAATAAAAAGCAGTTAATGTAAAACTTTTGTTATTTAATAAGAAATTACATCTTCAAAATCGGTAAGGAGGGCCCTTTCTTTACAAATTTCAGAGAGGTTGAATGTGGACATTTCCATTTACATCTCCCACTTGACCACACGATCTTTATAATGATATATTTGTTTTCCTCCTACTAATTTATGGATTACTAGATTATATCATCTCTAGTTATTCAAGTAAAGCAACTAACCTTTAGTTATACCTAATATATGGTTTGTAATAATTAATATGTTTTTTCTATATAACAACAAAAATTGTGTGTATTTTCAAGCATATCTCAAACTCATGAATGTACCATGTTTAGTAAAAAGATCTTTTAAAATACCTTTAATCAAAGAGTCAACCAATATATCACTAGTTAACATATAAAATATAGATATTTCATTTTGTTTAAGCATGACATGAATATAATAGCTTTAGAACTATCAACTTCATTCTTAACAAAAGTAATTACTGTATTATTGTCATAATAAATGATAATTAGCTTATTGGTTATATCCATCTTTAAACCATGTATAAAGTGACTTATTCAAATAACACTTGTTGATGTCATACTGCAAAGAAAACACTCAACTTTCTATGCATGCAATACTATACAACATTATTTTTTACAAGCCCAAGGAACAACATCACTTCCAAATAAGAATATTTGGTTTGAAGTTGACTTATTGTCATTTTTGCGCTAAACAAAGTCAGTATTTGAGTGTCCTACTACTTTTAATTCATTGACTAGAAAACATAACTTTAAACCTTTTGTTCCTATTAGATATCTTGAAATCATTTTTACAACTATTTAGTGTTGTCAACCAGTATTACTTTGATATCTACTTAAAAGACCAATAATAAAGTTGATATCATGTCTCATACATAATATGATATAAGTCAAGTTATCCAAAGTTTCTTGTTTCTTTATAAGAAACATTAGGTTGTTTTCTCTCTTACTGGGATAATTAACCTTACTCAATTTAAACCCTTTAGCAACGGGTATATTTGAAGATTTGCAATCACTTGTTTTAAACTTCTTCGAGATATAATTAATATATTATTCTTAACTTAAGAACAAAAGTTTAACTTTTGTATCACGAGAAATCTTTATACTAAAGTTATATGATGCCTCTCCCTTTCCTTTATTTCAAACTTTGAGTTCAACTATGACTTAGTTTTAATAATCATTTCATTATTATTTATAGTCACTAATATGTCTTCTACATATAAAGATAAAATTATAAAATAACTCTCACTATTCTAAACATATATAGAGTAGTCAAATTCATTGGCTACAAACCTAAATTCAAAAATGATATTTTGAAAAGTCAAATATCATTGACGAAGTGATTGTTTAAGGTCATATAAGGATTTTTTCAATTATACTTTATCTTCCTAGCCTTCAACCATGCAGCCTTCTAGTTGTTGCATATAAATTATTTCATCTAAATTATCATTTAAAAAGTAGTTTTATATATACTTGATGTAAATAGAAATCATAATCTTTAGAAATATCCAAAATAATCCTAATAGATACAAAGTTTGCAACATGTAAATATGTTTTTACATAATCTATCCCCTTATTTTGTGAAAAATCTTTTCCAACTAATATTGTCTTAAACTTATCTATTGTTTTATTGACCTTATATTTGTTTTCATAACCTATTTACAACCTATGGTTCTTCTTTTAGGCAAATATGTTAATTTTCAAACTTGATTTTTCTCAACATATTCAATTTTTTCATCCATTGTTTTTTCTCAATCTTATGATTTATATGAGTTAATAGTTTATTAATATGTCAAGATATCAGTTAAATCATCTAAATTACATACTTTCTCTATAAGATAAGTGTGATCATCATACTTCATTTGTAAGGTAAGTGTGATAATCCTCTAAGTAGAACGGTGTAACTTTGAGTTTTTTATTTCTACTTAAAGTTTAAGTTTGAACTATAAGGTCATTTGGATCACTATTCATGAGTTCAAATGACAATTGATCCAAATATATTAGATCATTAACACTTTCATCATTATTTTTAAGAATGTGATTATTAATATCTTCTAAGAATTAAATATTCATATTTTATATTAAATCATGGTCCTTGTGATAAAATTTATATCCCTTAAACCTTTAAGGTATCTAATAAAAATAAATCTTAAGGACCTACTATTTAGTTTATTTCTAAATTGATTAAGGATCTACATAAGAAATATATCCATACCTCCTAAGATAACTTAGGTTTGATTTTTTACCAAACTACATTTTATATGGTGTAGATAAATAGGCTTTTAAGGTACCCCATTTAATATATAAATGGTTATAGTAGCTACTTCTTAAAATACTACTATCATAATAAGAGAAGCATATATTAACATTGACAGTCATATTTAGTAGGCTCTATCTTTCAGCTACACCATTTGATTGAGGTGTTTTGGGTATGATATTTTTTTTAAAATAGCAAAGTTTTTATAGTATTTAAGAAAATTTTTAGAGGTATCATGGCCATGGTATTTTGTTTTAAAATACCAAAGTGTTCATAATAGTCAATTTTTTTTGTAGAGGTGTATTCTCCACCTCGATTAAATCTTAAGACTTTGATTGATTGATTCAATTATTTTTTAACTTTCAACTTATATTCTTTAAATGTTTTAAATACCTCAAATTTATGTGCTAAGAGATATAAATAACCATATCTCGAATAGTTATCAATGAAAGTTATAAAATAAATATTCTGATAATGAGACCTTATTATAAATAGTCTATGTATATTTATGTGAATGATTTCTAATAGGATTATTGCCTTAATTATTTATTTAGGAAATGATTTTTAGTCATTTTCTCTTGTATAAAGGCTTCACACTTATTAAAAGTATTTTCCTAAAACCCAAGCAATAAGTAAAAGTTGACTAATTTATTATACTTATTGAAATTTATATGCTCTAGTCTTTTATGTCATACATTCACATCGATGGAAAAGGCATAATCAATATAAGTATAAGAAAAAAATTATTTTTATTGATATTTAGTTTCAACATACCATGTTTAGAGGCAAATGAACCTAAAAAGAAAATATATCCATGCTTCCCTACGATAACCTTTTTAAGGATAAACCCAACCTCACACCTTTTCTTGACTAGCATAAGTACATGCACCAAAACATATGGCACTATCTGTACATCAGTAAAAACAACAGGGATGCTTCTTATATCAATCCTGAAGACCCAACACATATGACATCAACAAAAGAGTTGTTGCTCACATACATATGATGCTCCTCATGCATGTATTCCCTCACGATAAAAGTTCTCACCTTTCTCTTTCAAATATGATGGACCACTCTAGAATCCATCTACTAGCCACAAACAAGACGGTTCGAAGATGACTTATATGACGAAGTTTCTAGCTATGACCAACATTTGAGTTAACACTCAATAACATTATCTCCTTCTTTATTCTTTGAGAGTTATATATGTAAAGAAGTAGTTGGAGATCTAACTTAACCGTAATATCATATTTTACAGTTATAGTCAGCAATTATATATATATATTGGTTGTAATGGATTCCTTGTAGCTTTCTATGTTATGTAGGTTCTCTAAATCTAATATATGTGTATATATATAACCTTGTACATGCTAGCCTACTCAAATAAATCTTAATCATGTGTCTCACATTTATATGTGAATTAAATTTGAGTTAAAAAGTAAAAATATATATCCAAATAAAGTACATATTTTGTTTTAATTCAAAATTAAAGCATTCATCAGTTGAATTTATTTGAATATGGCAGCTTCTAAATATAAGAGTACATACCAGGTTATCTCTCTCTCTATATTCCACAATAGTGGGAGGAGTATCTACACTTTCGGCGGATATATTTAATTTTTGAGAGTAAGGTTGGAAGATATACATAACTTTCATGTACTACAATTGTTTGGGTTATCTCTGTGTTCGTGTCGTCGGATTGCGACCCTTCAAGTTCCTCGTTACGCAGCACCAAGATGGACGGCTGATGCTAGGGGACTGATGACTACCATCGATATTGATGTGACTGGCTCAGAAAAAGGGCCACTCACCTTTTCTTTCTGCTTGCCGTTTTCTATCGGGGTGAAGTCTTACGGTAGCCTCTGCTACTTCAAATTACAGAACAACTCTTCGGTTCCTTCTCTCTCATCGATTCTCTTGCTTCCTGAGGTAAACAGATACCCAATTCTTAATTCTTCCGTTTCGGTCTGTTACTTTTGTTTCCTGGGTTTCGTTTGGGACTGAATTTTCTTTAGGGAAAATTGAGCTTTTAGGGTTTTGCGGTGCGATGCAGCGATTTGGGTAAATGTGCATTCACGTTGTTGAAGGTTGCTGCCTATGAGGTTTACGGTTTTTCGGCGTCCTTGTGTTGGCCGTAATACTCGTCTTAGTTTCTTTTGCTTGATTTCCTATTTCATTTCAGTTTTTTTTTCTCTCTCCCTACATTTAAATTTTAGTTTCTTCTCTCTGGTGGTTTGGTGCGTTTGGTAAAACATAATGCTTTACTGCATAAGATTGAGCCCTTTGTTCTGGCATCGCGTTACTTGGATATGGCTCTTCTTATATTTGAGGTTTCGTAGTGATCGCACAGTTTACTCGGTGCCATTCCTCGGGATTTTCTCTGAATTTGTGTTGGATATCATTTATTGTTCCAGCGCACTTGAATGTGTCTTCATCATGGGCATAGCCATAGGATTGTCCGTCTTTGATTTGTTTGCTAGTCTCTTCTGTTCTTCCTTCTTCTTTGTTTCTGATGCTCAATTGATTCACAAAGCATGTGATTAAGTGTTTGAAATGGTTTGTACTTGATGAAAGTGTTGTACTTATTTTTGTTATGCGTTATTTACTGACTAAGTTCTTTTTTTTTCATCACAACCTATGGCTTGTGGTGAATTGGATTAGGAATTACATCAGTCTCAATGTCTCAAGCCAAGCCTGGAATGAGGAGACCTGTATTCATCAAGGTTGATCAGCTTAAGCCAGGAACAAGTGGCCACACTCTCACAGTCAAGGTTGTAAGTTCCAACATGGTGTTACGAAAGGGTCGCCCTGCTGGGCCCAATGTTCGCCAAATGCGTATTGCTGAATGCTTGGTTGGAGACGAGACCGGAACCATCGTTTTCACTGCCAGAAATGAGCAAGGTAACATATTGTAATTGTTGGGATGTTTGATTTGAGGAGAACTGTAATGGTTGATGTGTAGATCAGGAGTTTGTCTTCTTCAATAATGGGAAAGGGAAACAGTGACGAAGGAATCAAAACGGTTAAGTGAAAATGCATATACTTAAACTCTTTCATCTCCAGCTTTCACATGTGTGCTTTCATATTTCTTCAAGGACATTTTTGGACTTGAATCATTCTGTTTCTATACATTAGAGATACTGATCTAGTAAGCAATCCATTTTTTCAGTTCTATGAGTAAGCGTGTTACAACCATGACCATTTATTGGTTCTCCTTCGTTGTGTCCCCATAATGCTAAAGTTAACTGATTCCCATCTGAATGTTGCTTCCTCTTTTACCATTAGTTTTGTGCCAAATAAGCGTCCAGTAGATTTTGAATTTTTTCCCTTGTGACTATAATTTAAAACGTGAACCTTGTCATGTGATTCTCCTAGTCAGTTCCCACAAAGAGATGTCAATGTCTACAATTGATGCTGGGATACAATCATCTTCTCCACCATTTTCCTGTTAGAGATGGCCCAGCCATGGGAAGCTATCCTTGCGTGCATCCAAATGTCGTTTCAGTAGTCTTTTCAATTTCAATGTTTGTCACTATAATGAATGTTACAAGGGCTTGATATACTCATCAATTTCCCTTCCAATTGTGCGTCTGAAAGTTTTCAATGATATATTGCTTAGAATATTGCATCTAGACTAACAAAGACTCTACTTTGTTTTAATAAGCTAGCGTCAATTGCTCCTATAGTGCCAAAGCTAGTGCAAGGGCCTCTCAAGGATAATTGTTGCTCACTTGATATACACTAAAGTTGTTTGCATACTTGGACGTGCTTCAGTGGGTATGGTTTTACATGATAAAAACATTCAGAAATCTCTATGAAGTACCTCAGTTTTATTTCAGATTGCATTTCCTCTCAATGGAAGTAGCTTCTTTTGTTAATTCTGCATGATATGGTTTTCATTGGAGTCTGGGATTAGCACATTGTGGCCTGTGCCCTCTGTTTGGAGTACCTTTTATGTTTTGGTAAATGTTAGTGCATCGTTACTTGAGCGGACAAGCTACAAATGGTGTGCATTTGATGCAACGCATACCAAAAAAATATTTGGCAAGTGTGAAAATGTCACATAACTTCTATCCACCATGTTTTATTTTGTGAAATCAGATTTTGTGCAGGTCGAATTCATGTTTTGTCAATTCCTTCTATACGAATTAGCAAACTTTTTCCTGTAGTCTGTAGGGGACCTTTCTTATATTTTTCAGTTATTTGAATCAATGACAATGTTATATGAAGTCATATATCGGATTGTACAAAACCTGGGTTTTCTCCTAATAGCTTAATTAATTATTATTTAAAGTATAAACCAGACTCGAACTGTATGTGGTCTTATGAGTTATGATCCTATAAGAGTCCATGACATTACTGATTCTTTACTTGCTTAAGAATATGAACCGAGTGGAGGAGCCAGCTTTTTGTGGATCTCATATATGTCTACATCTATATCTATATCTATATACACACAGAGCCCTGTGATTTTCTTGATATGGCACGGACTGAAGCTAGTGGTTTGTGTATTTAAATTGTGAAGGTCCCAAGGAGTTTAACATGGTGGAAAGGGCCTCCTATGTTGCAATGGAAGTCATGGGTCCAATTCTTATGGGCTCCATCTCTATTGAGTAATCTGTTGCCCAGTATACGCCCCAGGAATGAGGGTGTCACCATTGGGATTTTAGTTTTTGCACCACTTTTGGAACTTGAAAGCGTTAAAGACTAAATCTCTACTCCTTTCAAATGAAGGCCACCTTAGAATCTTAAGCCTCTTTTAATTGTGAGGTTTATGCCTCCCTCAAAAAGCAGCTTTAGCCTCTAAATGAGGTGCTCGACATTCTAAGAGGTGATTGCCACTTTTTGATGGGCAGGAGCCTACTTGACAAAGTAGTCCACATAAGATGACTTTTAAGAATGTCTCGTTATGTACTTTTGTAGATTCGTAGTATCTTACAAGTCAAAAATTTAAGGCTTGAAGGCTTGAACGATATCCGTCTTATATTTCTGGAATTTAGTATTGGCTACAAGTTTAAGATTTACTACTGTGCTTGATGCCTTATTTGTGTTTTCCAAAAATATCCAACTGTGCCTTGCAGTTGCACCTAGGAAACCTTGGTTGTGGCGGAGGCTAACCACCTGGATGCAGTTAACCAACAAAAGGAAAACGGAGGCTTGTTTCATATGTACTTTCATTATCACATTGTACCTATGGAAGCATCTGTACGTTCACATCGTGTAATCTGTCAAAATAATACCCTCTTCAAAAGGTCCCCAACTCCTTCCTTGCAAGGCCAGGATCTCTACTGGCTTGCAGAGGAGGTGCTTTATCTCTGATTACGTGGTGCAGGGCTCATTAGAATTAGGAAAGTCATAATTAGTCTAAAAGAAAATGTTCCATCTAGCTCACAGGATTCTGTTTTCTACTTGGTTGATTTGTCTTTGCGCAACTCCATGACGAGAGCATGAGTAGGTTATCTATTAGTGTGTCTTTGGGCCTAGGTACTTCTATTATAATCATTTTAGTGAAGCATTTTATAGTATCTTCCATGTGATTTTTCAGGCATTCAAGTTGCAGTGGTGGCTTAAGCAACCATGTCTTCTTTGTATGGATTTACGTTTCATCCATATTCTGCTTTATATGTTTTTCCAATTATATTGTTTCATTTTGAAAATCCTGAGGGTGGGACCGTGGGAGTACACATGGGGCCCTTCCTGCATGACGCTGATGTGCGAATGGTTTATGCCTATAAAACGAATGATTGGTCTTCGGTCTTTGTGGTTTTCCAGTGGATATGATGAAACCGGACGCGACTGTGATTCTGCGAAATGCAAAGATTGACATGTTTAAAGGGTCAATGAGGCTTGCTGTTGACAAATGGGGTCGTGTTGAAGTTACTGATCCTGCCGATTTCACCGTCAAGGAAGACAACAATCTATCCCTGGTTGAGTATGAACTCGTGAATGTGGTCGAGTGATTGCTGTCCAGTGGTCGCAAGAGGAGGATTGGGCCCTCTATGATCTTTTAGAATTCCAATTGTGATACTTCTGCTGCTGTTTTTGCTATCCTTCAAGCTGGCATGGTGAACCAATTTCTACTAGAAAGAGGAACGGAAAAGTGTTAGTGCAAGTTGAAAGGCTATTAGAAGGGCTTTACCCATGTTCGATGTCCATGGCTGCAGTTGATCGCACTGACATAAACCGGTAGTGATTTTGGTTTTACTTGTGCCATCTAATGCTTTTCTTTATAATGTTATGTGGAAAATGCTCTTGATATTTTCGTTGGTACATTGATATATGATGATATATATGCTTTTTACTATAATGGTATGTGGAAAATGCTCTTTGATGGCCTAGCCTTTGCTTCACTGTCATTTTTAGGTTTCTTACCTTCTTATGACCCCTTTCCTCTTTGTTGGTTTTTGTCTTCATGGTGCACTTTGTAATATTATGAAAACTTCAAGATCAAATCAAAATCAGCAAGAAGTTTGTGTCTTATTTGGATCTGGATCTGACAATGAATCCACTATCCAAATTTAGGTCCATCATTCCAACTATCAAACTTGAACCCAACAAACCCGACCCACCTGACAGTTAGGACAGTTCACTGCCTCGCTGCTTGGAGATTACCTCTCTCTCTTTCTCTCTCTCTCTGCGAAGAAGAAAGCGAAGGTGATGATCCCAAATCATCAACAGGAGAATTCCACTATCCTTCCCTATTGATTTGCATTTCACTCTTCTATTTCTGACTTCTTTGCTTCGGATTTGTGAGTCTTTGGTTGGATGGTCGCAGAGATTTGAATGGTTCAGGTGGCGGACACCCCACCCACCCACCCCCCCACACACACAGGGCACGAGGCCGAGTGGGGTATCCCATAGCGCACATAACTCCAATTTCAATGAACTTAAAAATAAAAGTATTTTGGATTAAAAACACAAATCTAGTTCAAATAATTTAAAAATATGATAACATTGTTGAGATTTTGAAATTGCATATATATATATATATATATATATATATATATATATATATATATATATATATATATATATATATATATATATATATATATATATATATATATATATATATATATATAAGCACACATTTACAATTATATACTTGTATACTGTTCTTATATATTTATATGGTTGGGTCTTAAACTTCTTATCCCGTAACCATCTCATGGCCCGCCAAAGATGTTCAGGTATTTTCCACGCTGGACCCAGAATCCAGTCAAACTGTCAGGTCCCATGGATCGGGTCAATGTTTCCCTCCATAGGTGCGTTTGCAAGGGGAGCCTGTGCAGAACCAATGAACCAGTGGCCTGGGACATTATGGACAGGGAAGGTCGGGCCATTACACAGTTTTTTGTTTGTGTTGCTCGTGGAACGAAACTAAGTTCTTGGTTTTCCGGCTTTCATTCCTTCACCGAAGATGTGCATGTCTCAATTAAAATCTGAAAAATTTCAGAGTTCAAATACAATGTGAAATACAGATACTTCTCACTTCAAAATAATTTCTGAGTCCACCGCTACCGTCTTTAGTTTTCTCACAACCAAAGTTGTCCTCCGGCTGGACACGAGCATGTAGAGAGAGAGAGTGGGGGGATGCAGGGAAGGTTCTTGGCCTACGATTTTTCTTGGAGCAAACAGGAAAAAAATGGATCCTGGCCGGATACACTTGTAAACGCGGTCTACTTTCCATAACGGACACGAACATGCCCCTTTTTAACGGTTCACCCCACAGGACCCCGAACCAAACGCCATAGGGAATCGGACGTTCTGGGCTGGGGTTAAGAACTCGCACTCGAGAACAGAAAGATGCGATACGGGAGCGATTGAATATGTTGTGTCCGGAATTGAGAAACAGCGAGTCCCCGGGAATTTCATAAAATGGAATTTTGAACATTCGAGAGCGTGGTGGGAAAACCTTAGAAAGCCTAAAGAGAGAGAGAGAGAGAGAGAGAGAGAGAGAGAGAGAGAGAGAGAGGAAATTTCCTCTTCCAACCACGCTAACATCGAGCGTCCTCCGTCGTCTCAACGATGCACTCTCCCGTTCTTGTCCTCAGTAAGTCTCTCTCTCTAGTTTCTCTTTTGTTATTTTGAACTGTTTGAATACGTTTATAGCCCTCTTAACACTTCGTTCTTCTGTATTCTGACGCCTTATCAACATCGATTGATTTGTAGTACTCTCTGTGTGACGGTCATTTTCTCCGGTATAGTGGCGATTGATTCATGTGTCTTTGCTTATTGGATCACTGTATACTTTCATGTCTATGAGCTTCAAAATTCAGGTTAATGCTTTCTGGCTTGTATAATGATCTAAGAGAGAGATTTCTGCTTTCCGGTGCTAAACTGAGTCGCAGTTTTTTTATTGTTCTGTGGGTTGAAGGTGGACGGCGAATGAAGGGTCAGAACCTCGTGGCGATGGGTTGCTGTAGGCCAAATTTGTGATACTTGGTTGCAGACTTTTGAGAGATCGTGCGTTTGTGGTCATTGATATCTCTTTGGATATGTTGCATAAAAGTGGGATCCATAAGATTGATTGAAATGGAAAGGGAAACGGGTATTCTTCCACAAAGTAGATGATAACAGCATTTTGAGTTTAACTTCAAAAGAGCAAGATCATTTACGATTTCCAACTATATATTTGAGAGTGCAGGAACGGAGTTTTAGTGCAGATACCTTGATGGTCAGAACCAGCTTGGTAGAGTTTTTGGTGCTTTAGAACCTTGAGTTTATTTGTTTGTGCCTTGTGGCATCTGGTTATGCTGAGTTTTGGATGTTTCTCTCTCTCTCTCTCTCTCTCTCTCTCTCTCTCTCTCTCTCTCTCTCTCTCTCTCTCTCTCTCTCTCTCTCTCTCTCTCTTATGTGTTTGTGTAGGAGGATTATTGGCATTTTTCAATCTCTTGTCATGCACAATTCAGTAGTTTTGGAAAATGATTTTCTTGTTGACTTCATGAAACATGAAATTATGAGAAAAATGATGAAGATGCCGGAGCACCATCTAACGCATTCCTATTCTTTTGCATTGTTGCTTACACTTGAATCAATGGGACACCATTATGGAAGTATTACTACTGATTTGGATGCTTAAAAAGTTTGAAAGTTGGTACATTCCATATATTTTGTCTTTATTCTACTAAGTCGACTTTCTAATGTTTCTCTCCATAGTTCCAATTTTCTATTAACTTTTTCTTTAGATTCCTCCACTAGCACAATGTCATTTGCAAATAACATACACCAAGGTACTTCATCTTGAATATGTTTTGTTAACACATCAATCACCATTATAAATAAGTATAAACTTAAAGTTGATCCTTGATGTAACCCAATTTCAAAGAAGTATGTAATTCCTTCATGAGTTCTCACACATGTTTTTGCACCATCTTACATGTCTCTTATAAGGTTTATGTATGTTAATGGGATACTTCTTTTTTCCAAGGTTCTCTAAAGAACATCCCTTGGTACTCTAACGTAAGTTTTTTCTAGATCAATAAATATCATGTGAAGGTCTTTCTTTTTTGGCTCTAAAATGTTCCATAAGAAGTCTCAAAAGGTGAATCACTTCAACAGTAGATCTGTCTGACATGAATTCAAATTGGTTCTCTATTGTACTTGATACTTGTCTTAACCTACATTCGATAATTCTTTCCCATAATTTTATAGTATGGCTCGTTAACTTGATACCCCGATAATTCACACAATTCTGAATGTATCCCTTGTTCTTATATATGGGTATAAGTGTACTCGATCTCCATTCCTCGGGCATCTTTTGGTTTCTCCATATTTTATTAAATAGTCTTGTGAGCCAAGTGATTCCTATCTCTCCTAGGATTTTCCAAACTTCTATAGTAATATTGTTTGGTCCTACCGATTTACCACTCTTCATACGTTTAAGAGCCTCTTTGACTTCATTCTTTTGAATACGTCGGTAGAAATTGTGGTTTATATACTTTTTTGATTTGGCCGATTCTCTTAAGCTAATACTAACATCTTTATTTTCATTATAAAGCTTATAAAAATAGTTTTTTCATCTATTTTTATATCATCATTTGTCACTAGAATCTTCTCATCTTCATCTTTGATGCATCTAACAAAAGTAAGATCCTTAGTTTTCTTGTCTCTACCCTTAACTATCCTAAAAATATCTCTACCCTTAACAAAAGTAGGATTTTTATATAAATCCTCTCAAATTTTGACTTTTGCTTTACTAATGGCCTTTTTGGCTTCAAAAGTAAGATCCTAACTTTTTTTGCTTTTCATCACCAGTCTTACTATTGCTTTATAATATTACTTATAATATTTGTTTCTCAATTTCGGTAGTTCTTGTCACATGGAACACTTGATGCACCTCTCCATTTAAGCCAACTTGCTTATGTGTTACATCTCTATCAATTCTCCCTGGTGGAACGTAGACCCTGTCTAAAATTGTATTTTTCAGGTATGCAAAATGCCATCACCTTTGGTCATATTACACAGCACACCTCCTTATAATTTGTATAAGCGCGAGTCCTTGTGTGCGCAATCTGTTTAGAAAGAATACAAATATAGATAAACGTCCTAATTTACTTTTTTCAGCAACTTGCCTACATGCATCGAGTGTGTGGATGTTGTGAGTTACTATTGATGGTCATAGCCTATGATAACCACAATCTAAAAGTGGGTTTCTGCCCATGCAAACACAAAATCATCCTGATCTGTAAAGCGGTAGTATTTTGTGTTACGAGATGTGAAAACTCTAAACATAGATGGCCTAAACTAAATTTCAGCCAAGGTACGCAACAAAATCATCAACATGTACAAAAGATGTCGGTGGCAGAAATAAAGATGTTGAGATGGATGAGTAGTCATACAAGGAAACACTGTATGCATAATGTGCTTATTAGAAACAAATTGGGAGTGACACCAATTGAGGATAAAATGAGAGAATATTGTTTAAGATGTTTTGGACATATAGAAAGAAGATCAAAAGAAGCACCTTTAAGAAGGTATGAAAAACTAGATTTTGGAAGTATTAAAAGAGGGAGAGGACAACCATAAAAGTGTTGGAAAGAAACAATAAAGAATGATCTAGCTTATGTTGAGTTAACTGCTAATATGGCATATGATAGGGCTCTGTGGAAACAAAGAATCCATGTAGCCAACCCCGTTTAGTATGGGAAAAGGCTTAGTTGTTGTTGTTGTTTGTTGTATGCAATAGAACCCATGCTTAGATGGATAAGTTGTATGAACAATTAAGCATCTTGATGCATTAGCGTCATTAGGTTATGTCCAGACTGAACAATTAGGGTCCATATGGCTATTGTGATGATTTGTATCATTGTGCATGACATTGCTTTCCTGTTCTTGTGGTTTTTGTGCTCAAATATCATTTTGTTGCCTTAACTTGGCTTTTCCATGCAACACATTTTTTCTTTTCTTTCTTCATTTTTTTCAAAATCTGCTCTTGTCACCTTGGCAGAGGATTCTTTGAAACGAGAGTCTGGAAGTAAGGTTCACCATGCAAACATCCAAGCTTCAAAGGTCCTATTCTTTTATCACATTTATTGATCTAGTTACCATTATGTTGATTGATTTTTGTTGCCAATTTGCTGAGACTCTCACCACTAGGGAAGTTTTGTAATTAGTTGTTAATGGACCTCAGGGTTGAGACATCTTGACTTTGTCTTGGTATTTATGTTCTTCTAATCAAATCTGTCTGTGATCTTAATCTACCATTATCCTAGTTTTACTTTATTCTGAAAGCACCATGATTGCTGTGTTCTCATTAAATTTTATAAATGTCGAATGTATTTGTATATCACTAGGCCCATATAGATTTGGTAAATAAAAAAATTGATGAGTAAATTGGTATGACAATTTTTTGTTGAAATATAACAACAACTAAGCCTTTTCCCATACTAGGTGGGGTCAGCTACATGGATTCTTTGTTTCCATAGAGCCCTATCATAATTTGTAGAATCCTTGGTAAATAAGGCTGACAAAGTTTTACACTGGCTGTCGGAAGCCTAATAGAACCCTCTTCCTTTATCCGGGCTTAGGACCGGCCTTGTAAGGGTGATCCCTTACATGAGCGGAGTTTTTGTTGAAATATAACATTACCCAAAAAAAAGAGAGAACAAAACCAAAACCCAAACCAAGCCTTCCACCCACTGGATTGGATTAGATACATGGATTTTTAGTCACCAATATGATCTATACTGATTAACACCTACAGTTAATATATAATTGTAATGAACATAATATCATAACTAACTTCACAGTTCCTGTGCAGTTTGTTGATTACATGTAAGTACAACTACAGAAAATGACTGAGTGTGATGGTGGGTCTGTTCAGATTGGAACACTCAGTAAATCAACCTGATATAAGTAGACTAAGCTGACTTGGTTGATTTGGGGGTGTCCAACTAGTGCTAGCAAGATGGTTTAATTTGGAGGAGTTGACCTAATATTAGGACAGTAGATCGATTCGCTCAACTTTGACAAGTCACCTAGTTGCTGTTGCTGTTCTAAGTTATGCTATGGAATCAACATTGCTTAAACTAGTACTAGCAGAATAGGTCAATCCAGTGGATCAAAGTCAGAAAGTCAATGTCTTTATTCTAAACTATCCTACGAAAATGACATTGATCAGAGCCGACTTTGCTTTGAGAACACTTGGTGATGCCACTGAATCTATGCCATCAAACTTTTCCTTCACCGAGTCAGCAGTGGAAATTATTTGCTTTCGTGGATATCTTCATTTCTCATAAATGAAATCTCTAATTATCTTTTCATAATTTTGCTGTTTAGTGGACTTGAATAATACCTAGCATTTATGGTAATTGTTTGGGTTGGTGTTTCAGAAACTTGTGCTGGTACCTTGAGGTTCCTTATTGAGTTATGCTTAAAATTCAAGTATTACCGTTATAAATTTTCTGATGGTGTCTCTGTGTGAGAGAGTGCTGTTTGATAGAAAAGTGACGTGATCACACTCCATAGTCCATACTCTTTGTCAATGCCCTTTGTTCTGATGAGACAACTTAATACAACAACAACTAAACCTTTTCCCATACTAGATGGAGTCGGCTACATGGATTCTTTGTTTCCATAGTGCTCGATCATGCGCCATGCTAACATTTAACTCAAAGTTGAGATGGGCCTAAGAGAAGTTGGCATTAAAAAGTATATCAAAGTTGAGAAGGTTCCTGGTGGTCAGTTAGAAGATTCCAAGGTTCTAAAAGGAGTCATGATAAATAAGGATGTTGTGGCACCTGGAAAAATGAGGAGGAAGATAGTGAACCCCCGGATTATTCTTCTGGATTGCCCACTGGAATACAAGAAGGGAGAGAACCAAACAAATGCTGAATTGGTGAAAGAAGAGGATTGGTAAGAGGGATTTTACTAGTGTTTGTTCTTATTATATATCCTCTGTTCATAAATTAGCTAAGCTATATGCTATGTATTTCTTTTTCGTCAAGTCGCTGCTTATTCAGAATGCCTATAAGTATAGGAAAGAAGAGAAAGGAACTTGTTTTCCTTTCTAATGAAGATAGATTTCACAATTCCTGGTTTGATTGGCATGTTTGATTGGTATCGTTAAGATTCAGCTCTTTCATCTGCTGCTACTTTATGTTTCTCTTTTGCCCATTGTGTTATGCGGTTTACAGGAGTGTTCTATTGAAAATGGAAGAAGAATACATCGAGAACCTGTGTGCACAGATATTGAAGTTCAAACCTGATTTGGTAATCACAGAGAAATGCCTAAGTGATCTAGCCAGCCATTATTTTAGTAAGGCTGGAGTAAGTGCAATTAGAAGATTAAGGAAGACTGACAACAATAGGATTGCAAAAGCCACCGGTGCTGTTATTGTCAATAGACCAGATGAGTTGCAAGAGTCTGATGTGGGAACTGGAGCAGGGCTTTTTGAGATTAAGAAGATTGGGGATGAATTCTTTGCATTCATCGTGGAGTGCAAAAATCCAAAAGCATGTACGGTTCTTCTAAGAGGTGCTAGCAAGGACCTCCTGAATGAAGTAGAGAGGAATCTGCAGGTAAATATTGATGCGTCATCTTTGTTCTGTAACTCAAGTTGGTAGTTTTTTAAGGACAGTTCCAGGATTGTTGATCTTAAATTGAAGCTACCGGACCTAACATATTGACCAAATTTTTGTCAAAAGCATCATGTTTTGTTGACATAGTAGACGTGGAGTTATGGTGCAAGTGGGCAGGCGGTTGTCACTTGTTCTGGTTTCTCGCAAATGTTACAAATTTGTTTCCTGGCACTGATTTCTACTGGATTTGCTATGTCAAAGTAGGTCCATATATGAGCCTTTAGTTGGATTTCTTTATTCTTATTTCAAATTTTATCGGTGGGTGCCTCAACTCGTGATCTGTATGACTCAAGGTACCACTACAATGCATGTTGATAGAGTGGAACATCATCTTGCTGAAGCATGGCCCATATCAGTGTAGCGTGTTTCATTGTCTCAAGACTCTTTGATGGTGCTTATGCATTGTTTAGATTCTTTAGAAGGATTTTCATATCAAAATTTGGGGCTCTATTCCTCGAGGTGCGTTGTTCACTAACATCAGAAGTTGATAGAGATGAGTGTTGTGAGTGGGATCCATCTTATGTAAATGCGTTTCTCACCACTCCTAATCCTCAAGTTCCCTAGCGTTTAAATTATACGACAGCCTCATTTTCCCTCCTGCGTTGTTTGTGGCCTCCAAAGCATTGCTTTAAAGGTGGACACATGCTTTCTGCCCATTTTCTGGACAGTTTCATTTTTGTTGTTCCCCCTTTCTCAAGGGAGCAATAGACTGTACGTTTTGAAATGTTTTCATTCATTCAACTTCTATTAGGATGAGCCCTATGGAATTTGGTCCTTTCTCATATGACATTCAAAGAGATATTTTAGTCTTACAACTTCGTTTGATATGGCCAAGTTACCAAGAACAGTGGCCGCTTGTAATTAACTGATTGCACTATCTACCACTTTTCAGGATGCAATGTCCGTAGCAAGGAACATCATCAAGAACCCAAAACTTGTTCCTGGAGGTGGTGCTTCTGAATTAGTAGTTTCAGCGACCCTGAAGGAGAAGAGCTCATCAGTGGAGGGTATTGAAAAGGTACAATTTGGACGTTTGTTCCTTTATATTTCTTATGAACAATGTTATTTATTTTTCTTCTCCCAAAAAGAGAAGGCTTTGCTAACTCTTATTTGTCTGGTTGGTTAAATGTCATATAAAAGTGGCCCTATGAAGCTGTTGCAATTGCGTTCGAGGCAATTTCAAGAACGCTGGCTCAGAACTGCGGAGTGAATGTAATTGGAACAATGACTGCCCTGCAAGGAAAGGTAAGTTATCGTGGATCTGTGTGAAATCTCCCTTCTGATTCAAAATCGTGGTGCAAGGTGTATCTCCCTTTGTTCTGGTCATGGAATAGATGGAACAAATCACAATCTGAGTTCCAAAAATATGATTTAGAATTCATTTAGCTAAGCAGTACGTATGGTTAATCAAGTTGGATGACTTGTTCCGTTCACAGTTGCAATCTTCTGATAATATGGCCGAAGAGTCTTCTCATTCAAATTTCTACGTGATTGTTCTCTCACAAAAATCTTGGGAGTAGTAGATGTAATAACTGTAAAAGAGTTTGGCAATGCTTCAAAATTCTGGAGTTCTTTAATAAATACCGTATTAATGTTCTTGTGTGGGATCTTTTCATTCATTATTATATGTTTGTAGATGTTGGTTTCCTATAAAAGAGTTAATGAAAACTCTTAATGAAGAAATTTTTTCATGAGTCTGTCATATCCAGTTGAATTGAAATGGTTTTGAGCTCTATTCACCTTTCTGCTTCCTCAAAATTTTCAGCATGCCAATGGTGAAAATGCTTGGATAGGCATAGATGGAAATACAGGTGCCGTAGCAGACATGAAAGAGCGTAAGGTATGAGTGTAGTTTTATAATTATTTTATGTATTCCCTTTGAAGAAGGACAATAGTGATGAAAAAGAGCAGCGAAACAAGCACCTGCACCATTTGTCAACAAGAGCAGGGGTTCGTTGCAGTGAAAGATTACCACATCGCCCATTGTTCTGAAAACGATGGTTTCTGTTTTCTTGACAAAAGAAAGAGGGCTGGTTAAGTAAAATTGTGGCACTTCCCTCGTGTCAATATTAGGACTGGAGGAAGGTGCCTATTTCGCGGTTCCTGTTTTCTTTTTTGCTTGTCTACTATGTTTGACCTTCATTTTATCAAAATCCTTGTTTCAGATATGGGATGCCTACAATGTGAAAGTGCAAACGTTCAAGACTGCCATCGAAGCAGCTTGCATGCTTCTGAGAATTGACGATATCGTAAGTGGCATCAAGAAGAAGCAGCCACCAGGTGCTGACCAAACTCCATCAAAGCCAAACATTGAGGAAGAAGGTGATGCAGATGGTGAACAAATACTTCCGGAGTAGAAAGGGGGGCCTGATAATCAGGTTGCGGTCAGTTATCTTGAGTTTGCTGCACTAGTGTCTACAACAACAACAACTAAGCCTTTTCCCATACTAGATGGGGTCGGCTGGCTGCACTAGTGTACAACAACAACAACAACTATACTAGACGGGGTCGGCTACATGGATTCTTTGTTTCCACAGATTCCTATCATGTGTCATGTTAGCAGTTAACTCCCAATAAGCTAGATCATTCTTTATTGTTTCTTTCCAACACTTTTGGTCGTCCTCTACCTCTTTTAATACTTTCCAAATTTAGTTTTTCTAACTTTCTTACAGGTTCTTCTTTTGATCTTCTTTCTATATGTCCAAACCATTTTAAACGATGTTCTCTCATTTTATCCTCTATTGGTGCCACTCCTAATTTGTTTCTAATAACCTCATTATGTATACGGCCTTTTTTTGTGTGACCACTCATCCATCTCAACATCTTCATTTCTGTCACAGACATCTTTTGTACATGTTGATGATTAACTGCCCAACACTCATAACCATAAAACATGGCAGGCCTAATTGTTGTTCTATAATATTTACTTTTTAACTTTAATGGTATCTTCTTATCACAAAGAATACCTGATGCTCCTCTCCATTTTAACCAACCAGCATTAATTCTGTGTAACATCTCCATCATCTCCTAATTTGTTTCTAATAACCTCATTATGTATACGGTCTTTTTTTGTATGACCACTCATCCATCTCAACATCTTCATTTCTGTCACAGACATCTTTTGTACATGTTGATGATTAACTGCCCAACACTCAGAACCATAAAACATGGCTGGCTGCACTAGTGTCTCATAGGAAATTTTTTGGTTTGACGGCGTGGGTTTCTTTGCAGTTTCTTTACCAGTTTACTTATTTTTGGACGTTTTGCCTTTGATGTTCTCTGATCTAAAGGGCAGTTGCAATGAGATGTATTCTTTAAGATGTCTACTACACCTGAAGAACTGCTGTTCTTCCATAGCATATGTTATAACGACGTTGCTCTCTTTCTCTCTCATATATTACAAAAGTATTAGGTTGGGTCTAGTTGAATTTATATTATCATATCTGCTAGTAGTAAACATGTCCATTTTACATATTGTGACTTCTGGTCTATGTATTCTTCCCATCTTCTAATAAAACCATGAAGTCACTAATTGAGCTAATACTGAACTATACTATCTAGGTTCTGTACTTCATTTACTCTGTTTCTTCTTTTGTTTGCTTTTCTCCTTGTGTTGTATTTCATAGAAAAGCACATAATATGAGAAGCAGCATATATATATATATATATATATATATATATATATATATATATATATATAGAGAGATATAGAGAGAGAGAGAGAGAGAGAGAGAGAGAGAGAGCATGAATGCCAAATGACGCATGCACGCACGCTGTGCAATAAGAAAAGGACGAAAGGTTGAGCATCTCCGGCCACCCTACCCCATTACTTTGGAAAGGGTGCTAGTATCGAATATATTAAGTAGCACCTACATTCAACAACAGTATCTACTTTACATATTTAAATGCCAAATTTATGTTCTACTAACTACCTGACCTATGAAGCCGGTGTGACAAATTTTAATGTCCTCAAACGATAACATTTTGTATAAATGCCTGCTTTTATGAGGTATCAAGTTAACGAGTCATACTATGAAATTATGGGAAAGAATTATCGAACGTAGGTTAAGACAAGTATCAAGTATAATAGAGAATCAATTTGGATTCATGTCAAGCAGATCTACTATCGATGCGATTCACCTTTTGAGACGTCTTATGGAACATTTTAGAGTAAAAAAGAAAGATCTTCACATGATATTTATTGATCTACAAAAAGCTTATGATAGGGTACCGAGGGAGGTTCTTTGGAGAACTTTGGAAAAAAGAGGTATCCCATTGACATATATTAGCCTTATAAGAGACATGTATGATGGTGCAAAAATATGTGTGAGGACTCATGAAGGAACGACAGACTTCTTTGAAGTTAATATTGGGTTACGTCAAGGATCAACTTTAAGTTCATACTTATTTATAATGGTGATGGATGAGTTAACAAAACATATTAAAGATGAAGTACCTTGATGTATGTTATTTGCAGATGACATTGTATTAGTGGAGGAGTCTAAGGAAAAAGTTAATAGAAAATTGGAACTATGGAGAGAAACAGTAGAAAGCAATGGCCTCCAAATAGAAAATTGGAACTATGGAGAGAAACAGTAGAAAGCAATGGCCTCCGACTTAGTAGAATAAAGACAGAATATATGGAATGTAAGTTTGATCATTTGGTTACTTCAGAGGACATAGAAATTAAAATTGGCTCACATTGCATTACCCAAAAGAAAAGTTTTAAATACCTAGGGTCAATTTTTAAGAGTGATAGAAGAATTGATGGAGATGTTACACATAGAATTAATGCTAGTTGGTTAAAATGGAGGAGAGCATCAGGCATTCTTTGTGATAAGAAGATACCATTAAAGTTAAAAGGTAAATATTATAGAGCAGCAATTAGGCCTGCCATGTTTTATGGTTATGAGTGTTGGGCAATTAATCATCAACATGTACAAAAGATGTCCGTGACAGAAATGAAGATGTTAAGATGGATGAGTAGTCATACAAGAAAAGATCGTATACATAATGAGGTTATTAGAAACAAGTTAGGAGTGGCACCAATAGAGGATAAAATGAGAGATCATCGTTTAAGATGGTTTGGACATATAGAAAGAAGATCAAAAGAAGAACCTCAAAGAAGGTTAGAAAAGCTAAATTTGGAAAGTATTAAAAGAAGTAGAGGACGACCACAGAAGTGTTGGAAAGAAACAATAAAGAATGATCTAGCTTATTGGGAGTTAACTGCTAACATGGCACATGATAGGGATCTGTGGAAACAAAGAATCCATGTAGCCAACCCCGTCTAGTATGGGGAAAGGCTTAGTTGTTGTTGTTGTTGTTGTACCCAACTATCTGAACCCAGAAAAGTGGTGCATCCGTACTCACAACATTAGCTCACCAGGCAGGAGAATGGACTCAGTAGATGAAGGTCGTGAGTTCTATGCCGAGGGTGTGCACACCTGGCTTCAACTTCCTCATTTGTAACCCAGAGGGAAAAGAAGAAAGAAAATTGATGCATCCAGTCTTCTCATTTTATTTAGTTCTCGGAATCACTTTTCATAAGTTTTTTGTTCATTTTTAAGCTGAATAAGAGAACTTTCATCATTTTAGATTTGAAAAAGCCACTTCAAAGCAGCGATGACTATGACGCACCAACTTGAAAAGGTAAGCAGCTGTAAGAAAAATTGAACAATCCCAGTTGTCATCCCCAATTTCGCCTAATTTAGAAGGTCAATGATAAACTTCCTCTATTTATTAAAAGGAAATTGTGGGCATCTTTATTTTCATCAAAGAAAGCATCCTAAAACTCTAGGCCGTCGCTGCTGGTGGGGAGTTCCACTCTCACAAGGTGTACGTGTGGGTGTTAAGACTTCGGCTTCCTCTTGTAACCAAAGAAAAGAATAGAAAAGAAAACAAAGCATCCTAAAATTATACCTTACTCGCATTTGAAAGGCTAATTAAGAAAAGGAAAATGGGCGATACAAATAAATCAAGTACTGCGTCTCAATCTAGGACACTAAAATGAGACAAATTAACTGAGTTAATGCTGCTTCTTCTTGCAAGACGAGCCAAAGATCATACTAAGACAAGAGAGCCAAACAAACCAAATAAAATCTTTCTCTTTAAACTTCAATTTATTATTTTTACATATTTTTGAAATAATAATTACTTTTTTATTTTATTTGTAAAAAATTCTTGACCCATTGAGGACAGGTGAATCAATACAACTATATCAACTATACTCTGCTACATGAGCCTATATGACGGGCAAACAAAGACTTGACATACTTTCTCGTATAGCCAAACTATAAGAGACGAGCCGTAAGCGAGCTTGCTGAGAGAGATTTGAAAGACAAGAAGCAGCTGATCTTCTACAGCCTTACAACAACCTTCCTCTCTTTGTCGCGATGTCTTGTGTGCTCGTTTTAGATGAGGTAAGCTCGTGCCAATCAAAGACATGACAACTCTTCAAGCTTAAATGATATTTCATTTATCTAGTTTCATTTAAAATGAAAAGTATTCTAGTATAATCTTTGTTTGATGAAAGGTTGATCAGCATGTTTTTGAACCATCTATTCGCCTTGATCGGATGGTTAAAATTTGTTTGGATGGACTTTGCATATGAATGGTTTACATCCCCGAACATTTCCATATCATGTTACTTTTACTTTGATATGATTGTGACTTTGTTGTAGCACAAGGACTTCTCCCTCTCAAGTAGAGATTAACAAGTTTAATCCCGAACTGCCTTCAACTTGAAGGTCTCGAGTTTGATGCATGGTGCAATATCTGGCCACCTTTTAAGTGTGATGTTTGTGTTCCATTAGAACTGCAAAGTTAAGTATGCTTGGAAAAGAATAATAGTACTCGAACCACGGACCTTCGAGAAAGTTGAATGGGTTGGTCAAGATTTTGACATCTTCATCTACTTTGCCTTCGTGAAAGCAATGGCTTGGAGTCCAGAGAGCGTAAATGTGGAACATTTATAGCCACATATCTCTCATGATGTGAGGCCCATGAAAGAGGGGCATTTAGCTTGGCTCTTATTGAAACAGCTAGGAAGAAGGAATGTTGTGAACAAGAGAGAGAGAGAGAGAGAGAGAGAGAGAGAGAGAGAGAGAGAGAGTATCAGCCACAGGTCGCGTCTCCAATCCAGCCTCACACTTAATAAGTGGGCCGTCCTCACCCGGAAAGTGCAACTTGAAAGGGATTCTTCTTTTTCTTTTTTTCCTTGTTATTATCATTGTTATTTATGATAAATCACTTAAGAAATCTTCGAATTTTTTTTTATTTTACCTTACCTTCTATCAAAATTTTCATTTCAGGATTCAAACTTTGTGAAATTTTTGCTTAGGCGAAATAGCTCAATCAAAGCAGGAAAAGAAAAGAACAATGGAATAAAAAGGGGATGCGTATCGAGCTTCTTCCTATTCTAACAAGAAAAGTTGAAAGACAGGAAGTGGTAAATTGGGTCTGTTTGCCATGGCTCCGGGTCACAACCACATCAACCAAGACCCAGTCCCATCGGGGCACACTTTCCCAAGCCAGGATCTAGAAATGTCCAGTTCCCGGTTGCTTCCAAACCACTTTTTTTTTCAAACCAAGAACTGGGACCGAGCTGGCTTTTGTATTGGTTTGAAACCACATGTTTTTGCTTTTGAGTCCTAAACCATTTGGAACTGGAAAAAAATATAAAAACTTATGAAGATAAGAGAAAAGGAAACTGATGGTTTGGAATCAGAACCCAATTGGGTGGTTCATGGTTCCAGGTTTGGTTTGACTGATTATGTTTGGACTGGTTTGGTCCCAAACCGACCATGTCTACCTAGATGTTACCCAACTTAGATTGAGATCTCTCGACACACACACACACATAACTGAATTATATATGGCTATGCGATGATATCATATTTGTGTATGAATTAAAATATTTGATATTGTAATCTATTTAAAAAGTAATATAAAGTATGGAATTAGAAGAGTAAATTTTCCTTTCTCCAGTTCGACTTTACCCAGTTGAACGGCAGCATCTTGGACCCAGATGAGCTTAGCCGTTACTTCATCTGCTTTATCTAAAAATAATTAATAATTGGGTCTTTTCATTATCATTTAAGTTATTTTGGGTCTTCTTCATTATCTTTACTTGATTCATTTTTCTTGTTTTTCTTTATGAGGGTATTCCTATAAAGAGCAATATTTCCTCTTTTGGGTAAGTGGAAGATCAATAATTTGAGAGGCCAAAAGCGTCTTGCTCTAAAATTAGGTAACACAAAGGTGTGACAAATCAGGTTAACACGTTAGATTCGGGTTCAGGTTAAAAGCAGGCCACCTTTTATCCCCTTGGCTCCAGTGTACACAACCCTAACCCGACAGACCCTATACGGTAAGGGTAAACCCGGATCTGTTTGTAACAAAAAAAAAGAGAGTTTGTTTTCAAAAATAATTTTTAAAAGTTGCTGGAAACGAGAAAACTTAATTAAAACTAGCAAAGAAGCTTCAAAACATAAATCAATTTTTTAAAAAATGGATAAGTAAAAACCAACCACATATGCATGTAAGTGCATCCCTGTGTGTATAAAGTAAAACTGAATTGTATAAAACCGCTCAGGATTGGGTCAGTTTGGGTCCATCCAGATCCGACCTGCCTTTCTGTCGGGCTACTTTTGGTCAAGCTGGACCCTACACATATGTGCAGAATCCCAACTCGGACCCAGACATTTGGGGTTGTGGGTCAGTCCAGAATAATTGCCAGTCCTTTTCATGATCTCACTTAATTCACTTTTCCTGGTTCCGATTTCCACCTTGTACTGCCAGTGGGTTCAAAATGGTTCCACCCTGGCGGTGCAGATAATAAAGAAGATGTCAACGTTCAATGGACAAAAGTCCAACAATACATGGTCCGTGGGGTCAATATATATATATATATATATATATATATATATATATATATATATATATATATATATATATATATATATATATATATATGATCCAAATGAGACAGGATGTCTAAGATATAGATAAAAGATTCAATAACTTTCATCCAACTAACACCAAATGCATTGACATATTTTTCTTTCTCATCAATAAGATAATATGTTATTTAATATTTTTTGAAATATTATATCTAAATAATAAATGTATTGACTAAAGAAAAGTAATACCAATCATATTTACTAGAAAGCTTTTGATCTGTACATATTGCATTAGGAGAACTATTTATTGTAAATAACTCTCTCAAACACCCAAAAATAACTTCCTTAACTTATGAAAGCAATGTTAAAAATAAAAAGTTCAAGCAAATATGAATCTATGACATAAAAAAGGCATCTCATACTTAATAATTTTATATGTATAATTAATCTCCAATACTTTGAAAAATATATATAAGAGTTGTTTTTATTTTTTCATGATACAGTAGATATCCTGTCGAAGCGCTCTCTGTCAATGTAGTAGTGGACCTATAAAATTTTCAGGGTAAGATAAGTTGCATTTCTTCTATTGAATTTGTAAGGATGATGCAAACATGACCATGTTTTAAATGCTTGGGAAAAGGCTTGACTGTTGTTGTTGTTGTGATTGAGAGTTAAATGCTTGAGTACATGTCAGTTCTTATTTGCTAAATTTTCATTTTAAAGTTTGAAAGGATAATTAACCATGCTTCTTCGACTTTTTTATCTTTATTTTTTATTGAGCGGCACGCATAAAAGTGGGCCGTCAACTATGAGTAAGAATAAACCAATGTGAGTGTGACATGGGTAGTCTTGATATGTTTATGTATGATATTTATGCAAAACTTGTGTATAAAGTATCAAAAAAATATTTCCAGAAAAATTTATTTAAAAAAATAATTGGTACATATATAAGTCAGCTCGGGGCTGACAAATATAAGATAGGGGATGAAAACCCGAGATGAACATGACCCTTGTGTTCGTGTCCTGACTGAAGTAACATAATTATGAAGACGCGACGTGAATACGACTCAAGATACAAAATTACGAAGATTTATATTTCAGATTTCTGAGGAGAAAAATGAATCTTGAGCAGGGTTTATGTGAAACCATGATCACTTTTATTTAACTTTAACTTAGGAGGAAACCTTTGAGAGTATGGCTCATTTTCAACGATATGTGGCTATTAAAAAATGAATTGCATAAGAAAATGTTCTTTTTTGTTGACTCATGTACATGGTCTGCCATTGATCTCTGCACTTAAAGTTTCTGGCCACTGTAACTAAACAGTCATCAGATCTCCTACTTAATAGTTTTTCCCACCAGCAGCAATGGCGCCAGATTACCTGCCATTGAGCTACTGCTCTTGGTGCTATATGTTTTTCTCGTTAAAGGGCATCGTCTCCCTGTGCTTAGAGAGAGAATCTTGCATCAATGTGTGGGTCAAAATGGAAGTAAGAGAATCCGAGAGGGCCAACCATGAAAGCGACTCATGAGTGACGTCCCTTCCATCTGAGAAAATGCTACTTTCCTGTTTTCTACCCAAACTAGGAAGAACGAGAGAGAGAGACTACAACACAGTCAACCGCGGTGCCTGTGGAATAACAGAGGCGTGGACGTTTCTTCCTTTTCTCACTTTTCTTCGTCATCATAAAGGCCTAAAAATGGGCCCTCAAGGCTAGGTTATGTTTTGTTTATAGCAAAGCAAATGTCCACTTCATCACACATTGAGCGTTGCATGTGTTTGTTAACAATAGTTAATACCAGTTCTAATTCAACGTGAGCAGTGAATATGAATCTTTAATGAAGTATAATATGGAAGTGAATCAATCGAGAAAGATCTGGTCCCCGTCAAGTCCAGAAAGAATTAAAACTTCTTTTATGGCAAACAAGTGACGGACTCATGAATTTTTTTAGACACATTTGAGGTGAAGTAAGCTTATATTTCATGACCATAAAGCATTTGAGACAAGAAATTTTTAAATTTTGAGTGGGTACCTCACCTCGTTCAAAAGTGGATCCGTCAATGTGGCCGATTGCACGTGACAGATTACATACAATGTAATCACATGGGAGATGGACGGGCTTCTCATTATAAAAAAAGAAGAGTAACTTTGAGTTATAAGCCAAAGAAAAAGAACTTTTCAAGCCATAATGAATTGAGAATTAACAAGTGAGAGAAAAAAATACAGTAAGAATAAGGGTCTATTTTGTAAAAGATGAGAAGGGGGTCTTTTGTTTTTTCACGAAAAAGTTGGAACTTAACTGGGCAAGTCAACTAAGAAACATGATTGCTTTCGCCATTCTTGGCAAATACCAGTAAGGTAGGGGTGTATTTTGCAAAGGATGTGTGTGTGTGAGCGAGAGAGAGAGTGGGAGGAGCAAGCGCCCCATGTTCTACTCATTTCCTGGCGGCCCCCACCCTACGCCCCTTCCATGTTTTGGCGCTCAGGGCATCAACCACCACCACCTTTCCTCACCCTCATAATGGCCGTTAGTTTCTTCTTTCTTTCGAACAATGGAAAAATATACGATGTTTTAGCTCGCTCACTTTTGCAATAACAGAATATGCAAAAAAGTCGTGACGCCTTTTCTAGCGATCACATGCTCGTATGGGGTTGATAAATTCAGGTGTTGGTCTTCTTTGTTTCTGCATAGAAATCACTTTCCTCGTAGCTGGTGGTTTTCTCTCTGAAGAAGGCTCTTCTCCCGATATATATTCATTCAGAGGATAGACGGGGTCATTGTGATCAGCCTCAAGTGAATATCAGCTGCCTAGGTTTGTGGGTTTTACCATTCCTTTGGTTTCTTTCTGTGTTGTATGGACGAAAGCTGTTCGTTGTTTGGTCCCTTCGAGTGATTTGAGATGGTTGGTTTTTGTGGTTTTGTTTTTCTTCGATAGTAGGACTATGGGTTGTTTGTCATGTTGAATGGAGAAAGACAATTTTCGTCTTGGCGCTCTCTGTGTTGGTTCATATCGCCGTTTGCTTTTCTCGGTCCCATGATGATGGGTCTTGGTTACATCTATGATTTTAGGAATACGTAATGAAACAAGCATGGAATGATTCGTCTGGTTGGTGATCCCAACTGTCTATTTTCAACTCTTTTCAATTGTTTTCCTTTTTCTTTGTTGCTGGTCGTGGTGACATGTGCTTGATGAATCTCGTATTTGAATATGCTTCCCCTTTTCCTGAGTTCTTTTCGCCACTTTTCTGCTTTACCTAACGGAAAGTGGCCACTCATTCTTAAAAACGAGAACAGAATGCCTTATATGAGCTTTTCTTGATACATGGATCCGTTTAATGTTCAAAAGTTTTATTTAACATGTCGATGGAGCTGAATTGATCGTCTTAGGCGTTGGTTGGGTATGCAGATTTGTTTGCTATCTATGGATTCCATCGCAGCTGTTGCGCATCCTGTAATTTCTTGTATATGGTTGTTATCATCTCAATTATTCTATGTGGTTCTTTTTCTTTTCTGATGTTTTTGGCTTTATGAATGTATTTGCTATGGGGAGATCTTTGCCGATTTTCTGTTTTTCATTTCATTATCTCCAATCTGATGCAAACAAAATCGAGTATCTAAAGAACGGTATACACTGGTGGTTTGCAAACGGGAACCTGGAATCGTTTTCTTTTTCTGGTAGATGCATTTTAACATAATTGGTCATTAAGTTTGTTACTGTGGCTTGGATTGCATATGGTTGCCTGTACCAGTTTGCGGTTTTTTCATTTTTGAGAAACTCATGTTCTGATCTAAATCATGAATCTTGTTCGCCAAAAGTGTTTCACTGAACAGTGCATATGTTGATTTTGCTGCTCATGTAGTAGAAAGTTGATTATATAGTCCCAAGACTCCACTACTGCGGGTGACTAGAGTACTGTCACACCAGAGAGTTACTTGCAATTCTTCACCAAGGTGGGTTTTTTGTGTCCTCTAATGATATATAAATATAATCTCTATTCTCATATTTGTTGCTTCGATGTTCATAATTTCTTTAGAACACAACCTTTGCAGGGATAAGAAGATGGCAAGCCTGATGCTCTCTGGTAGTGTAAACTTGCAGCAGACAGTTCATTTCCATATCCATAATGAGAAAAGATTCTTTTCTTCAGTTTTTGGTATAAATGTCAAGAAGTTCAGCCAGGCACAAACTATGCGGTATGCATGTTTCCTTTCGCCATCTCCATTAAGCTTGTAAGATCATTAATGAAGTGCAGAGGAGTTTCATTCTTCTTCTCTCAGGAGAAGATACTGATTACTTCTATTGTGTGCCTTGTTATGCCATGTGACACTGAGTTTCATCTAGCAAATTTAAGTATGGAATATCTACAGCTAGATTGGAGGCTTTTCTTGTTAGGCTAATTTGTGACACTGTGGTTCATGTTCACAAGTTTAAGTATTCAGCTTGATAATTGAATAAAGCGACTCAGCATTGGCAAAGCTGATGAGGCAACTACAAGTTAGCCCTACCAACGCTAAGAAGGTGATCCAGTATCAAACAACCTGGATCCATAACCATGTGTAGTGGCTGTTCTTATGATAATATGCTTTATTGACATATCAAAAGAAGCACCACCACCAACACTCTTGTAGGCACAATTAAACTTCATGTTTGACATGCTTAGCATTATCCCCCCAAATTCCATTTGCTTATGTTATTAATTGTCTATTTTGTGAATATTTTCTAGGATTGTTTCTGTTTCAAATTTCAAACCTAACTTCTTAAGCTCATGATGGCAATCCTGCATTGTTTCTTGATAATGAAAAAGAGCTGCTTTTTCTAGATGTTATGTTGAACCCTTTTCAGTGTAGGTTTTTCCAATATACTGCTCTGCAGTGCTGTTATTTTTGGGGAAATTCTTTAAAAAATAATGCTGCCATTAATGATTCAATTTAAGCATCTCTCACCAGTATAACATATACGTGCATATTCTGGCATACAACTATTTTAGCAAGCGAAGTTATGAAAATTTATGCATTCCAGACTTTGCATTGGCATTAACTGTTCCACAATTTATTTCTTGCAGTACATATCTTAATCATTCTGCCTCTTCTTTTGCTTTTTATTTTTTCTCTGAAATATCTTTGTGCCCTGGTTGAATAGTTTTTTATGCTATTTCCTAGGTTACATGGAGGGCCCAGATTCCTGAAGGTTCAAGGTTGTGACTTCCTGGTGTCTACTTTTAGTAGGAAACCAACAGTAATAGAGTCCAGCATCAAAGAGAATATAACAAAGTTTTTCGACTTTGTGGTAATTGGCAGCGGAGTTGCTGGCCTTCGATACGCTCTTGATGTTTCCAAATATGGAACCGTTGCAGTTATTACCAAGGCTGAGCCTCATGAGAGCAACACAAACTATGCACAGGGTGGTGTTAGTGCTGTTCTAAGTCCTTCTGATTCGGTTGAGAACCACATGAGAGATACCATTGTTGCTGGAGCATATTTGTGTGATGAGGAAACTGTCAGAGTAAGTTGATCGTTTTATGAATCTGAGCTTTTAATTTCTTGCTAAGAATTATGATTTTTTTATGATTTTTGTTATTTTGGTATAATAAACAACAATTGTTGCTTGACAACTCTTTGTTTCGTTCTGTCTCTCATGTCTTCTTTTGAATGCTTGAAGATACTATTAGTTTCTTAATATATGTTGATCTTCAATCTCTACTTACCTGTGATATCATTCAGGTGGTGTGCACTGAAGGTCCAGATAGAGTCAAGGAGCTAATAAATGAATTTGGTGCATCATTTGATTATGGAGAAGATGGGAATCTACATCTAGCAAGAGAAGGAGGTCATTCACATCGTAGAATCGTTCATGCAGCTGATATGACTGGAAGGGAAATTGAGCGTGCTCTGCTTAAAGCCGTTGACAATGATCCCAAGATCTTTATCTTTGAGCATCATTTTGCCATTGATTTGTTGACCTCTCAGGTTCTTGTCTGGCTGAAAGTTTTTCCTTTTTACGTGTTCTGATACTTCTTTCACTGTTGTGGTATCACTGATTCTTTTCTGATCAAGATTTTCAAACCTATAAATTTCAGATATCTGATAAATTTCACTAGTATTACAAGATAATATTACTGAGTTTGGTAAGACATGTGTTCAGTAGGCAAAGATTGTTCATTTGAAAAAAGAAATACTAGATTTGAATGTGTGGAGCCATTCTCATTCAAAACCTTAGATTCGAAGTAGAGTGGGTTATTGAAAATTTGAAATAATGATCTGGCTTGAATTTGGTAACCTTAAAGAGTTAAAAACTATTGGATAGTGACGGATGTGTTACATAGACATCAAATTGGCAAATATAGTTATTATCAAGTGCTGTACTATGAAGTTCATAGGCACTTTTCATTCATGCAGGATGGCCTGGAGATTTCTTGTCATGGCGTTGATGCATTGAACACTGAAACACAAGAGGTAGGGATGTAACATTTAACTTATTAGAACTTTTAATTGCATGATTCTTTGTGCAAACCTTTTCTTAGCGTTCTCTTCACAATTTTCAGGTGGTCCGCTTCATGTCAAAAGTGACTCTTCTAGCATCTGGTGGAGTAGGTCATATTTATCCCACAACTACAAATCCACTGGTATAGCTTGTTCTGCCTCTGCAAAGTCTCTTGCATCTAGGAGGAAATCTTTTTTTTCCTGTCAATTGTGTGATCATTCCTCCACCTTGCTTGTTCTTTCTTTCTTGTCCTTTGACAACTGCACTTTTGGATAGTATAGGGAAATACAAAGAAGCTTGTAATTTATTCAGTTCTCAATAGGAGATGTCTTACTTCAACAATTGGCTACTCCAGTACTCATCCTCCACATCACAGTATACTTTTGTGTATCAGAAGCACATTAGGGATAAATGTACACCATATGGAAGCTCACCAATTCCTTGTGATGCTAATTCGGGGTCCACCATCATTTGCATCATGTCATTTCTTGTTACTTGACTTTTCCCTTACCGCACCTTCCTAACAATCCCAGCTTCATAAATATAACTACCATATTTCTTTGTCCACACCTTCCACCTGAAAATGCTTCCATGGCCCTGCCTCGGTGTTCCGGCTTTGCATATCTGCAGTCTTATAGACCTTAGCTAATCTGCATGATGTCTCATATGATAAGAAGAATATTCTCCAGAAAGAGTTTGACAATGTTAGTTTTGCACTCGTACCTGTAGTTATCGCACCAAGTTCCTCGTTGCATCATAGGACTAACAAGAAACAAAATTGTTCCTCCCAACTTATTTTATAAGGTTCTTTTGGAGAAAGAACGTGGAAGGACCAATGCCAGAATTTCCTTCTTAGTGAACTTCATCTACATGTGCTTTTGTTCTTACGATTCATAATTTTTTCAGACAAAAGAGTTGAACAGTAAAAGCACTAGAAAGAAACATTTAATATCTTGAAAAGTTATTATACAATAAGGTTTCATGGAAGACCAGACAGAAAACAGAAAAGTATTTGTAGATTTAATATCTTGAAAAGTTATTATACAATAAGGTTTCATGGAAGAACAGACAGAAAACAGAAAAGTATTTGTAGCTACACTAATCATGTACATTTATGACTTGGTCAGATTCAGATCTACTTGACTTGAAATGCAACCCCTTTGTATGCCATTCTTTATTTTCGAGATCAGGGATCGATGAGCTTCAAGTGGTTTTATTGATCTAAACCTGAGGAAGTTTGTGATTTAGCAAACAACTCCACCCTGGGCAATCAAGTAGCACCAGTATGCACATGCACATGTTCCTGAACGTTTTGACCACAAAGGCATGCATGTTTGAGTTTCTGTGGACACTCAATTGCAAGACCTTTCTATTGCTGCTATTTTTGTTTATCGGGTTGTAGGACTCGCTTAGTTTCAGCTCAAGGGAGATACTTAAGGTTCTTGTTCTTCGTTCAATGTAATTTATTTGATATCTTGGAGAAAAAAAGGTTATTCATTTCGGACAAAAAGGAGCTAGATGTAAAGGAAAAGAAAATGCTGTGGCAGCTTTTTGCTTACGTGTCAAAAGGCTGAGGTTCTTTGTTTCCATCATAACCTGTCGTTAATGTCTTTTAGGAATTGATATAAAAGGTTAGCCTTCTTATAAACCGTCTTCTGATAACTAATGCATCGATCCGCATAGCCTTTATTTTATAAGGCATAATATGATAACGGTTGTCATGTGCACAAGGCCTGTTGAGTAAAAATGATTCCCTGTGTAGAGTTTAAGGATTAGCAGGATGACATCTTGAGTGATGTTTGAAAATCATAATTTAGTTGAACTGCAGATGGCTTTGTGTTGCTTTGTGACATTTTATGTATCTTAATAAGGGCATGTTTGGTATCTGTGACTGTCAGACGATTAACCTCTTTGTTATCCATTTTCTTCATCATTAACTAATAAGGAGACGCTTGTTTTATCTATAGTCCTATATCATTATTCGAGTTCATTAAATTGCTCCTTTTCAGGTAGCTACTGGGGATGGTACCGCAATGGCACATCGAGCGAATGCAGTCATATCCAACATGGAGTAAGCATTTCACATTTTGAATATGCGTAGAGTCTTGGATAATATTTCCATTTTCTCATCCATCTTCATCTGCATCAACAGATTTGTACAGTTCCACCCCACAGCTTTGGCTGATGAAGGGCTGCCTATTAAACCAAATCGTGAAAATGCATTTCTGATCACAGAAGCTGTCCGGGGTGATGGCGGAATCCTCTACAACCAATCCATGGAAAGATTCATGCCATTATATGATGAACGAGCGGAGCTGGCTCCTCGAGATGTAGTAGCACGCTGTATAGATGATCAGCTCAAGAAGCGTGGAGAGAAGTATGTTTTATTAGATATAAGTCACAAGCCAAGAGATCAAATCCTTTCCCACTTCCCCAACATCGCAGCTGAATGTCTACGGTCTGGGCTGGATATCACTTGCCAGCCCATACCTGTTGTCCCTGCTGCACATTACATGTGTGGAGGAGTTCAAGCCGGCCTTCACGGTGAGACGGCTGTCCGTGGTCTCTATGTTGCTGGTGAGGTTGCATGCACAGGTTTACATGGGGCCAATCGTCTTGCTAGCAACTCTTTGCTTGAAGCACTTGTGTTTGCACAGAGAGCAGTAAAACCCTCCGTGGATCATGTCACTAAGTCGAGCCATGGTCTTGACCTCGATGCTTCAACTAACTGGGTGCGTCCTGAATTGCCCTTTTCTTTTGGTCAAGATACTCTGAAGGCAATCAAAAGGTTCACAGCCTCAACGAGGAAGGAATTGCAGGGAATTATGTGGGATTATGTGGGAATTGTGAGATCGACTCAAAGGCTAGAGATAGCTGAGCAGAAACTGGGAGAGCTGGAAAAATCATGGGAAGATTTCATGTTCTGTTCTGGGTGGAAAACGCACATGGTTGGAGTTGAAGTGTGTGAGATGAGGAACCTCATATGTTGTGCAAACTTGGTTGTCAGTAGTGCTTTGGCTAGGCATGAGAGTAGGGGGCTGCATTTCACAGTGGATTTTCCTTATCTTGAAGACAGTAAAAGGCTTCCAACAATCATATTTCCCGGCACTTCGGTGAAGCTGACTTGGAGTTCACAACAAGTTCATAGAAGCTACTCACTAAATAGATAGCTTTTGTTCAAGTGGACGCGTTCTTCTTGGAACTGTTTGTTAAATCATATAATTCTATGCCATGTCTATTTGGAAAGGTAAAAGGCCAGGGGAAAGGGAAAATTTGATAGAAAAAGAGAGAAATGGTAGTATGAATGTTAATTTATTTAGTTCCACAGTCGAGTCGGATGATTGAGTCAGATAATTGTAGCATGTTATTATTTACCCTTCTTGTAATCGTAAGAGATACAATTTTACCGAAAGAGGGAAAAGCATATTGGCATGTTAACATGCTAGGCAATGTTGTTAACATTCATAAGTTACATTTTGGTTCTTGATTGTTTTCATTGAGAATTCTTCTTTTCTTGTTTGCTTGTGGAGACATTATGGCCATGACATCTTGTAAACAGCAGTTATGCGCTATACTGATGCAAACATTTATTATCATTATCATGCATTTTCGTCACCCTTTCAATCTGCACTTCGTCTCTTTTTAGATAGAATAATATCTGATTAAATGGTCAGCCTATAAAAAGGTGCTGGATTCACGGCATTAGGCTTTAAGACCAAATCGTAAAATTGTCAAAGTGAAAATAGAGTCACGATATAAATAAAACATACAATACACAAATAATAGAAAGTAATGCAGATCAAATGCAACCACATTACAAGTCAATAGAGAGCCAAAGAACAATAGAAGTGAAGGCTAGATGGCAACGGCGGACACTTTCTTTCTTTGGAAGGGTAACAAGCTGGTCCTATTACAGATTACAGATCAACATCCCTGTGGGACAGAATTCCAAGGGAGGGAAACATAAGCACGCTTATGCAGGCATTGACCACTTAGAAGATTGGCCGCATAAGCATGATTAACTGGGTATTCACCTTAGCAGTGATAAACTGTTTATGCGACTTAACTACTTACAACATCGGCTGCATGAGCTTATCGTCGTTAAAACCCATTCAAAGTGTAAAGTCGCTTAAAAAGGCATGTGTTAGAACTGTCACCAACAGGAATTCAGTAACATCCAAGGTTTTGGATTGACTGGGATGATTCTTATTAGTGAGGATCCAGACTCAAGTAAGAAAAGCTCCCAAATATGGATTCAGTTATTTAACCCTCTCAGATTATTTGATGGATTAGGATTCAGCGACATATATGAATATGTCATTGGCTTTTACTCCTAACGCTTTTCTCAATTGTGGTCATTGCTTCGTGCACTCCTAAAGTTTCAGCAGCTGGTGATGTGCTGTAGTAAGACTGCTCTTGTAGTATCTTGCTCTTGCCTCTACTGAACTGTTGCATAATGACTAAAGATAAAATCAAATTTCCCACAGCCTCGCAGACAACATTCAGGATGCACAAGATGTACTTTTCTGTAATATAAGACGGAGAAATCACAGATCAACAAAGTGTGGTATCTGCACATGTTAAGACCAGCAATTTGCTGCACCAAACCATATACCCAGGCTGATATATACGTGCACAGATGCGTACTTGTAGAGGTATCAGAAGCATAAGCGGACTTAGCGCCCTAATAGCCTTAATTAAGCGAGTGCACCGCTTAATCAGCTTGTGCGCCTGCATAGCTCGGCTACACGGGTGCCTATCTGGCTTGCATAAGCGAATTATGCAGATGAAACATGGATTATATAAACTCACCACCACCACCCCGATCAGGGCCCGAGCCTCGCGCCCCTTGACGAACACCGACAAATCCTGTTGCCAGTAACTTTCTCTCTCTCCGTCCTATTACTAACATGTCCAAGGCGAGCTCAAAAGCATCATTTGGCCAACACTTCAAAGAAACCCCATGTGCCGGTACTGCTGTTTGGCCACCGGTTCACCCAATCGTTCATAGTTAAGCACGTCGATTAGGGTGCTAGAGAAGCCACTAACTTTTCACAAGGGCAAAATGGAATATGGCAACTCGGTTTCTGTACATCTGTTATAAGATTTGAGCTGGCCAGCCGGCGGCCATAGGTCTAGAAATTTCAGTCGAGGAGTTCAGCTTGATACGTCCAACCCTGGCACATTCGGAGGAACCGAGCCTAAAATGATTTCCTTCAATCAAGTTCCTGGAAATGGCTTCAAACTATGTCCATGTTTACACACCTAGTGGATCATCTTGATCCTCCATCTACCAGCTCCCTATGACATTTTGAGTTCCTCTTTGTTGGCTAAATGTGCTTTGCAGGTAAACTAACTGAAAGTATAGCATTGACGGCATTTTGGTAGCACATAACTTTGAGTCTACTCAATCACACGATTCACAAAACTGCTATCCTTAATACAGGCAAGGGATGTGTAGACATGAATTATTCAGAGAGGAGTAAACTAATTAAAATCACAAAACCGTTTGTACACCCACTATACAATACAAACTCGACCATGTTCAAAATTTTAAGATAATCAAGACATTCAGAGTCTCTTGGCACAAACTAAAACCAATGTCCCAATATACTCAAGACTGCAAACCTCATTGCATCTGTTCATTTCTTTCTTTTCAGAGAAAAGAATAACAAGCACCTAATTAAGCACAAGGCCTCTGCCTATTTTGACAATGGAAGCAAGGAAACCAGGTTGGAGACAAAACAGGTACCCATGTTGGTGCTCGAATACTCTGCTCTCTCTTTTATGGACCAACCAGCAGCCTCTTGATGCCAGCCTTCTGCTCTGCTGTTAGCCGGGAGGGGAACTTTATGTTGAACTTGATTCTCAGGTTACCCTTCCTGGACGGATCCTTTGGAACGGGCATCCCCTCTTTTGGCACGACCTCTTCGTAGTCTGGATGTACAACGTTGTTGATAGGAATGGTTAGTGTCCTACCGTCAAGAGTTGTAAGATGGACGGTAAACCCAGTCAAGGCTTCTGACAGAGGAACTTTCTGGGTGGTGACCAGGTCATTCCCGTCCCTCGTGTACACACTATGCGGCTTTTCATCGATTATGAAGACGAGATCAGCTGGGATGATGTTAGGATGCTCGTTTCCTTTCTCCACGAATGTGATCTTCGTTCCCTTCTTCCACCCTGGCTTGATGTCAATCGTCAGGATTTCCTCCACCGTCATGGTTTTCCTAGAAATATCAGTAGGGGTACAAGACAAAAGCATGAACAGTTGAATACCACAAACCAAATTGCTATTACAGCACAAGATACATCTCAACCCCGTGAACACCACAAGCTAACTCAATTACTTTGCAGTTAAAATAGATACTGCTTGATCACACACTATCGATGACATCCTTCTTTCCCGCACTAAAGATATACAGATTAAAAGTAACGGATGTACTGAATGATTCATCTCAAATCAAGACTGATCACACGATCTGATTAAGCCAATTTTAATTAAATCAAATCTTAACAGGTCATGGTTTTCGAAAGTTGGACCACCTGAAAGTATAAACTACTTCGCTAGAACTTGCTGAGGATAAAGGAACTCACAAACTACAAATAAGGCTAATCAAAACCAGTTTTCTAATGATATCGTAATTACCAGTTAACCTTTCTTTCCAAGGGGAAACTCCTTGACAAATTACGATGAGAATAATGAAGATAGCAAAAAGCATACTGACATTGCGAAACTGTTATTACCACCCTTCAGCCACTACGTATACTTTTCTGTGGCGGTGATGAATTTTGCCATTGACAGACACTTCATATTTTGCCTTTCTTGGAGCTGAAGTGCAGGGTATAGCCCTAGATAAATCACAATGGTGACTAAGAATTCATGGAGCTGACCTAATTTAGTGCGAGAAAAGACTGGTTGGTTTTCCTCAAACTGCTTCAAAGCAGCAGCGAACAGAAAAAGATGTCAGCTGTTTATGATTAATCAGAAATACCAAGGAAAACTCCAGAATAAGGTGCAAGCAAGAAATTAATATAATATACAAAAGCAAATCTTTACTATCTATGAGACCGCACCACTAGACATCTCCAATGCATTTTCCTTAGACTACATAAAAGTTTGCAATGATAATAACCAAAAGACCGGCCTCCAGATGAAAAACAATGTTTTTTCCTACACAAAATTTCCGGATTTTAGACAGAAGTTAGGCTACACGTCTGTATTTGGTATACTTTCACAATCTATCCTGATCAGTACGTTGCATATCCAGTCATTTTTCCTATCAGTCAAACTGCATAACTCACATTGCTGAAAGGCACATCCTTGCTAGAAAATATTTCACCAAAACCTTCTAAATTAGGTTTTGCATACATGTGCATCCCACTCTCAGTACATATGCAACTGCAAACTGCTGTCGCTATGTGATTGTGTTTCACCAAAATACGCTGGGCACACACAAATATGAAATAAGGCAAATACAAAATTATCAACAATAGAAATAACTAGAGAAAGTCACTAGTGCAATCAAGCAATATACTGCTTTGTACATTTACCAGAACTGCAAAGGAAACCTTAAGAATACAGAAGTTCAGTATGATATAAACAACAACAACAACTAAGCCTTTTCCCATACTAGATGGGGTCAGCTACATGGATTATTTGTTTCCACTGAACCCCTATCATGTGCCATTTTGACAGTTAACTCAAAATGAGCTAGATTATTCTTTATTATTTATTTCCAAGTTTTCAACATTTTTGTGGTCTTCCTTTTCCTATTTTAACATTTTCATAATAGAGTTTTTAATATGTTCTTACTGGAGCTTCCTTTGGTTGTCTTTCTCCATGTTCAAACCATCTTAACTGATTTTTTTTCATTTTATCTTCTATGGGTGTTGTTCCCAAATTATTTCTAATAACCTCATTAAGTATACTGTCTTTTCTCGTGTGACCACTCATACATTACAACATCCCTGAGTATTTAAAACTTTCCTTGTGAAAGATGCAATACATGTCAATCTTAATTTCTATATCCTATGAAGTAACCAAATGATAAAATTTACATTCTAATTCTACTAAGTCGGAAGTCTTTACCTTCTAATGTTTCTCTCCATACTTAGTTCCAATTTCCTATTAACTCTTTCCTTGGACTCATTCACTAACACAATATCATATGCGAATAATGTATATTTCATTTTTAAAATATGTTCTATTAACTCATTAAGGACCATTATAAATAAATATGGACTTAAAGTTGATCCCTGATGTAACCCAACATTAACTCCAAAGAAGTTTGTCATTTATTCATGAGTCCTCACACATGTTTTTGTACCATATACATGTCTCTATAAGATTTATATATCAATGGGATACCCCTTTTTTCTAAGATTCTCTGAAAGAACGTCTCTTAACATCTTAAACCTTTTCTAAATCAATAAATACGATGTGGTTCTTTTTTGCTCTAAAATGTTCCATAAGACGGCTCATTAGGTGAATCGCTTCAATGGTAGACATGTCTAATATGAATCCAAATTAGTTCTTTACTCGATACTTGTATTAACCTACGCTCATAATTCTTTCTCATAGTTTCATAGTATGACTCATTAACTTGATACCCCAATAATTTACACAATTATGGATATTATGGATGCCTTCCTTATTCTTGTATATAGATACAAGTGTACTCACTTTCCATTCCTCAAGCATCTTTTGATTTCTCCATATTTCATTAAATAGTTTTGTGAGCCAAGTTCAAGTTCATATCATATACAACAACAACTAAGCCTTTTCCCATACTAGACGGGAAAGTTCAGTATCATATGTAAAAGGAAAATGAAAAAGCATGGCAATCACTGGCAAAACGATAGAAAAGATAGAAGATCATCGCTTGACAATAAGGTCATAAAGTGAAGCCTTTTGGCATAGAGTACTTTCTAAAAGGCCTTTTCTCACTAATATATGCAATTGGAATATAAGATGACAATGTGGTAATATTCTTGTATGATCTCGTAACCATGATTTAGGAGAAAAGAAACAAGCATAGGATTAACAAATCAAAGTTGTATTAAAGACCACATCATGAATCCTACGTACTTTGATATGCCAAGATCATCATCCCATGGAAAGCTCAAAAGTGAACAAGTGGATAGAATAAGATCATCATCGTGTACACTGAAAATCAAGTGTTGTCGAGAGAAGAAAGGATTCACTGAAAAAATGAGTCACCCATTCCATTGAAGTGGACACATCTGATAGTAAGAGGATGAAGGGCTAAAGAATTATGCAATCTAAGGTATGACATTGTTCAAGGAACCCTAGATGCTGTCGCAGTAAAGGGTTGTCGACAAGGGTCTGTGGAACAGTTTCCATTTTGAGAGATTTGGAAAAGCGAGTCATCCATTCCATTGAAACAGAGACATCTGAGATCAGTATTAATAAGAAGAGGAAGGGTTAAGGATTTATTCAATCGAGGTATAACATTGTTGAAGGAACCATAAATGCTGTCAGAGTAAAGGGTCGTCAACAAGAGTGTCTGGAACAGTTTCCATTTTGGGAGATTTGAAAAAGCACTTCGCTGCATCCAGGTGAAGTACGCACGCTAATATAGGTATGTAAGTCCAACATGGTGGAAGAAGGGACAAAGTGTGGTGATTTTTGTCAGATACCACAGTCAAGTGAAACCAACAGAGACCAACAGCCATTGTGGCTCCTCATTTTAGCGTTTTCAGTGAGTACCTATTTCCTGTCATAGGATCATCACGATCATGGCGTTCTAAAAATTCCAGGTTCTATATAAGGATAACCTAAGATATTAATATTGAGACGCTAGTCTTGCACTTGAAATCCGGGAACTTTTAGCCTTCAGAGGGTTGCAAGATTATAGGATCTTAAGATACAAACCAGGATCTTGACAACCATGTGCTATGGAGTATCCAATAGGCTTAAGATAGAACTGTCACTAACGTGAACTCAGGGATATACATGGGGGTCGCTGATGATATTTATTAATCAGGATCACACTTGATGTTACGTAATAAAATACCTGAATATAGATCCAGCAATTTATTCCCAATTATCTCTTGGTTTAGGAGTCAGACTAGTGCAAAATGATATGTTCAAAATTTAGTTGACCAATACGTTACAGATGCATGTCAAAATTGGATTTCGATTTCATTTGTTGACATCACTACCCTTAATAGACACTAAAACCTTTCACCCAGATGTTATTTAGGATGAATCGTTAAAAAATAATAGTTTGGATATCTGAAAATCCGAGAAGAAAATATTATTGTCAAGTATATATCCCATGTACTTTTAATATATGCGTAGTTATTACTCCAACACTTTAATACTGCCTCACTGCTTCGTGCACTCCTCAAATTTTAGCAGCTGCTCGTGAGCTGTAGCAAAACTCATGGTCCAAGGATATCTTGGATATACTGGTCAATTACCACACAATGAAACAGATAAAGCCAAATTTCCCACAGCCTTGAAGAGTAAACAACTTTTCAGATAACCCAATGTATCTTCCAGCAAAACAAGAAAGAAAATTTTGAACCTAAAAAATATATTACAAAAAAAAGTACGAGATTGCCATATTTGCAGTTGTTAAGACAAGCAATTCGCTGCATTAACCGTATCAGTCCAGGACAATCAATAAATGAAACTCTCTACATAAAGGAAAATATCTGGAATGGAAACACTGCACATGCAATTTACAGCATCAATCACATAAAAATATTCCGGGGCGTACATGCACGCAGACATGCAAACACAGAGTGTCTGTCTGTCTGTGTGTCTTTTTTGTATAAATTCAGCTTCTCAGAACACTGTATCATTATAAATCGCCTTAGAAGTTAAGACACCACGGGAGTTGAGACCCAGTTTCTACAAAGCAGCACAAAGAAAATCAGAGAGAGAGAGAGAGAGAGAGAGAGAGAGAGAGGATCTCTCTGAACAAGATAGCGAATCTAAGCGTACCACGGTTCGCAACTATTGCACAATATCTATGAAGTTAACCTCGCACCAACGATTCATCGTTCCCAGAATACGAACAAACTAATCCGGTAAAATAGTTAGCTCTGTTAGATAACTCACCCGCTAATATCTGCGATCTCCCTCGAAATCTTCATCTTCTTGGTAGTGCCCTTGTAGAGCTCCTCAAGGCTAACCGGCAGATGATTTTGGATAGGCTGTGCCTTGCGAGGTTGCTGCTGCTGGTTCATCGAGTCTTCACCAAAGGAACCGAAGAAGTCGTTGCTGAACATTCCACCGCCAAGCCTCGAAGTACCCCTTGAACCTCCGCCCATGGAACCGAACTGGCTCGAGAACCCGAAGAACTCGGCGAAGATGTCATCGGCGTTCCTTGGATTGAACCGGAAGACATTGGGGCCGCCTTCCCCAGTGTGGAAGGAGGCTCCGCCAGCACCGGGCGGCGGAACCTGACCCTTTAGCCCTTCCTCTCCGTATTGATCATAGACTGCGCGCTTCTGGGGATCGCTCAAAACCTATTTAAAAGCATAATTACCTTCTAGGTAAGCAAGAAAAAGAATGATAAAATCAGAGAGAGAGTTGATGCTAGAAGCAAAATATATTTTTTCTGAATGAGAAACAAGCTAGAGATTCTATAATGAGGGCGCAACCGACTCATGATTTGTTGACATCAAATCTTCAACTCGTAATATAATGCAATGGCAACTAAGAGCACAAATTCAGTTCTAAACAGATATTTCCCGATCCTATGCATCCCATCCTCCGAAAATTTTCTTCCTTCTTAGTATCTTCACCATATCAAAGATATAAAACGACAAGACCATTCATTTGTTGTCTTGGTATAAACACAAAGAACAGAAAACCCAATTTAAACAAAAGAGGAATTCAGCTAAATGCTTGACACAAACACCAAAATCAACGCCCTAAATTTGTAGGAAAACACCAAAAAGCAGAAATCCTAGGATACTCAAATTAGAAGGGGCCAACATCAATTCATGCCCATTAATCATCAAAATTCATGGCTAGTACATCGTATGCCTCTGAGATTTGCTTGAATTTGGCTTCCGCTTCCTTCTTGTTGTTAGGATTCTTATCCGGATGCCATTTCATGGCCAATTTCCGATACGCCTTCTTGAGATCGTCGTCCTTGGCGTTCCTATCCACCTGAAGGATCTTGTAGTAATCAACCCCCATTCCCTTCGATTCCCACCACGCTTCCCTTGGGTTTTCTCGCTAAACCGGAGATAGAAAGTGATCTGTTCAAGAGAGTTCTTGACGATGCCGAGAGAGAGAGAGAAGATACGGAAGGATAGAATGACCGAATGGCGACGCAAGTAGTAGTCGTAAGAGGAGCTTCTAGGAGTCGACACGCCATCGCGAGAAGAGGAGAGCGAATTTAGCTGGTGAGGAGATCTCTAGAAGCTTCTAGATTATCTTCTAGACCCTTCGCGCGGCTTCTGACCTTCGGGCTCTTATCTTTCTTTCTTTCCCTTTCAGTGGTTACAAATAATGTAAATTATAGCAAAACACCTAGAGTATTTCGTTTTCTATTGGAGTGCTCAAACCTTAGATATTTGCATGTAACTTCAGAAATCGGTGGCTGGCATATGGGTCGGGTTTGACTTGAAAGGCAACATGTGCCCGGCCTGTTCTGGTCGGAGTTGGTAACAAAAGCTGGGAGGCCCATTAGTTCATGGGGTTAGATTTGATAAAGTCCAAATGAGCTGAGTCGAACCAAAGACATGTTGTTTGTGTTCAGCTTGGTTTTTATATGAGCTAGATTGTGGTTCTACATTTAAAGTTTGACATGTGAACAATTTTCTTTTTATATATATATATATATATATATATATATATATATATATATATATATATATATATATATATATATATATATATATATATATATATATAAATGTTTTTTATATGGGTTGACGTGTGTTCGGGTCTTCTAAATGGATTCTAATAGTAAATCAGGTCAAGTCTAGGCTAATTTGATTTTAACCTGAACTCATAGTAACATGACCTAGACCTGTCTCGTCCTGACCCAGACTGGTAGTTTGAGTCAGACCTAAACTGCCATGGGACTGACTGGGACCGGAACTGGAACCGAGGAAATTTAAAACAAAACCAAACTGGAACAGGGACCCACACGACTTGATTGCAGTTCCACTTGTTGAGGAATCGGAGCTGCTGGCCCCAAACCATCGGTTCCATTTTTTTTCTGGAATTTAAAGTTTCAACTTATTTTTTAAATGAAACTAGAAAGAATTGAAATTGGACCTGGTTTAAAAGCAGAAATGGAGCCGGAGAGAGGGCAGCACTGTCCTGGTTTACCCGGAACCGATTATGTGAGCGATGGTTCAAAATAAGGAGAAAATAGACCAGGAAAATGAAGAAAAAAGAAAGGAAGTATAAAAGGAAGAGGATAGAAGACGAGTGGATGAACGGATATCAATAATAGAAGCTTGGGATTCAAACTGACCTGCCCATATTTGTCACTGTTCATGCTGGTGGTGCATGTTTTAAATATGGTTTTCGTGTGTCAAGTGCCTATCTTTTAAGTGATTTTCAAGCTAAGTGGAGTGAGTCGAATAGGTGCCTTTGCATGCATTACGTCTCTTTTTTTTTTAAACATCATTATAATCTCACTTTGGCCGAAGAAAATTTTGACTAACAAGAGAGCTATTATTCTAGATATCATCTAAAAAAGACAATACAAATATCTTTAAAGTATCTTTTAAGTCAAAAGTAACTTTAAGAATAAAATCAATTACAACTTTATGTCCATAATAAAATCAATTACAACTATAACTTCAAGTCTAAAACAAAATCCTTCCACAAAGTTCAACCATTATATCACGTGGAACTTTTATCTCTGATTCATATCCTTCCCATATCAAACTGTACAATAGAAAAGTTAGTAATAAATAAAGTAAAGTCACAATAATATCAAATATTATGAAAGTAGTACAAACAAAGAGAAGTACTATAACTAAAATACAACATACAATTTGCTTTGGAAATCGAAGAACTCAGGTGCTAGGAACCATGAACGAGAACACGACAGTACTGACTAGATATTTAATTTCTCAATGATTGTCATCTTTCAAATGCGAAGTCTTAGCATCAACAGTAACTTCCAAGAAAAACCATTCACGATAGACATGAAAAACAAGAAAAAAAGAGGAACGTCAAGCACAAATGCGCATAACAATTGCAACAATTAAAAAAGCTATAAATACAATCACACATTGATTTCTACACAATCACAATCTATAATAATATGGTTCTATCTCTTTTCAAATATATTACTGTCTTCTGTTTTCTCATCTGCGACAGGTAGATCATCATTTTTAAGATTTCGTTTTAATTGATTCTAGTTATTTGAACTACACGAAACTAATCAAAATTTATCTTATTGTCACATGCACCACTGATACAATACAAAACTCCTAAAATGCAAGCTCAAGAGAAATATGAAAAATTCAGTAAGTATTTCTTGCGATAATAAAACATACCAAAAGATGTGTATTCAATTTCAACAACGTGAAGTAAATTAGCCACGTGCATCAATGATACAATAAAGAAAATGAAATGCAAGATCAAGTAAATTAGCCATTGGCATCACCAACGTGATTCCCTTTCATTTCCTCTCTCATTTTCGGTTCTATCATCTCTCAAGCGTTTCATCGAACAGACATAAAAAGTACTTCAAATAGAAACTGTGAACCGCAACAAAAAAGCATCACGAAAAAAGCAATCCATAAGCATATCATAAAAGAAAATAAAGAAAAAATAAGAAGAAAAAGCGAAAGTAAGAGAAGGACGAAGAAGGGGAAAAAAATGAGGAGGTCAAGCGACGCCCTTTCTTAGTGTGAGTTGATGAAAAAGAAGAAAACAAAAGAAGAGATGAGAAAAAATAGGATGAAGAAGAAAAAAAAGAGGAAAAAGAGAAAGAAAAGCGATTACCCATTGCACAAATGGTGAAGGGAAAGCAGTCGAAGGAGTGGCATCGGGTGGAGAAGAGAGAAAGTTGAGATGCTCTGGACGGTGAGTGTGTCGAGAGAGAGAGAGGGGTCAGGGCATAGAACGGGTTCAAATTTCCCACTTTTCTGGCTCAACCCTTGACTTGGGCCGAAATGGCAGAAATTTTTATGTGAAATCAGGCCCATGAAACCACAGTTCCATGACCCTCGGACGTTTTGCGTTTGATTTGCAACATGGACTTGATATCGTAGTACCTAAAATTATGGGTCCAACCCATATGGTACACACTAGGATTCCAGTATTGTTTATTTGGTTTTAGTGTGATAAAATTTGGGTCTAATTAGGATCATTTTCTACGTTTTACAACATGAACTTGGTACCGTAGTACCTAAAATTATGAGTCCAACTCATATGGTACTCACTAGAATTCGAGTATTGCTTGTTTGGTTTTAGTGTGATAAAATTTAGATCTAGGATCATTTTTTTGACATTTGGTTTGGCTCTAGAATGGTTCATTTCTATTTGTTAAGGTTTTACTATTTAAGCTCAAAGAGAGTTTGTGTTAAGACAATCAAGTTGGTCATCACCGGACATCTTTAGAAATGGCTTTTGATCCAATAGAAGGAAGGTCAGAGAAGGTGGTGGTGGTGGGTAGAAGCCTTATGATGTGAGGCTACGTCTGTTTGACAGACAACCTCTGCCGAGGGGAGGGGCTCGAAAGGAGGGGAGCGGTTGGTGGCCGGTTTCGGTTCGAACTGCCGAGCCTGTTGTCCAACTACCCGTCAAGAGCAGGCCGTCAAAGCGTCCTGTTGTTGCGTTAACGCTATGGGTTCTACAAATAGTCGAAAGACAGTATCAAATGACAGTTTATAAATTCGACTTCTTTTTAGATGATACGGTTTAATGAACTTCTTATGACTTCCAGAAAACGGTCTTTGCTGCCGCCACCGTCCAAAACTTTCGCTACAGGAGAGATAACAACTGAAATTTTTAAACTTGAATTAAGACGTAAATGCACGTTTGCTGACATCTGGAGGATCTTTCATATAGAAAAACAAAGGTAAACATAATGAAAAATATCTGCATGGAGAGAGAGATAATTGGATCGTATATTAATGAATAAATGACGCATTGAATTCGCAGTTCTTGAAGTTCTTATTTATGCTACAAATGACAAGTGATATTATGCTACAAAAGAATATGTATTTCGAGTCACCCTTGAAAAGTTTTTTCGCACTTTTAGCTCGATGCAACATACGAAATACAACCTCAAACCATATACCCTGTGTGTGTGTGAGAGAGAGCATTTATTTTCCTTAAGAAAGATGGTCATTACAAATGCGTGCCCGATCACTATTGATGAGGAAGATGGAGATGAAGTTGGGGGGCAATTGTGTAAAGAATTAGGATGAGTACAAACATTTAAAATAAAAAAGAGAAAGAGAACCACTCAAGAAAATAAAAACATAGAACCCAATAAAGAAAACAAATATCCAACATAAGAAAGACGAGAGTTTTCTAAAGAGAGACAGAATTCAGCACGATTCTATCTGGTTCGGTCGTTTTGGTGCACATGGGTCGCACAGTCACACCTTTAGATTCGATAGATCGGCGGTTTTCTTGTACAATACGATCGAATCGTTTGTATGAACGGATGGACGATAGACGCATAGAGTTATAAACAAAGAATAGTCGGAGGCGCAATCGGGAAGATCAAAATAACATTCTAACGTAATCGAGGAGTTGTTTTTTTCGCTTTTTTCTGAAAAGAATATGGAAGACTGTGAGCGCGTAGTAACGAGTTGTTGTAATTGCTTCGCTATTCTTCTCATCCCTAATACCACCAACAATAATAATTGTTTACTCCTTTCTTTCTCACGCGCTCGACGCTATCACCACTCTTCGAAAATCCCTCAATTCCCCTTCGCACCCTCGTTTTTGATATTGGTTGTTGGTGATAAGAATAAAGAAAGAGAAATTTTCTTGGTTGGTTTGCTCTCTTTGGAAAGCAATTCGAAGAATGGAGCCTTTTGCCTTTGTTGGGTGTTCTTATTCTTTGCAGCATTCGGGGAAGAAGTGGAATTTTCAGCCAATTTATGGTCTTTAATTAGTTGCTTTCCTTTCCTCTGCCATACGTCTTTTTGCTTTTCCTCTTCTCTTTTGTTGGGTAGTCCTCCTTTTCTCCGGATCTAGGGTTAGGGTTTGTGGTTAGTAGTCGGTGGAGCAATTTTGGGCATGGAGAATTCGGAGGAGGAGAGGAATCGGCCGCCGGAGGCGGAGAAATCGACCAAGAGGAAGATGAAGACCGCCGGTCAGCTTGAACTCCTTGAGAGAACCTACCTCAGTACGCTCTCATTCTTCTTCTCTCCCTTTTCTCCTTTTCCTATTTTGTGTTTTTGGATTCGGGGAGCGTAAGTTTATTGGGTTTCGCGATCTTTGTCGTTCTTCCAGTTAGTTCTTATTTAGGCATTGTGATTTTTGTTGTTCTTACTGTTGGTTATTGTATGGGGTCTTGATTCTTGATGTTATTCTTGTTTAGGGGTGGTGATTTTTGTTGTTCTTTCTGTTGGTTGTCGTATGGTGTTGTGATTCTTGATGTTCTTACTGTTGGTTATTGCATGGGGTTGTGATTCTTGAAGTATTGTTGTTTAGGTGTCGTGATTTTTTTTTGTTCTTACTGTTGGTTACTCTATGGGGTTGTGATTCTTGTATAAGAGTCGTGATTTTTGTTGTTGGTGTTGGTTGAATTTGTGGAAGCAGGGGAGAATTACCCATCGGAATCTCTACGGGCGGAGCTCTCTGAGAAATTAGGGCTAACGGATAGGCAATTACAGATGTGGTTCTGCCATAGGAGGCTCAAGGACAAGAAGAAGAAGGCGAAGGTGGAAGGGCTCGACGCCAAGGACTCACCTGTCCGGGATGACTGGAACAGTTTGCCTGATAACCGGAAGTCAGCTGGTAGTGGGGTTGGTCCGGAGATCCCGAGGATAGTCTGTGAGCCACCGCCACCTCCGCCTCCTACTTCGTTGGTGAAGAGGTATACGGATCCTTCTCTCACACCGCTGTCAGCGCCTGTCATGTGGCACCAGCCACACCACCATCATCCACAGCCATCGATTGCCGAGCTCCATGCGATCTCTATCGTCGAGCAGCAATTGGGAGAGTCATTGCGTGAAGATGGTCCCATTCTTGGCATCGAATTCGATCCATTGCCGCCAGACGCCTTTGGAAGGCCTATAATGCATCCATCAGGTAATGCAACTGTCGGGAAAATCATTAACGTTCTTCAGTAACTTTCACCCTTCTTGTTTCATATGATGGTGACAAACTCAAGTGTCCTCTTTGAATTTTGGAGAAATATCATGTTAATTTCGTGCACAGCACCGTTACTTTATATACATGTGAGGTTGAAGAAGCTGTACAAAGAAGCACGGACTACCATATATGCATTTTGAGGTGGAACGGTTAGTTCTGGAAAATGTGCCGTTAGGAATGATATTTTTTCTATTGAGAGGGAGACGCTTGGGAAGGGTGGCATTGTGGTTGAAGTTTGTACTCTTTTCAGGTCTAGTCCAACATTTGAGCACCATTGTCTGCGGCATGCACAAACTAAATCACAATTTTCCTCGTTACACAATGTCTGAAAACCAGTAGTGTACTGTTCACTGTTGTTTTCACCGTTGTTTCTTTGTCAGCCAATGACCGGTAGTGTACTGTTGTTTCTTTGTTTTGATAAATTGCTGTCCTCATGTTTGTTGTGGCTATGGCTGCTATCCGCATGATTCCTGTTAACCACATGGGGATTTATTGATGTGCTATATTCTTTTCATATCCTGGTGGATTGCCTTTCTCAATGGTTTTAAAACTAACGCTGCATTGGCTGTTGAAAACTTGTGAGGCTGATAAATTTTGCCGCACGTTTGACTACCTTAGAATTAACAGTTGAGATAGCAGAGACGCGGACACATGCATGAAAGGAGTTGTTTTGTGAGTTGACAACTAGTGGCACAGAAACCAAATTTGGACGCTACTGAATGAACAGTCCTTACCATATAATACAAATTCTGGATGTCATAGGAGACCGTGAATCCGTGATTATGTTTCTCTGAGGTTGCACTGCAAGAGCTTGATTAATATTGGATAATGTACTGTAGGATTTTGTTTGTCAGTAATCAGTTTTACTATATAATTCTGGTGAAAAATTTCGCCGCATGGTCTTATATATGGCACTATTGCACAATTTATTCTGTCCTTTGCTCAAAGAAAGATAGGAAACTAGCATGTCTTTCGCTTGTCTACTGGTTAAGTTGAGGGGCTTGAAATGTAGGTAAGCTAAACACCGTTAGTAAACATACTGTAAAGTGTAAAGTATATCCTAAATTACCAATGCCAAAGGGAAAAGTGCAGGCTGTCACCAATGCACAAGAGGCTTTCTAAGTTAAATCACCTTGACCCATGGATAGAAATGCTTGATATTCTAAAAGCGCTCAACATGTTAAAACTTCTGCAACAAAACGAAAGAGTGACAACTTGCTTTATTTTTTCTTATCAATGTGTCTGTCATCAGTTATTTTCTTAACAGGTCCATCTCTTGACATCACAGATTTTATTCTTCTCATTATTGTTTTACTTATCCCGTTGAATCTTTTCATGGGAAAATCTTAGTGTACCGAAAAAGAAGCTTTATATGGTTCATAGACTTTGTCATCGGCTGTCTAGGCTTGTTTCAAGCTGCAAGCTGTTTCCTGGATTGTCTTTAAGAAATTGAAACATAAGCAGGTGGTAGTTGCTTGAGAAACCTTTATTTCGCAAGTCTGTGCAGACCAATTTTTTTGAGCTTCACATTCAACAACTTTTGGTTGTTGAATCATGAATGTTTACAAATTTTTCCTTGTTTCAGCTTAACTTTTTGTGGTTCTGCGGCTTCTGCCTTCTCATGTTTTTTTCTTCAGTTTTCCAGTAAGTTCATTTTCTTTCTTTTTTTTGCATCTGTAGAGAGTTTGACGAACTCCATTCTTGAGATAGAATTGTTCTACAATGAAAGATGAGTGTGTGAACTGTGAAGTTGTGAACCTTTGAATAGTGAAAAAGAATGTATGCTTGGGGAAAGGTAGAATTTCCTGGTACATTTGTTTTGGTCCTCCAGGTTAGTACTAAACCTGCTACATGGTCTTCAAGCTGATAACGGTTAGTTGAAACCAAAGCCTCGGATGAATGTACATGACCTCATGGCAACATTCACAAGTATATACTGCAAGATGTGTAGGAAGCTTTTTTCTTGGTACACAGGAAATCGGTAGGAAAAACTGATAAGCCCAAAAAGTGCATGACGCATTTTCTAGGGCATTGACTTTGACTCCAGACAGGAGCCTCATATTGTGTACTGTGCATCTTGTCGGGTTGTCAATTCCAGGTACCTGTAAAAAAAGAAGGAAAAAGGATATGCCACAAAGGAATATGTAAAGATCACCTGATTAGTATGATTGTTAATATCTCATTAAAGTCATGATCAAACCCTACCTGCATTTGTGGACTCACCAATGTACGGAAGTATGGAGTAACAGCAAATTATGTTAATAGAATGTGTACATGTACATGGAACACATTTGGATGTAGAAAGCATGCCAATGACATGCATGTGCATACATAAACATGTGCGTTTGCATAGCCTTGTGTATATGTGGGTATGCGCACATGCACACACATTTGTCTTGTGAGTTCTTGATAGTTTTGATCATATGATACAATCATATGAAACATCGTAATTTTGTTTTCCTCCTAATGGGTGGCAGTCATATTAAATACTCTCCTTAACTTCATATGTTTTGTCATGAGGGTTCATAGCAGGTCAGCCAAAGCATAGTGGATGGCAGTATGAGAACAGAACATATGAAAGGCAGGATGGAAAATCTACGAAGGTTTGATATCAAGCCTTTCTGTAGCATTCTCAGTTTTACGTTTCCATATTGATTACTTTCTTTTTTGTCAAGCTGTGTAGACGTTAAAATTTGTGCATGTTAAGAAACTTTGGGTATTTAATCTGGACCAGTTTTTGGATACATGTAATGCCAGTGCTAGAAATACATGTATGAATCAAACTTTATTCAATCACATAATTCATACAATCGGCCATAAAAGGCTTGTCTTTATTGAATACATGATACGCATTTATAGAGAGAAAGAGAATAGTGAAAGCGAGTAGCATTCAGTTGCTGTTTGCTGAAGATGCCCCTGGTGGCCCTGATGGCCCTAGCGTCGGGTGACCCTGGTGGTGATGGTTTGGGTCTAGTAGAACCTAATTACAAACATAAACTTATGGGTCCTATGACTCAACCCTATTACGTTTTAACACTCCTTCTCAAACTTATGATTTGTATACCGAAAGTTTGTTTCAATCTTTAATGTGTGAACCTGCACTTATTGTTTCAAAAAGACACTGTTAAACTCAAGAAATCTTTTCCGAATCTTCAATCTTTTGATCTACCTTAAGATATATCTACAACAATTCAAAAAGACATGTTAACACTCCTCAATCTTTTGATCTACTTTAAGGCTAAGCTCAAAACATCCAAATCAATAAATGCCAATGCCGTTAAATAACTCGCAATCTCAAACATGATTCTATGATTCCAGGAATAAGATAATTCACCAAGATATCAAAAAAGGGTTTTAAAGATTTATATTCAACTTAATATTTTTCAAGAATATTTTCAATATAAGATGTTTGTCTCAAAAAACAAGAATTCTTTGAATGCAATTTTTATCATTCGTACAAAATGATCAAAATATAACAAATGAATAGTCAATACTCAAGGCAAAACTCTTTTATGCATTATTTTAAAATACTTGTATGCACAAGGTTATCAAGATAACACTAAGTTTGTTTTCAACATGGATTCATCTCCAACCAATAGCCAACAACATAAAGCACCGTAAGTACAAAGGTCTTCAACAAAGGGCTAACAAACGTGACATAGCCACAACATATAGATCTTAAACACATGAAAATGCAACTTCAAAGTTATCAAATATCAATAAGTGCATCTTGAAATATTGACTAATCTCCAATCAATAGCCAACGACACATGAAGTACCTTAATCATAAGGTCTTCAACAAAAGGCCAACAAAAGTGACATATAGCTACAATATGAAGATCTTAATCATTCAAAGAGATGCAACTTATTATCTAACAAATAAATTGTCTACACTCATAAAAAGAGGCCAACCAATCATTATGCTCAATATCACAAACAAATATCAATAAGTTTAAAGGAAACTTTGAAGGAACAGACTTAGATTGACTCCAATGTAAATGCCAAATAAGATCAAATCGGATCCAAAGATAGCCCCAGATTTGATCCAAGACCAACAAAGATCTCATACCTAACACAAAACAAGTTTTGATCCAAAATCACATCCACGATTCGACTCCTATAAATGCCCCATTTCTCTGAAGACATATAGCAAACACTCTCTCCCTCTTTCTCTCATGCCCTCTTTCTCTATCACCGGCCTTCGTTAACTGCCGTCGTCACAACACCACCATTATCGCCTTCTTCCCCTTTTCTTTGTTGCCAAAGACTTTGCACATGTATCTCCTTTAAAGTTGTTCAAGCTAGGGTGTCACTTGTTATCAGTCAGGTCTCAGACACCATTGCTATTTGCGCTCGATCCTTCGATCACAATCAAATATGCCTCCCGGCTCACCGCTTGAACAACATCGATTCTGAGAGCCTTGGCGAAGCTCTCAGCAAACCTATTAAGGAGAGGGTGCATGAGGTCAAAAGATCATGCCCTTATCGAAGCTTCATAGCTCATCCAAAAGCGATTTTCCGATCGTTTCCTGGCGACGACCACCACTGACTCCTCAATACTCCATCCCTTCTCTCGTTCCCGCAAACCCATGGCACCGGAGCGTCGATTTCGGCTCGTTAGTGAAGATCTGGCTGTTGAAGAATATGATTTTAGAGTCAATTTTAGTAAATTTGATGTTTTAGGTATTATTGTAATTGTCCGGAGTATTGAGGGCATTTTGGTAATTTTCTGTAATAAGGGTATTTTGGTCATTTTATGTTTTACAACTCATTATATAAGGGCTAATAGGTTGTATTAGGGTAAAGATGCTGAGATTAAGAAAGAGAGGGAGAGAGAGGGGGGCGACCTCCATTGGAGGTCCGCCTCCTTCAAATCTCCATTATTTACTCTTCATTTTTATAAATATTTTTTATTATTTATTATACGTTGCTTTTTTCATTAATTCCAAAATGGTATCAGAGCTTAACAGCGGCGATTGTGGTAATATTTCGGGTGGAATGCGTGGGAGATTATCTCTGAATGTTGTCCTTGACTGCACCTTGCAGAATTGACAGTTACAGAATCGCGTGGCAGAAGTGTGGCATAGTTTGTTTAGTGAAGTTGCAGCAGATTTTCTTGATGAACAGAAAATCAATTTTAGTATTAAACAGAAAATCAGAACGAGTTAGTCTGTCATAAATATTAGGCTGTTTTGCTAGCTCCATCTATCCTCTCCATCGTTTGATGAAGTAGCAGTATTATTGCCCTCAATGCTGATGTCATCCACAGTTTTCATCCTTGATTTATTTGTTTTTTTCTTCAAGTGAAGGCTGTCCATGTATGTCTTGAAAAGGGACTTTACAACTTGCCATGTTGAGTGTTGAACAATTGTGTGATGGATGTTTCATTGCCGATTCAGATTCTCCCTTTTTCGGTGCTAGGACAGTATACAAAGATATTTATCTAGGTGAAGGTGGCTATGTAATTTGTTACGAAATGACACACATATACAGGAAACTTGAATTTGGAAGGAATTCACTGATTGCTCTAGAGCTTCTTCTTGGTGGGGACTATTCTCAGAAGGGTGCTTGGGAAACAACTTTGTTCAACGTGTTCAACTTCAGCAAATATGAGCTGAGGCCTTTGGTTGGCTTCCTGATAAAATCATAAAACAGATGAGTATATCCTTCCTAAGGTTGCTGAAAGAGATCTTAGGCGACTTGCAAACTTGCGAGCAATTTCTTTTGGTATGGGGATTCAAGTCCCAATACCAAAGGTGATCCTTATTAATTTGAAAAAAAAGAAAACTTGTGTGACGCTATGTGATCATGCTTTACAAGAATGTGTGCACCACAATATAAATATTTACTGTTGTGAACAAGCATCATTGAGTTCATGGCAAGGCAGACACAAGATACACATCATGGCAGTGTTGTCTGACGCGTATCGTATCGTGTATCGCTGGGCTCCACGATACGGGCGTATCGTATCGTATCGTATCGTACTTTAATATTAAAATAATGTAAAAATAATTAAAAATTAATAAAAATTAGTAAAAAATCGAAAAAAATCAAGAAAAAATCAGGAAAAATCTGATAATTGCTTTAAATTCATATAATGTAAGTTTAGTACAGATTGAGCATTCAACATTGAACAATTGCATCCAAATTTATATATTTTGAATCCAAAAAATAAAATACAGACATAGTTTACACTTTACAGTACACTACAGTTACATATAATGTTACATTTTACAAATTGTAATCAGGATCATCAACTAAATAATCTTCATCTTCTCCTTGTTGCAGATCCTCATCATCATCAGCCACGCCCACACCTTCTTCTTCAAAATCAAATTCTTCATCTCCATAATGTTGTTGCGCTCCTTCCAAATTAATCCAGGCAACGTCTTCTTCTGTTAGGAGGGCATTTTCTTCAGTGTCTTCCATAACCCAATCTTCTAATATATCAAAATTATCCAAACTTATTGGATCAAACTGACTTTCTTCTCTATTTACTTTTTTTAATTGCCTACGACACAAACAAAGATAAACAATTAGTAAGTAATATTAACAATTGAAAACTGAAGTTAAATAATATCGAATTGAAAATTTGAAAGTAATACAACATTACCTTTCACGAAGGCGCATGTTACAACGAATATAAACCAAATTATTAAGCCTTTTGTGTTCCAACCTGTTGCGCTTTTTTGTATGGATGTGTTCAAAAACACTCCAATTTCTTTCACAACCTGTTGCACTACAGGTTTGGCTTAAGACTCTAACTGCAAAATCTCTAAGGTTTGGACAATCACTTCCAAACCTGTTCCACCAAACATCTGTAAAAAAAATATAAACATTAGAGACATAATAATCCACAGTAATGTAAGATGCAACTTAAATATGAAAATAAACAATGTACCTGGACGCATCGTAGAGCGGTTGCGAATTGCAACAGGCAAACCCATCAAGTGAAGAGCATTATCATATATCTCCATCTCTCGATGTATCGCATCTACTATGCTCTCATCAGGGACTAATCTGTCGATGCATTCAATGATTCCTCGATTAACCTCACCGTCCCTTTTGAAGGTTGCTGAGTACCTCAATGATGGGTTTAGATAGTAGGCTGCTGCATGAATAGGCTGATGCAATTGTTTATTCCATCTACTATCAATTATTTTCCACACGGGCACATAATCTCTTTTTTTTCCATTAAAGTTATTTCTGATTGCTTCTTTTGCCCTGTCCATGGATTCATAAAGGTAGCCCATAGATGGTTTCTCCTCGCTGTCAGCCAATCTCAAAACTTTCACTAAAGGACAAGTAATTTTCAATAATCTGATACATGCATTCCAAAATGAACTTCTAAAAACCGTTTCTGCAATCTCATTTAACTTTCTGTTCCTTCTGTTTTGTGGCAACTCTGCAAATTGTTGCCACTCATCTGAGGAGAACATTCTCTTTAAAGCTTGCTTCTGTCTCACAATACTCTGTACAGATAAGAAGTTTGTTGCGAACCGAGTTGCAGCTTTGCGAAGAAGCTCTGCACCTTCTGTGTATCTCCTCATCATACATAAAACAAATGCATGGTTGTAAATAAATTTTGTAATATCTTGGCAACACTCAGTTGCTGCCTTTATTTCATCCATCTCACCGATGTCCTCGAGGATGAGATCTAAACAATGGGCTGCACATGGTGTCCAGTAGAAAGTCCCATAAATATCAGCTAACTCCTTTCCGACTGCTTTGTAGTTAGCTGCATTATCTGTAATCAATTGGACTACATTTTCTAGCCCAACCTCTTGTATAATCTTATCAAATTCCTCTCGTAGGATCTCTGCAGTGTGCCTCTCCTCTGACATATCTAGAGATCTCAAAAACATGAGTCCTTTAGGACAATATACAAGAAAGTTTAGCAATGTCCTTCCTCGCCTATCGGTCCATCCATCTGCCATGATAGTGCATCCTGTTTCCTTCCACGATTGTCTCAAAGTCGAACAGTATTGCTGCACTTCAATCACGGTCTGATCTAATATCTTCCCTCTCAACTTCTGATAAGAGGGCATCCTGTATCCTGGACCAATGTTAGCAATTGCATCTGCCATTGCTTGAAAATGAAAACTGTTTGCTGCATTAAATGGAATGCATGCATCATAAAACCATCTGCCCACTGCAAGGTCTGCTTGATCGTGCAGTTGTTCTGAAGCCATAGCAGCACGAATTCCTGGCTGAGCACCAGGTGTAGTGGAAGGAGGAAAGAACGAATGTATGCTAGAAGAAGAAGCTCTTCCTCTACTCCTTCCTGAACTTCCTCTTCTGCCACCTCCAAAGTCTTCAGATGCAACCCTCTTTCCTCTGCTAGGTGCTCGCGAACTGCTACTACCAATATCTGTTCTAGCATCTGAAGGCAAACTATCAGTGAATCCAAATCCAGTGGCAGTAGCATCATCAGCTTCTTCACACATCTGGAAATCATCCTTTTGTTGTCTCCTTTCCTGTATGCTCTCAATCATCTGCAAGCATTGTCATTTAATACCTTCTGGCACACTTCTAACTCTGCCTGTGCATGGAGCAACTTCTTTCCTGGTTCCTGCTAGGTGGTGTTTCAACCTTGAAATTCCACCACTAACCACCTTTTCACAAAATAAACATCTGATTTTTAACCTTGAACCCTCAACTGGTATACCCCACTGCCATGCCGGATCATCAGACTTTGAATGAGAGTCTCTACCACCCCTTCCTGCCATCTCAATGGAGTACTTTAATTCAAACAAAAACCTGAAAATAAAAGCACTTCGTAAATCCCCAATCTTCAAATAACACTCAAATCGAGTGTCTCCCACTTCATGAATGCAATAAAAATCGTATACACACACTTAATAACTTCATATTTTGTCATTCAAAAAAAAAACCCGAAATAACACAAAAAACAATAAATATAAAGGAAAAAAAGGAAAAAAACATTAAAAATATACCTAAATCCGAGTTTGGAGGCTTGGACGGACACCGTAGGGCACGATTTTAGAGCTTTGAACACCAAGGAGGCGAAAACCGACTCTTAGGGAGCTTGAAGAACCCAAAAGGAGAGTTCCCTCGGGCCGGGACCCTTTATAAGGGTCCCAGGGCGTATCGCCCGAATCGTACGATACGGGCGATACGCACCGTATCGTGCGATACGGGCCGTATCGCACGATACGGTGCGATACGCCCGCACCTGCGATACGGGGGCCCGTATCGTATTGTGGTGGCCCACGATACGATACGTATCGCACCGTATCGTACGATACGGTGCGATACGGACAACACTGCATCATGGTAGGTCCTTTTTGAAACTACAAGACAAATTTTTTGTTGATCATATTAAGTGGATCGTTTGGGAGGGTTGAGAGCCTATGGCAAGTATACCATTTTAAAAGTCATTATAACAGGGAAAGTATATCCATGAATACATCTTGAGAAATAGAATTGGCCCCTATTCACGATGAGGCCCTGCAAAGTCGCCTGATACAACAACAACAACAACAACAACAACAACTAAGCCTTTTCCCATACTAGACGGGGTCGGCTACATGGATTCTTTGTTTCCACAGATCTCTATCGTGTGCCATGTTAGCAGTTAACTCCCAATAAGCTAGATCATTCTTTATTGTTTCTTTCCAACACTTTTGTGGTCGTCCTCTACCTCTTTTAATACTTTCCAAATTTAGTTTTTCTAACCTTCTTACAGGTTCTTCTTTTGATCTTCTTTCTATATGTCCAAACCATCTTAAACGATGTTCTCTCATTTTATCCTCTATTGGTGCCACTCCTAATTTGTTTCTAATAACCTCATTATGTATACGGTCTTTTCTTGTATGACCACTCATCCATCTCAACATCTTCATTTCTGTCACAGACATCTTTTGTACATGTTGATGATTAACTGCCCAACACTCAGAACCATAAAACATGGCAGGCCTAACTGCTGCTCTATAATATTTACCTTTTAATTTTAATGGTATCTTCTTATCACAAAGAATACCTGATGCTCCTCTCCATTTTAACCAACCAGCATTAATTCTATGTGTAACATCTCCATCAACTCTTCCATCACTTTGAAAAATTGACCCTAGGTATTTAAAACTTTCCTTTTGGGGAATGCAATGTGTGCCAATTTTAATTTCTATGTCCTCTGAAGTAGCCAAATGATCAAACTTACATTCCATATATTCTGTCTTTGTTCTACTAAGTCGGAGGCCTTTGTTTTCTAATGTTTCTCTCCATAGTTCCAATTTTCTATTAACTTTTTCCTTAGACTCCTCCACTAATACAATGTCATCTGCAAATAACATACACCAAGGTACTTCATCTTCAATATGTTTTGTTAACTCATCCATCACCATTATAAATAAGTATGGACTTAAAGTTGATCCTTGATGTAACCCAATATTAACTTCAAAGAAGTCTGTCGTTCCTTCATGAGTCCTCACACATGTTTTTGCACCATCATACATGTCTCTTATAAGGTTAATATATGTCAACGGGATACCTCTTTTTTCCAAAGTTCTCCAAAGAACCTTCCTCGGTACCCTATCATAAGCTTTTTCTAGATCAATAAATATCATGTGAAGGTCTTTCTTTTTTGCTCTAAAATGTTCCATAAGACGTCTCAAAAGGTGGATCGCTTCAATAGTAGATCTACCTCGCATAAATCCAAATTGGTTCTCTGTTGTACTTGATACTTGTCTTAACCTACGTTCGATAATTCTTTCCCATAATTTCATAGTATGACTCATTAACTTGATACCTCGATAATTTGAACAATTTTGAATATCTCCCTTGTTCTTATATACAGGTATAAGTGTACTTGCTCTCCATTCCTCGGGCATCTTTTGGTTTTTCCATATTTCATTAAATAGTCTTGTGAGCCAAGTGATTCCTATTTCTCCTAGTATTTTCCAAACTTCTATAGGAATATTATCTGGTCCTACCGATTTACCACTCTTCATATGTTTAAGAGCCTCTTTGACTTCATTCTTTTGAATACGTCGGTAGAAATTGTGGTTTATATACTTTTCTGACTTGGCTAAATCTCCTAAACTAATACTAACATCCTTATTTTCATTAAAAAGATTATAAAAATAGTTTTTCCATCTATTTCTTATATCATCATTTGCCATTAAAATTTTTTCATCCTCGTCTTTTATGCATCTAACATAATTAAGATCTTTAGTTTTCTTATCTCTAGCCCTAGCTATCCTAAAAATATCTCTTTCATCCTCTTTTGAATTGAGTTTTTTATATAAGTCCTCCCAAATCTTAGCTTTTGCTTCACTAACGGCCTTTTTTGCTTCCTTCTTTGCTTTCTTATAAGCTTCTAAAGTTTCACTAGTTTTCTTAGCATAATGTAATTTGTAACATGCCCTCTTTGCCTTGATTTTATTTTGTACTACTTCACTCCACCACCAAGCTTCTTTTTGTGCCGGTACACCTCCCTTAGATACCCCTAACACATCTTTCGCCACTTTCCTAATATGTATAGCCATATTGTTCCACATATCACAGGGTGTGCCAACATAATTCCAAACATCTCCTTGAAGGACTTTCTGTTTAAATATATCTTCTTTCTCGCTTTTAAGGTTCCACCATTTAGTCCGAATAGCTCGATGCACTCTTTTCTTCTTTGTCCATTTTTTTATTTGTAAATCCATAACTAAAAGTCGATGTTGGGTGGTTAAGCTTTCTCCTGGAATTACCTTACAATCTTTACAACACGCTCTATCTTTTTTTCTACAAATAAAGTAATCAATTTGTGTTTGTGATAAGCCACTCTTATAAGTAATTAAATGTTCATCTCATTTTTTGAAGATTGTATTGACTATAAAGAGATCAAATGACATAGCAAAATTTAAAATCTCCCTACCTTCCTCGTTTATATCCCCATAACCAAAGTTTCCATGAATCCCTTGATATCCTAATGCCTCTTTACCGACATGTCCATTTAAATCTCCTCCTAAACAAATCATCTCCCTTTGTGGAATCTTTTGAAATACCTTATCTAACTCTTCCCAAAAAACTGTCTTTATACTATCTTCTAGTCCTACTTGGGGTGCAAAGTCGCCTGATAAGTTGAAAAAAAGAAGTTCTAGGAAGAAGAAGAAGATGACAAAGAGAGAAAGTAATTGACTACCAAAATGATGACGGTGTTTCAGATTTTTTTTCAAAATGAAGGTTACACAAAATCCTGAAAAAAGAAGATTTGAATCTTTTAAAAAAAGGCAAGTTTATTTCTTTTGAATTTCAAATGCTGGAAATGGCTGGTAGAGATTATATTTTTTGATTTTGTGGAAGTAAACCAGAAAGGTAGATATGGAAAGTACTTTCCTAATTTTGTGGGAGAGCTAACGATAAATAGTTATGGAAATTAATTTCCTGATTTGGTGGAAATGATTAGGAAAAGAAATCAAGATAAGGATGTATCCCCACAGTTTTAGGAAAGAAAAATGATAGCTGCTATCCATTATCTACCCATTATATGCATAAAAGAAAATGGTTGCAGAGAAAGGAAAGATGGACCTACAACAGTTTGATGCATTGTTTGTTTAGAAGTGGAAGATCAGAGGATGCTTACAGTGAATTTTTTGAAATGGCGGCTCAGAAATTGTTGCCTTCATCGAATCATCAACGGACTTTGTAAGGCTGGGAAGTGGGAACACTGGTAGTGCTCTTAGACTATTCAGGAAACTAGAGGGTCCTGGCTCCATCTCAGAGATTGTCACGCACAATATACTAATTGATGTTCTCTGCAAGTCAGGTAGGCTGGCCGAGGCAAGAAAGGTATTGAAGGAGCTTGGACGATTGGGGTATGTGCCAAACGCCATAACCTACACTACTGTCATGAATTGTTGCTTCAAGTCAGGGAAGATTGAACAAGGTTTTCAACTTCTTTCTGAATTGAAAAACAAGGGTTACGTGACTGATCCTTTTGTATTTACCACTATAGTAAGTGCATTAAACAGACTGGGGAAGGCTGGAGATGCTAATGCTTTGGTTGAACAGATGATGAGCAAGGGAATCATCATGGATATAGTTTCCTATAATGCTGTGATTAATAATTTTTGCAAAGAGGGCAATGTAGATGCTGCATTTGAGTTGTTGAATAAAATGGAAGAAGGTGGTTTGAAGGGTGACGAGTACACCCATACCATATTGATCGATGGTCTATGTAAGATGGGCCATATGGAATCTGCCAGTAAGCACTTCCAGTACATGGAAATGAAAGGCTTCCGATCAAACTTGGTGGCAAGAAACTGCCTGATTTTTGGTTTTTGCAATGTTGGCCATATAGATGTTGCTAAATATGAAACTAGAAAGCATGCTCTAATGACGTAGGAAAATTAACAGACAGCAGTGAAGCAACTGAGAGCTGTCATACCACTTGAAAATGATAGAGAAGCATCTGATGGGTGCAGAAATTATTCAGTCCAAGCAGTCAATGTTCCTCACCCAGAACAAGTCGAGTTTTTTGGAGAAGAGAGAAGGCAGCCGTGCAAGGGCGCCAATGTTCAATTATGTGAAGGCAGTAATGATTATATTTGCAGCCATTGAAGTTGCAGGAATTTGTAGCTATGAAAGCTGTTGAAAAAGACAGCCATGAAGGCCAAATTGAAGAGTTATTGTTGCCATGAAGCTGCTGAAAATGAAAAGCCAGAAAGGCCAAGTGTTGTAATAAAGAAGATTGCTTGGAAAATGGACAACCAAAGGGCTGAAAAATTCAGGAAAAAAAAATTGGAAATAGAAGAGAAAGATAGAATGCAAGAAAATCAGTATTTTTCACTACACATGCATGACAAATCAAATCATAGAAGAGGCCTAGATGAATTTGTTGGTATGGAATGTGGCAGTATCACTAAGAAGCATGAAAGTGAAAACCTTGAGTTGCTGAAGCAAACAGCCAGGAGGGCTGGAAAAGTGGCTGCAGTCACCGTGTGAAGGGGCGCAAACCGACTAGTATGAGCATATGTTTGTATTCTGCTATTTGCGTGGTAGAGAGAGGGCACCCAACCAACACACCAGCTGCAACCACCATGTGAAGGGGCGCAGGAAAAAATGTGTGAAGTGTGTATGGTGGAGTAGTACTTCCTATTACAAAAGATCAGCTTTCTCAAGAGTAGAAAAACATGACTTTTGAAGTATAGTTGCCGAATCACTTTATGGAGAAGAAGAAAGAGAGAGGGAGCAACCGACACCCATAGAAGGGTCGTGTGCTACCCATGTGTTCTTGATTGTTCAAGTTTTACAGAAGCCTCGAAGAGATCGCTCGTGCACGTGTGGTGAAGAAAGACCAATTTTTTTGGCAAGTTTGGAGTTCGAAGTATCTCACTCCCAACTTGAGGGAGGGTGTTGAAGAATATGATTTTAGAGTCAATTTTAGTAAATTTGATGTTTTAGGTATTATTGTAATTGTCCGTAGTATTGAGGGTATTTTGGTAATTTTCTGTAATAAGGGTATTTTGGTCATTTTATGTTTTACAACTCATTATATAAGGGCTGATAGGTTGTATTAGGGTAAAGAGGCTGAGATTAAGAAAGAGAGAGAGAGAGAGGGAGGTCCGCTCCCTCCTTTTACTCTTCATTTTTATCAATATTTTTTATTATTTATTATCAGCTGCATTTTTCATTAATTCCAACACTGGCCATCATCACTTACGTCAAACTTGTTGAAGATGAGATAAAGGTCGTCAGGATCCTTATCATTATCAAGCCTGATGCAGTCCAAAGAGGCCTGGTGGGTGAGATTATTGCTCGATGTGAGAAGGAAGGTTTTCATTTCAAAAGTCTGAAGCTTATGATTGTCACTCGCACACTTGCTGGGAAGCACTATCAAGAACTTAAGGAGAAACTATTCTTTGGTTTCCTTGTCGACTTCATCACATATGACCCGGTTGTTGCAATGGTGTGGGAAGGCAAAAACGTCGTTGTTGGGGCTCGAAAGATCATTGGAGCCACAAAGCTAGTTGAATATGCTCCCGAAACCATCTGAGGCGACTATGCAGTCAAAGTTTGCAGGAATGTCATCCATGGGAGCAACTCGATAGAGAGTGCGAGAAAGGAGATTTTCCTGTGGTTCCCAGAGGGCATTGTGGCCTGGAATGGAAGAGCAGCCTTCTCCCTTGGATCTACGATCAAGCAAGAGCATAGGCACTTCAAGATGCCGCTATTCCTGTGATTCTTAAAGACAAGTGTCTTTCTGATAGCAACGGTTTTGTCCTTCTCGCCGGCAGCCACTACCATCATCACCAACCTACTCCTCACGAACGCCCTCCACATCTCTCCCTTCTCTTCTTATTTCCTTATCTTCATCTGTTTTTTTTTTCATTTCCCTTGTTATCGACTAAGACCCCCTTCTTGTCCCTACCTCAAACCACCAAGCTGTCGTTTGTTGACCTTCATGTTTGAGCACCACCACCCCATTAAGTCACCTATCAAGTTGAGCAACTATTCTTTGGTTTTCGAAATCCACCATTACCCCAAAACCACCATGGCTGCCTCTAAATCAACACTAATTAGCCACCAAAACTGCCATCACCAATCCAATCAGCCGCCAACGTTTCCGCCATCCGAAACCCCTCGAATCACCCATCTCATCACTTCATTATTATTCTTTCCATCTCTATTGTCAGCACCAAGGCCCTCAACCCTTTGCCACCGTCGAGCCCTCCATATCGCGACTCCACAACGCCATCATTACAATCATCGGTTGGGGCCTCCATCGCCGTCGGCATCTCGCTTCCGCATCCAACCACCAACGCTCCGCCGATTAGGCTCTGATACTATGTCTGAAGATGGCCTAACGGCTAATAAAATAGCCGTTGGAGCCCCCCTATTTGCCCTGGTGCCGGGTGGTTTGGGTCCGCTGGGACCAGATTACAACCATAAATTTATGGGCCCTATGGCCCAACTCTATTACATTTTAACAGCCATGTGATGCCCTAAGTGGTTGAATCAACCAAAGTTTCTTTGAGCTCTTGTCTTCTAGTGTACTTCGAATTGGCCTTTTAGATGTACATGAAGAGAAAACATAGTAGAATTTAATAGGCATAGAAGTCATGGATTGTTAATTTAATCAGCAAGAGCCTCAAAACTCGGGGACAACAAACAATCATACAAAATAAGATGATGTTAGGCACGCTTATGCTTCAAATGCATTATAGCTGTTGCAACTATAGTATTGCTAGTCTCAAGCTGATGTTGATGCCAGATTTTACTTTCATCCCTCCCAAAGTTTTTTGCTGATGCTTTCTCGACATTTCTTATCTGGTTATGATAATGGAGTGATAATCTACTTATTCATTTGCCTAGATTTTATGGCTTATGTAACATTAATGTGACAGTTTGGGTATTCCGCTGCTAGGGTATGCATTGCCCTTCTCAATCTAATGTCTCCACATGCCTTTTTGGCATCTATAGTGATGAGAAGAGAATCAATCTTGAATTGTTTTCAGATATCAGTGCTTTTAATACCATACACTTCCCTTCTGAGAAGATAAACTGCATATTTCTCTGCCCAATGTAATTTATTCTTTCTTGGTTGAGAAATTGTATGGTATGTGGATTTTCATTTCTTAATTTTGACAAAAAGGTATGTTGAAGCAAGTTACTCTTCTGATAGTGTGCTGTATATATGAACTCTCGTAAGATATTTTGTGCATTTGACTGAAGCCATTTTGCTGCTTTCTACAGAGTCCATTGGTCTCTCCAGGCTTGGAGCAAGGATTTGCACCAGGTTCTTCTGCTAATAGGAGAAAGCATGCTGTTAGCGATGTTCATACACCACTTCCTCAACCTGGTACAAGGGCTCTTCAAGAATATCAGTTTCTTCCAGAGCAGCCCAGTGCAAGGTCTGATATGTATGATAGGACAAGAGAATCTGACTTTTATGATTCTCCAATTGAATCTTTTGGGATGCGAAGCACATCATTGACTACTGGAAGAGGCTTTGCACATAGCAGCGAACATGTTGGGCCTGGGTATGCTTTCCAGGGTCAACCATCAAATGTTAATCTTATGCAACAACATGGTAGACATGGTCATATGTTCTCACCAAGTCCTGTTGATCATGAGGGCGTCACAATCAAGAACTCCTTGGTAAATTATGGACCTGATTCTCAGTTTGGAGCTCATCCAGTTCTTCGCCTAGACAATTCCTTTATTGCATCGGAGAAGCAACTCTCGGAAGAAGATCCTTCAAGGATGGAGAGGAAGCGCAAGGTATATCCCATTTTATTGCTGAACCCTTTTTAAGTATACTGTCCTTTTATTTTTACCAACATGCCTCTCCCTCTTCAAATACAGAGTGAAGAAGCTAGGATAGCCAAGGAAGTTGAGGCCCATGAAAAAAGGATCAGAAAGGAGCTTGAGAGGCAAGACATTTTGAGGCGAAAGGTGTTGTGTACATTCAATGCTAATTTTTTGTCTTTCACTGGTGCAATGTTGATCCATTCTAACCATTTCTACAAATCTTCTTAGCGAGAGGAACAAATGCGAAGAGACATGGAGAGACAAGACCGGGAAAGAAGAAAAGAAGAGGAGAGAATGGTGCGTGAGAGACAAAGAGAAGAGGAGCGGTTCCAGCGAGAGCAAAGGCGTGAACTTGAAAGAAAAGAGAAGTTCTTGCAGAAGGAAAGTCTCAGAGTAAGTCAAGATTGTTGTCAAGCTCTCATATAGACATAGTTACTTAATAGCCGTGCTTAAAGCCAATAGTCTGAGTGCAGGCTGAGAAGTTGAAGCATAAAGAGGAGAGGCGTCGGCAAAAAGAAGCAGCAAGAATTAAAGCTGCCAATGAAAGGGCAACAGCCCGTAAAATTGCTCGGGAATCATTGGAGCTTATTGAAGATGAGCGTTTAGAACTTATGGAGTTAGCTGCATCCAGCAGAGGACTTCCTTCTATCATTTCTTTGGATTCTGAAATGCTGCACAACCTTGAGTTGTTCAGAGGTACTTCACCCTATAGTCCTTTGAGTTGGTTTCACATGAAGCATATATACCTCATCTTGCTTATTTCTTTCTTTCTTTCTTTCCTGCTTTATTTGACATCTACAGCAACAATGAGTTGATAAATTGGTGCCCATTGTTTGATGGATCGAAGTACATAACAGAAATGGCCCTTCAGGCCTTCACTATTTTCTATGAAATTAAATATGGCCTTAGATTTAATGGAAATTGTGGTTCGATGCATGCTAACTGTTCATATTTATAACTTTATTTCATTGGAAGAAGTTTCATCTTGTGAAAGTGATAAGGATATCTATATTTCAAATTTGGTGCCACATGAATGAAATATTCAGGCTTTCTTGTGCATCTTGATAGTTTGCATTGTTGATGCATGAACTTCTCTATGCACAATTTTGTTGCCCTTCCATTGTGCATGAAAAATGTGATTCCTCTTACAATTTTTCAGTCATTCATATACTTGAGCTGCAAAAATGTTCATTTGCTTCCAGATAAGTTAAGCATGTTTCCCCCGAAGACAGTACACCTTAAAGCGCCTTTCAGATTCGAGCCCTGGATTGGTTCCGAGGAGAACATTGCGAACCTTTTGATGGTATACCTTTCTGATTTTCAGTCCATTTGAATCATTTGAGTTCAGTCATTTATTAAACCGATGCTCAGATATCATCACATATGCTTCTTTGGAGTGTGTGAGTTCTTCTCCCTCACTCTTGCTACAATCTGACATTTGCGGGATGTCTACACTGATATTGTTGGTAAAAGGTTCTATCATATTGATGCACATATTTTCAGATAATAACTTGGTGTTTCCTTTGTTATCATGGATCCGATATGCTTAACATTTTGAAGTTCTCTGAGAATCACTTGTAGTTTTCTTTATATTTATTGTTTTACAACTTTATTTCTTTATATCTGTAATAATCTTTTCATTTTTTCAACTATTTGTGTTTTTTGTCTTTGATGTTTTATATGGATCCAATTCTTTTGCCACATTTCTTGTTGCACCCTGTGTTATCAATAGAGCGATATAGCGTTTTAATGGACCCTAAGGCGATGCAACAGCCATCAGTTTGCTCTGGTCGTTAAAGCTGCAAACTTATCTGCTATATGATCGCTATATTGACTGCTAAGTCCCCTATATGACCTTAACTCCATTGTACTAAGTCATTATCATCACTATTTGCTTGCATGTACTTTAAGCTATGCAAAATATTTTGAATTTCTCTTACATTATCTTACTAAATATGTTTGGAATGTTTAAGCTTTTGCATTTTCTAAATAGTGACATGCATCTTTCTGTAACATGTCATATAATTAACTATGTTATGTGATATGCATCTTTTTTAATGACATGTAAAATATGTATATGGATTTAAATAGATCATATGATAAACATCTAAGTTTGTAACTAGTTGATGTTTATGTTTTGTATTATATACAATTGTTAAGTAATTGTATGCTGAAAGTAATGTTTTTTCCTCTCTATATTTTAGTTTGTAATGCATTTTTGTACTCCTATAATCTATTATGTATCACTGTTATATGTAACTCTATATTTGTATAGTGTTTGCAAAGCATTTTGTTTTGTTTTTCATTCTACTTTTTGTTTTATAACTTGTACTGTTTTATATTGATTATTTATATGAAATATGCTAGATATCTATATTTGGTGAATTTTTTATTGTTAACTATATATTTTTATGCTATTGATGATACTGTGCCACTAAACTGCCCACTATCTATTATTGATGACATAGGTTGCACTGAGTTCTGTTTTTTGCTTAAGTTTAAGCAAATGTTTTACATTCTCCATCTCATCTTTGTTCTTTTTATTTGTGTTATTTAATAGCATCAGTCACGTAACATTTCAGGTTTGGAGGTTCTTAATTACTTTTGTTGATGTTCTGGACCTGTGGCCCTTTACCCTTGATGAATTTGTTCAAGCTTTGCATGACTATGTGAGTTGTCATCACCTGCTGTTGTAAATTATTGTTGTTTCTTTTTCTGGACATTTCCTTCAAAATATCCATGCACATAAGCTAACCATTTAATGTCACTGTTTGACAGGATCCAAGACTGTTGGGGGAAGTACATATTTCTCTACTGAAATCTGTCATAAAAGATGTTGAAGATGTGGCAAGGACACCTTCTGTTGGACTAGGAGTGAATCAAAATAGCTCTGCTAATCCAGGGGGTGGTCACCCAGAAATTGTTGAAGGAGTAAGTGCCTATGCTCCTTTACTTCTTTGTCGACCAAAATTTAAGATTGATAGGCTCATCTGGAACCTTTCTTGGTGAATGCATAAATCTGGAATCAGGCGTATGCTTGGGGCTTTGACATACGAAGCTGGCAGCAGCATTTGAATCCACTGACATGGCCCGAAGTATTGCGGCAATTTGCTTTATCAGCCGGATTAGGACCAAGGTTGAAGAAAAGTTCTCCTCAAGGACCATGTTTTGGAGATGACAACGAGGTCTTCTCTTAGTGTCTAAATTCTTCATATTTTGTTTTGAAGTGCACATGAATGCATGATAGTGCATCCTGTTGCACATTTTCTTGCAATGACTGAGAATGCCAACAATTGTTCCGTCACTCAATCTACATAACTTTATAAGTATAAACCACGGCATGCCGTTGAAGTTATTATCCCTCGATAGAAAATGCTGCTTAATATCATGTTCATGATATCCTTTATTTTTGTTAATTACTGCAATTTCTTCATGGGCTTGAAGGCATAGGCGTGACACTCATGACAGTGCATCCTGTTGCACAAATACATGCTTTTAGATTTTTCTGTAATCTAACTTGCCAGTTGGACCAATTACACATTTCAGATTCTAAATGCCTGTGCTTTTTCTATGCACACTTTCAGTTGTTTGTGCTTTGCCAACTCAGAATAATTTCTGAGTTCTCCTTTCGATCTTACCAACATTTCAATCTCCGTATTTTACTTATCTTACGTCCGAATGTAATATGAAAGGTGATGACAAGATAGTGCTGAAAGTTAGTGGTTGAGTCCCTATGGTTCATTCAACAGCAAGGGACGAAATGCTTAGATCCTTTAGTAAACAAACAAATGTCAATTAAGATCTAATACTGTTATATTGACAAAAGGCAGGGCCTGTTGTGAACATAAACAATAGATACTAACTTCTCAAGATACATGTTATACGCTCTAATGAAGCATGCCTTTAGTCATATTCTCTCAATATGAGATGTTATGCCCATATTCTCTGAGGTATTAAGCTCACAGTTATTTTTCCATTATATTGTGTACAAGATCACTAATTGAAGGTTTCTATTTCTTATTTTGCAAAACGTGCAGGATCATGATGGGATAGATGTCGTTTCTACTTTGAGAAGTGGAGCGGCTGCTGAAAGTGCTGTTGCTATGATGCATGAAAAATGTTTCTCATATTTACGGAAGTCCAGACATAAGTTGACACCTGGAACTGTTAAGTATGCAGCATTTCATGTTCTTTCACTTGAAGGAAGCCGAGGCCTTACTATTTTGGAAGTTGCTGATAAAATTCAGGTAGAGTCACATACTTATGAGGCGAGACAATTGCACACTCTCGCCAAAGGGCCTGCAGGCATAGGCTTTTGTTTCACATCCTTTTTCTTTTCTATTTCTAAGAAACTTGTCTTTTGTTTTCTAACATGGTCTTATATTGCTGTGTCTATAGAAATCCGGTCTTCGAGACCTTACAACCAGTAAAACACCAGAAGCATCCATCGCTGCAGCACTGTCAAGGGATGCAAATCTTTTTGAAAGAACTGCTCCTTCTACATATTGCGTGCGGCCGGCGTTTAGAAAAGATCCTGCTGATGCAGAAGCAATATTGCAGGCAGCGAGAGAGAGAATACAGATATTTCAAAGTGCTCTATCTGATTCAGAAGAAGTCGAGAAGGATACGGAAGATAATGACGTTGAACGAGATGAGGATTCTGAATCAGATGGCCCAGATGATCCTGAAGTTGACGAGCAAGTTGTTCTGAGTAACTTGAGTAAGCCAGTCTTCTCATCAAGCATTGACAAGACAGTTCAGCCATCAGCTTCCACCAGAAAGGTAAATGATGCGATGCTGTGCAATGATAAGGAACAGGTCGAAGTAGCTAAGGACGTGGAGGAGAACAATTCTTCATCACCGCTGGAATGCAGAAAAAGTAGGGGTAATGCTGGTGACAACAATCAAAGTAATGAAAATTATGCAAATGGTTATGCGGAAGCTAATGTTGATCACGAGGGCATAGAGATCGATGAATGCAGCGATGGGGAGCCATGGGTTCAAGGCTTAATGGAAGGAGAATATTCAGATATGAGTGTTGAGGAGAGGCTTAATGCACTTGTTGCATTGATTGGTGTAGCCATACAAGGGAATTCGATCCGTGTTGTAATTGAGGTAACCTATGCTCCATGTAAAAGGCATATTTGTTTTCTTTTTTCATGAAGATGCTGTTACTGAATGAACGCATTTTCCAGGAACGTCTTGAAGCGGCAAATGCTCTGAAGAGGCAGATGTGGGCAGAGGCACAATTGGATAAAAGGCGCATGAAAGAAGAGAGTATGTCAAAATTTCAAGGCTCATCTTTTACAATTGCTAAAGCTGAGGGTACGCCAAACAGTGCTGGGATGGAAGATGGACAAAGCCCTTTACTTGGAGTTGATTATAAGGTGAATGATCCGCAGTTATTCCCACTAGCCAGGCAAGAGCAGATCCTTGACTCAGAAAGCGCCCAGAATTATCCATATAGTGCTTCAGGTGAAAAAAACTTACCGCAGCAGCAGCTGTCAATGGGTCCAGAAGTTTCGCCTTTGCAACAATCTGCATTTGCAGCTGAGAAGTCACGATCCCAACTTAAAGCATACATTGGGAGACGAGCAGAGGAGTTGTATGTGTATAGATCCTTGCCTCTTGGCCAAGACCGTCGACGAAATCGGTATTGGCAGTTTGTGACATTTTCGAGAAATGATCCAGGTTATGGAAGAATCTTTTTTGAGTCTAAATATGGTCGCTGGAGGCTGCTTGATACAGAGGAGGTATGTGTTTACATGGCATGGTTATTTCTTGAGGAAAACTGAATACATGTTTGGGTTATCTATGGAAAAGGTTCTGGCACTTGACAAATAAATTACCGATGTCATAAAAAACGATGAAGCTACAGATAGTGTTGAATATGAAATGCTATGATTTTCTCTTTCGAGTAAAAAACAAAGGTAATAGCCTGATATACTCTATCCTTAAACCCAACAATGGAGGCTGCTCGATACAGAGGAGGTATGTTTTTACAACATTATGGCGTGGTTATTGCTTGAGGAAATTGCAGTACGTGTTTGGGTTATCTGTGGAAAGGGTACTGGCACTTGAGAGGTAAATTACCGGTGTCATAAATAAAGATGAAGCTACATAGCATGTTAAATATGAAATGCTATGATTTTTCTCTTTCAAGTGAAAAAAAAGGTAAATAGCCCGATATACTCTGTCCTTAAACCCAATCCTGCACTGTATTTTAGTCCAGTTTTAGTTTTTGACGTTCTTCATTGTCTGTGGATTTTATTTTGGGCCTGAGAGACTGCAGTTTTGTTGGTTCATCAATATTCTGAATAATATTGCTAATTCTCCGATGAGATTTTGAGTTTGGATTCTTGTCCTTAAAATTTACCATTCTCACCTTTGTTTCTCGAGCAGGATTTGGATGCACTTTTGTCAGCTCTAGACATTCGTGGGACGAGGGAAGCCCATCTTCATTCAATGTTGCTCAAAATAGAGCGGTCATTCAAGGAGGCCATAAAGAATATGCCTTGCTTAGCCTCCTCTACTGACCTTAACGACCTTGCTTCCAACACCGATGCTGGTGAAGCGGCATTCTGTTACAGTAACAATGTTGATATTGGTAGCCCTTCAAGTACTGTTTGTGGCCACAGTCCTGACTCGAAGGAGTATTCCAAATCATTTAAGATTGATTTAGGGTGGAATAAATTTAACAAGGTTGATGCTTTAAAGAGATACCATGACTTGCGGAGATGGGCATGGGTGGAATGCATTGAATCTTCGAGCTTATGTGCCATTAAGTATGGAAAGAAAAGATGCGCTGAGCTTCTTTCTACCTGCGAAGTGTGCTATGACCTATATTTCTCCAAAGACAAGCATTGCCGTTGTTGTCATGAGACTTTTGACAGCTATAATAAATCTGATGCTTCATTCGCTCAACATGTCAATGACTGTGAAGAAAAGAGAAAGATGGACGATAATTGGAAGTTTCATGGATTAAGTTCATCTCCGATTCGTGTGCAGTTGCTAAAGGCACTGTTAGCAATGATTGAGGTTCTCTCTCTCTCTCTGTGTGTGTGTGTAAAGCGTGCATGTGCTCATGTGCATTCTGTGATCTACGTTTCTTGATGATTTTTTTCCTTGAGTACAGGTTTCACTTCCATCAGAAGCGATCAAGACCTTCTGGACAGAAGCCTATAGGAGATCATGGAGTTCAAAGCTAAAGCATTCATCATCCTCAGAGGATCTTATACAGGTTAATCTTATGCTTCCGTGTATATTTGCTTTGTGAGATCAAAATAATCGTAATTCATGAACCTGCAGAAAATGCATGCTTTGAGATTCAATATGCTTATTTCTTATCTTGGCTTAGTGCGTGGAACATGTTACGTTTTTGTATAGTTTAAGTACTTCAGTGATCTTTCTTAATTTGGTTTATTTGGTATATTCTGATGATCCTTTACACATATGGCTTAAACAGTGGTTGATGCATTACATGGTTTTTGGTGTCTTATCTCAATTTATTGTGATCATTGTCAGATCAACCATAGAATCATGTGCTGTTTATACCTTTTTCAGGCCCTTATGATGTTAGAGGCTGCTGTTAAACGGGATTATTTATCTCGTAATTATGAAACAGCCAAAGAGTTTATCGGTTCCAGTGGAAATTGTTTTGCTGCTGATGGGTCGTACATTCCGGGATCCTTTTCTGTGCTTCCATGGATACCACGAACAACAGCTGCTGTTGCACTTAGGGTTTTGGAGCTTGATGCCTCCATCTCTTACATGCTGAACCAAAGACCTGGGTTTAAGGACAAGGAAGCTGAACACAGTGTAAGTTCTCCTTTGTCTTTTTCTCTAAACTATTAACTAACAAGAAAAAGGTGCGTTGTTTGTTACGTCTGATGCATCTATTGGTGCAGTTATTTATTTATCATATCAGTATCATGATATATGCCATGATACATGTTTAGAATTCCCATGCTTGCTTAATTGATCTATATTCTAAACCACTTGTCAATAATCTCATCTGTTTGTTGCTTCAGTAGTTTTCCTTTGGTCGTGCAGGAGCCGCATTTGGTTTCAAGGCATACTTTGTTGTTGTCAAAGTGCTATATGTTTTATCCGTTAGAGAAAGTTCCATTTATTGTAGAACTATGTCACACAGGAGTTCTACCCGGTGGGGAGTCAACCTAGACACGATGCAGTGTTGGACATGGGAAAATCACCCGCCCAATGCATCTGACCAACTCAAATGCCTCAGGCTTATCTTTTATTGGAAATTAAAGGGGGAAGAGATAGAGAGACTGCACGGAGAGTGTTGCGAGGAGAGGAAGAGCGGGGGTGGTTCTCTAAATTTTGGGCCACAGGCCCTGGCTCTTAATAAACAGGGTGCGGGGCGTGATGGTTTCCCTACCTTACCGAAAAGAAACCATGAAATACATAATTGTATATACTTATCACATAACAGATTATGTTTATTATATGTAGACTACATTGTAGCACAAGAAATACACCCTATGAAATTTCAGATTGACAACTACAACTTTAGATAATCATCTTATTTCCATCAACCTGCCATGTTATGCATGGGGGGCCGGAGGCACACGATTGTGGTTTGTGTGACACAATGTTAACTAATTTTTGTTCTATCCTGTCCAATAGAAGGGTGCGACTCTCAAGTGTAGCATTGGTAAAAGCCCTTTCCTTGAATCCTGAAGTGTTGGTTAAAATGTGGTCGACCTCTCAATGTGACATTTTCCTTGGAAATGTTTTCTTTGCGCACACATCTTTTGAAACCTTTCTGCTTTTTCCTAGAGTAACTCTTGTCATCTTTTACAGAAGGTGCCCTCAAGGTTCACTGTTGCAAAAAGTGTCCAGGATTTTGAGCCCTTGGACGTGTCAGATGAACCTGAATATCGTCAAGAAAACAGGTTAGCTGATGTACGGAATGGAAGAACCTTAATGCGAGGACGAGGTGGACGGGGGCGAGGAAGGGGTCGTGGTGGGCGAGGTAGGGGTGGAAGAGCGACTAGTGCTTCCAGGCCACAAATTCCTAGGGGGAATGGGGGCCTATCTATAAAGTTGGTGTCTACATGTGGACGTAAGAGTCGGTCTCGTGGAAGAGGGCGCGGCAGGGGTTCACGCACAATACGTGGGAGGCCACTGTCAAGGAAAACGAAGGACAAAAAGGGTATCACTCTGCATTCTTACAGTGGTGGGGTTAACATTAGACATGGTAGTAATAGCAAGGAGCCGTTAAGAAGTTCAGTGGCCAGAAGAGAATGGAATGTGGAAGAAGCATCTGCACCTTTGAGCAAGGATGATCAAAGTAGTTTATCTGACGTACCTGAATCCGACGAGAACGAACAAGCATCCGATGATGACTTTGGTGGTATAGAGAATAATTATGATAGTCCCTATGGTGACACAAGTGGCGGGATGCTTCAGGACAGTGAAGAGGAAGAAGAGGGTGCTGAGGAAGATGAAGGTGGTGGTGATATGGAGAATGTAGGTGACAGTGATGATGACGATAATGGTGATGAGGATGAGGATGGCGGTCATAGTGGTACTGATGCGGATGATGTGGATGATGAAGATGGAGGTGGTGATGGAGGGGATGGGGATGGTGGTGATGATGATGAGGAGGATGGTGCTGGATCATCCCCTGTATACTACAGCGACTAAGCTACTGTATAGGTCCAGTGGCTAGTGCCATAACATGTACATATTTGAGGGTCTCCTTCCCATTGGCGATGAAGGACGTGCTTTATTGATCATCATGCAATGTAGAGCTCGTCTCTCTGCTGGATCTTGATTGTTGCATGGGGCAGCCCCTGGTTGATAGCCAGAAGGCTTTTACGGATGAGGGCTGTGGTCGCTCACGTGAGCAGCTTTTGAATATTTAAGCCATCATGTCAGCTGCTTCAGTGCCTAGGGGTTTCTTTCACAAAGCAGATATGATCCGAGTCGTGCTGATCCAAGTAACTACGTAGTTTCATTGATGTTTATCTTTAAAATTTTTATCTTTAGCTTTCTAGTAGGAGTAACACTAGCAGCATTAGTAGTAGTAGAAGCAACATGAGACTACAATGTAAACATTCTGAGGAAAATTTGATAGTTACAATGGCATAGATCCCTGATGACGTGATCGATGTTTATCAATATAGATGCAATATGAACCATGTTGAAAGCCCAAGAGAATTTGATATGATGGACGCCCGATTCTCATATAAGGGTTTGCAACTTTGCATGGTATAGTTGAACATTGTTTGTTGAAGCAATTATAGAATTTGAATCTTGATATCTTTTCCATCTTATTTGCTACATTTTCCTAGGTGAGGCGGAAGTCCAGTTGGGTGAAATAATCTTTTGGGAAATCATACTGCTTGTATTATTTTTTTGGATTTTTTTCAGGTTTCTGGTGAGGCGCCACTCACCTTGCCCATAAATAGGTCTGCCGTTGCCCCGTTGGTGTTGCATTTTAGACAACAAGAAGCAAATTGTGGAGCTTGCACGGCATGGTCTGCGACCGTCTAATTCAAAATGGATCTTGGTGGTCGGTCCAATAGGTGTTCTTAAACTATGCTTCTCTTAAGCTGTTAAACTATGCTTCTCCTGGAAGACTGGGGATCCTTGTTTAACTGTTAAACTCTGCGTTGGGTTTGATTTCCTGAATCAGTCCGTTAAGATTCCATTCAACCTTCAGAGAGTCGGTCCACCTGGGGCACGCTTGTGTTGGGATTGATCTCTTGTTTCTGCTGGTTTATTGTTCATTCAACTTTTGAGGTAGCCCAGTGGAGGTGAGGCTGTTTGTGGCTTGTCTCGTTAAGATGACCCAAAAATGAGCTGTTATGTAGATGCACAAGGCACCACTTTTGCGTGTTATGAATTTATAAGTGCATGGATTTCATGATGTTCTTGCTCTTGTAAGCTGGAAATGAAATTCACAATGTGATTGTTTTCTTTCTTTGAGGAAACAAAACCATGCCGACGAATACTCAACTAACTAATTATGTTATATATATATATATATATATATATATAGAGAGAGAGAGAGAGAGAGAGAGAGAGAGAGAGAACGGTCTGGTCCAGCGGTCATGGGTATTTCTCAATCAAGTTGAGGAAACCAGACTAAACATCAGAGTGAGAATAGCAGCTATGCTAGTTGCAGGTACATCATGGAACCATCAACAACAGCAGCGGATGCATTCAACGGTATACGTTGAAATCTGTGGCCCACAATCTGTCTAAATCTTATGCATATGATGTATCAAAAATGGCAGAAATGTGATGCCATGGATGTGAGCAAGCGAGCGCTTTCACATTATTGTGTCAGCAACAAAACAGAGAGTAGCATCATGTGCTGCTACTGAAAAGATCAAGCGCGTCTTGCTCGCATTATTTTGCAGGCGAGTGTCCCATGTCCCATGGTGACAAGGATCTTTGCTTGGTTCTTCAATCTTTATCAGTAGTTAGAATGGCCATCCGAGAAGCAAAATATCCATTTTTCCTATTTCTTCTAAACCGGATATCCACTGTAATACTTTTTCTAAATCCATCCTCATACTTTATCAACCCCAAATTTAGAGAATCTTAAGATGGTACTTAACTTTTGATAGCCCTTAGATTAAACAATGAACACTTACTTTAGGTCAGTCTCTCTCTCTCTCTCTCTTCATTGTTATATAGCTTCTTTTGTGTAGTCAAGGATGCTACGTCGAATCACAATTTAAAAGAATGTCAAAATCTTTTCGTACGGGCAGTAGTAGCTACTGTTGATTGGATTTCACCAAGTGGGTGACACATAATGTGCACAACGAAGAAACAGCTGCGATCAATCAAAATGGACGGCTATGATTTTAAGACACATTTATTATTTAATGCTTTGGCATCATATCAACTGCCCTCGATTCCACAGCTGCAGATGGAGCCACAGGAGAAAGCCTACGAGCTGTATTTTAGGTTATTTGCACCCATGTAGAAACCCTTTCCCCTACATGGTGGTAAAATCACTTGCATATATGCGGTCTTTCCATTTTTCTCAGCTAGATGATTATTCATACTATGAGCCAACGTTGTTAACTGAACCGGCACAAATGTTAATGAAAGTGTACACTCTGAATTTGATTTGTTATAATAAGCTTATGTATCAGGCACAACCTAGGTTGCATGGAGACGATTCCCATTTCGGAAAAATCACGAAACAAGATTTGCCTTGAAATGTCGCCGAAATGTTTCGGTTTCACTTTAAATGTTTATATAAATTATCGCCCACAATAACACATGAAAAGCTCTTAGCATGAGTAGTTGAGCACTATAGTTTGTTATAATCTTTTTTTTATGAGTATAATGCATAATATATGTAAGAAAACTAAATTTTGTCCATTTATGATGTGCTCATTCATTTTTTTGGGTAGTGATAGTGTAATTTCAAAATTTTTAAGACTTTGAAAAAGTGAGAATGATATTTTTATTATACTCATGTTACCCAAAACAATAAGAGAACATGAGTGAAACAAGTATCAGTGGTAAACAAGATCCAATCACTATATATATTGTACCTTATATCTATATTTCTTTAAATAAATATACATACATACAAGATATATGCTTATATTTGTTTATATGTTTATATATTTAAAAATAGTTATATATTTTATATGATGTTGTTTCTTAAGATTTATCGTTTTCTGTTTCTTGTTTCTGCTTGGGCTTTCATGAAATATAAAGCAGAACCAGAGCTTTTTGGATGGTTTCCAATTGGACCAAAAACACATTGAAGTCAGAACCGAACCTAAACCAAAACCGATCAACCGAAACTGAAACCAATCACTAAGAACCGACAGAATCGAACTACGAATCGAATCAATAGAAACCGAAACCGATCAAACTGGCACTAAGAACCGATCAAACTGCAGGGAAAGAGCATAAGGGGGAGAGAGAGAGAGGAGAGGAGAGGAGGAGGACGGCTTGTCTCCTAGCGGCGTGTTTAGTGAATAACGAGCGCTCTAGAGAGACAGGTAGGCTGTAGGAAGACGGGAAACACGTCCTACGGACTGGCAGTCTACCACGTGTCACTGACGAGGGCGGCGAATGACTTAAGGCATACGTCACCCGCGATCCGCCAAGATTTGGCGTTCTTTGGGACGTCAACCCACCCACCCGGCCCCTTGGTTAAAGACCTGCTTGCCGCAAGAACACAAACCCACTCTTCTCAAAATTTTATCCTGCAAATAGTATCGCAATAAATGTAAAATAGAAAAGTTAAGTTTCAATAGTATATTCTATTGCCTTCACCAGATCAGTAAAAGAGAACCTCTGAGAAAAGCAAAAGAGTTATGTATAATTATATAAAATGGAGAGCAAGAGAGAGAGGTTGGGTGAGGGAGGAGAGAGTATTTTCATGCTGAAAGCTTGGTATTATGATGTAAAGCTCGTGATGGATGATAGCTCTTCTTCTTCTTAAAATACGCGCATGACGCATCAAAATCATCAGACGTCAATCCCAATTACGCAGATCTCGCACAATGCCGTTCAATCACACCAACATCTCTCTCTTTCTCTGTCTCACCGACAACGTCTCTCGGTCTCTCCACGTAACTAATCTCTCACTGTCTTGTCTATTTCCTACTGAGTTATATTCCTATCATGCTTAGTATTGTCGTTCTTACAGAAACTTGCTGCTTTTCCTTTTACAGGCTCTTTTCATAATTTATTGTTCTGGGTTTTCTCCTAAACCGTCGCTTACTTTTCGACTATTGCCATGTCCAACGGTTATTGTTTCTAATCTGAACAAAGTCTTTTATCCTTTTTACCTGCTACTCATTCTAAATTCATGTAACGTCATCTAGGTAAAAGTTAATTGCGTTCATACTATCCGCATCCATTTGACTTCATCAATATTAGACTTTTATAAACGATATTCTATAAGCTTTTGTTGGGAGGAAGGAGTTGACGTCTTTAGGTGTGTTTGATTCACGATATCATGTGGGCTAACCCATCCTTTTTACCTCTTAAGGATGCACATTTTTCCTCCTCTCTTTTTCTCCGTTCACTTTTGTTTTCTCTCACATTTTCCCTCTTCTTTTTCTGTCTCTCCTATGGATATGATTTTATAATTATAAAAATTGTTTTGTAGTTCTAATTAAAATAGTTGATAAGTTCATATATATATATATATAAATGATATTTATCAAACATGAAAATAATTGTAAAAAGTTGAAATTTGAGTACTAAGTTAAGAAAAAATCAAACGTGAACCCATAGTTTCATGGATCAATTCGAAGTGTAAATCAAATAGAAAACTATATATGATCCTTACCGTTCTCATGTAATGTAATTTCAGTACCAAATACCTGATATCCTGAATCAAACACACCCTTACATATAATCATGATTTACTGTGATGTCAATTGGCATCAATATGAATTGAAGATTAACTAATGGCATTTGACAATGAACTGTTAAAACAAATACATTCTCAACTTTATGAAGCTAACGTTATTCAATAAGTAGACTTTAAAGATCTAAAGAGGAGAATGTTACAAGCAAGATGGTGCAGAAACTGTTTCTCCAGAAAAAATACTCAAGAACCACAACCTCGACCTGGATGGTTTTTCATAATGGAGAGAGAGAGAGAGAGAGAGAGAGACTAACAACTATTTGTTTTGGAAGAGATAGCAGGAAAGCTATATTTACTTTCTTCTATCTGATTGTTGTAAAAGAGAGGAGATTTGAAAATGGCTCCCACTTAACTTTGTTTCCCATATCCTTCTCTCTGTAAGTTTGGGACCGTATATCCTGATTCTGATGATAGCGACCTCATTTCTCTTATTGTTTTGGAAAGATATGAGCAAACTGCTTTTCTTGAAAATAGGGAAAAGAGAAAACTCTCTATGTGGTCATTGTCATGGGAGAACACTGCATGCTTTTTGGGCGAATCAAATCGATACGTTCACAATTATGCCGAAACATACTCTTCATTGCTTAAAGGGTCTCCTTGCATTAAATTTGACTTCAACAAGCAATGTAAATGTAGAATGGCTGAATATTTTTTCCTAGATAAATGGTATCCTTCTGTACTGCATCCATACCTGTTGTTATGATGCATGCAGCTCATCTACTGCACATAATACACAGTTCTCAAACTTGTGCAGATGATACATTAAGCTTTAAACATCATGTTCTAGCGAAATACATATTGTTACTATCTCATCAGTTGAATGACTAATGATAATCATTCCCCACGAAAATAATGATATACCTGACGAGAGAAAGAGAGAGTCGTACAATGCGAAGACTGTCATCCGAGATTTCGAAATGAGATTGTTTTCCATGGACGATCAGTCCCCTCTTAAAACTGCTTTCTGTTTCCCTCTTCAGCTTTGAGATCAAAATAACTGCATATTTTCGCACGCAAGGACGTACGCGTACTAAAATCCACAAGCCTTGAAACAGCACAGATACGTACCCTTTTAACAATTACACAAAGCACACACAAACATAGGCTGTATTTATTTCATGCAAATGAACGAAGATAGAGCTCAGACACAAGGGAGGGTAACTGGATGTAATCATCTAGCGGAAGAGGGTGAATGGGTATAGTCTGAGAGAAAAGAGGAACGGGTATGAGACAGAGAGAGGGTGTAACTACACTTTACGTGCATTCCCTACTAATTAATTTGACAACATTTCATTGACCTAGATCTAAATGAAATATTAACTTAATTTCTACTCTTTAACAGATCAGCTTCACCAAGTTTTTCTGCGAAATCGGCCATGGGAGAAGGCTTTTTATTGATAAGAACAACTCATTACAGATGTATAGACCCCATATAATCAAAGCCCTGTACAAGGATGTAAAAAGAATATCTGCACCTATAAAAAAATGATGCAGAACCTGACCTCTTTTCAGTCCTCAAAAGCGAAAGAAGTTTTCTCGAAGGAGCTGCCCAAGTAACCAAACTATGATCAGATTCTGCGTCTGCCATACCCAAAAATTGGGCAGGCTCTATTAACTTGATGAGAAACCTGTAACAATGAGAGACTCCCACCTACGATTTAAGATCTGCTTAATGTGCATTAGTAAGGGTGGGAGAAGGGTGATTTGAGATAGAGAAGACAAAAAGGCTGGATGTTATTACTATTATTATGTACGTAGGTAGCAGGAAAGATAGAATAATCTATTGTTCTCGGTAGTCATTGATAACGTCGATACGGTAGGGATGCGGTAGCAGGCGTTGCAGAGGCAGAGAAAAACAAGTCGAGGGGTCAGTTTCACTGTCGCTACAGGGGAAGAAAAACGAGGGAGAGAGAGGGACTACTATCTGACTTTACCCCCGACCTGCCATTCCCTACGTACAAGCACACACTAGCCTTCTCTATATGCGTCACTCTCATCATAAAATTCGCCACAACACCCAGACAACTCTGACTCTCTCTCTTCAACATTATATGCTAATACAGCGCCCTTCGCTCAGCAACTACTGATAGAGTTAACTTCTCTCTTTCTCTCTCAGTGATGGAGATTGTATCAGATCATCACCTGGGGAATAATAACAGCAACGGAGTAGAAGGTGGGGAACTTCTTTTGCCTCTTGGTTTTCGTTTTCATCCTACAGATGAGGAGCTCATTACGTACTACTTGGTAAAGAAGGTTCTCGACAACTCCTTCATCTCAAGAGCCATTGTGGAGGTTGATCTCAATAAATGTGAACCTTGGGAGCTTCCTGGTCTCTCTCTCTCTCTCAAATGACTTTATGTCTTCCATATTATATGATATCTTAAGCATTTTCGGTTTATAAGTAGTTGCTACTCTCTCTTTCTCCCTATCTCTCTTATATGCCTATAGCTTAATTGTTCTAGTTTGTCTGCGGTTGTTTTTCCCCTTCTCTCTACGTTATTCGACTATATTAAGATTTCCAGGTATTTTTTATGGTTATACAACTCTCTCAGTGAAGTTGGTTTTCGTTTTTTATGTTTGTTGGTACATCTCTTCCTCTTGTATGCTTTATGCGAAGCGTTGTAAGAGTTTGTTTTGGTTATTGGTGACATAGAGAAGAAGGCGAAGATGGGGGAAAGAGAATGGTACTTCTTTAGCTTGAGAGACAGGAAATACCCCACTGGTTTACGTACCAACCGAGCAACAGAAGCTGGATATTGGAAGGCAACGGGCAAAGACAGAGAAATTTTCTGCTCAAAGACTTGCAATCTGATTGGCATGAAGAAGACACTCGTCTTCTACAAAGGGAGAGCACCAAAAGGAGAGAAGAGCAACTGGGTAATGCATGAATACCGTCTCGAAGGCCAATTCTCCTACGGCTACCTTTCCCAAACCAATAAGGTATCTCATATCGCACTTAGTGTTCTCTCTATCTCTCTCAACACGTAATTGGCATCTATCTTGTTTGCTTGCGGAGTTGGAAGAATGGTTGTAATCAGTATTTTTATCAATTGTGTCCACTTTGTAGTGTAGACAAAGCCTCTTTCTCACACACATACACAACCACCACCTTACGAGCCCAAAAGACCCTCATTGCATTGGAACTAGCAGTGAATCTTTATTGATAGGAAACGATGATGTCAGTGTTTCTGTTGCTTTAAGCAGGACGAATGGGTAGTGTCCCGTGTGTTTAAAAAGAGCACGGGAACGAAGAAGGGAAACAACGTAAGTTCTTTTACTGATTCCGATAAGGCGTCCTCCTCAACGCTACCTGCGCAGTTAGAGTCCTCTTACACCGTTAGCGGGGACGACAAAGAAAGCGTCTCCTTTGGTACCACAGTGGATCACGTGTCCTGCTTCTCCACCGCCGGCGCCCACCACCAAGCCATCTTTCCCGACCATCTTCGCTGCCTATCTCTGCACTGCCAAGGCTTACCGGGGTACCCCTCAGGCCGGACCGTCACCAGCGGCGGTGTGTCGTTTTCTAGTCTGAGAGCTTTTCAAGAGAATCTGCAGCAGCCTTCGTTGTTCTCGTCGGTGAGTCCGCCGCTCGACCACCAAATCCTTGGATTATTCGCCCCTAGCTCGGTGGGATTCCGGGTGCTGCCGAGCTCGGCGTGGGTTGTCGACGGTCACACGCCGAGGGTCGAGTGTTCGAAGCTGGTGTGAGTCTCTTCTGATGTTGACTGCATCTGGAATCACTGATCTCATTGCTCCGCTCTTTGACCGTCGTTCTTCCTTGTGTTTAATCCCTACTGATGATTTTTGGACTACAATTCTTCCTTTCTAGTTTTTCTTTGGTCGACTCCATTTCTTTTAGATTGGTTCGTCATGCAAGTAATGAACGGTGATTTTCTTGTTCACTGATTATGCAACGTATAACCTTGGTTAATTTGCATGATATAGACTCCAATTGTATTTGTATCTTACGTCATCACGCACACATTATATATGTGTAGAGAGAGAGAGATGCATGAAGTGCTGTATCTCTAAGCAATAGTTAATTTGTTTGAACATCAACTAAAAGAAATATAAAGACGAGTTCAGAGATACTAATGAAGCATAAATGAATTCAAACGGTGGTAACGGATATTCTGGGGACAAATCGGAAAATGTGTTGTGTTTCTAAAGACATGGGAGGCCAAGTCTAGCATATGAATGATTTATCACATTCCTTTTTCACAGTTAACACTCAACTTCTCTTACAGTTTCATTCCTTCTCGTTCTGACAGCTTCAACGACCGTATCTACTTTGATCTTCGTCGTCTCCGTTCCACCATACATCCATCCATTCCACTATTGTGGCATCTTCATCACACCATTAATGCGTATTCCAAGTTGGTGAAACAAGACGCAATTCCTTCCATCTATTTTGTCGCCCCACTAAAATTAATCGGTCTGCTGTTTCGTCGATAGAAGTAGGTTATTGATCTGCTCAACTTCAAAAGGCAAACCTATCTCATTGATTGTCTTTTCTTTCCAACATTTTTTGGTCCCAATCGATCAGTTCTGCGACATAAGATCTCGGCTGCAAGATTACTGTTGGGCTCCATTGTCCTTTCTCTTGTGTATCACGTAGGTTTTTTTCACTTTTACCAAATGAATATTTTTCTCTCCTTCTGCTTCCTCATTACAAGTTGCTGATCATAGCGTTAATGTTCGATTAAGCCCTTTTGGAATTTTTCAAACTTTTCATAATGTAGGTAGGAATTTTATCGGCTTTTGATAAGCACCTCTTCACCCGATCGCAAAATGCACGTTTCTAGACGTCCCATTCTCCCATTAGGGTGTGATGGAGCTATGGTTTGAAGTTTGTTTCAAGAGTTAAACTTAGAATTAAATGTTAATTAATGATGGTTGAGTTAATTAAGTTATGTACATTAATTGCGTTAAGCTTTTGTTATGTGTTTCTAAATATTCATTTGATACATTTTGATATATGTGAAAGTCTGAAATTAATGTGAATGAAGGACTTGTGTATGTAAAGATTAAGGGAGATTGATGAATGAGAGAAACTCACGTATCTTTTTATACCATGAACTTTAGTTCAAAGAGTTTAGAGAGGATATGCATGACCGACCACACACGCATCAAGTCGCTTGGGTTTAGATTTAACAATTGTCTTTTGGTAGAGGTGTGAAATTTCAGACGCGCTGCGGTTCACTTTAACTCCATGCATGACCTTCGGCTTGAGCTTCACTAATTAGTGCCAAGTGGAGGTGTTCATGGAATCGCCATAACCGAACCAAACTCGCGGTTTGGATTTGTTCTAGATGTTTAGTGGTTCGGTTCCCGATTCCAGTGTTGGAACTGAGCTAGGAAAAGCGAAGTATGAGATATATATATACATAGAGAGAGAGAGAGAGAGTTTATATACATGTACATATAAATCTTTAAAAGTTTATGTATATGATCAAGTTTATATACATTTAGGTGTAAATCTTTATAAGTTTATGTATATGAGTTTTTATAACATTATGTACATATGAAATGTGAATATGTTTATATATGTATGTATATACATATAAAGTTTATAACATATGAGTTTTATAGCCTCATACATATAAAATATGGAATATAAATCCAAATAATCTCGTAGCCTAATACATTGTATTTAGTAAAACTCTTAAATAAGTAGAAGTATGGTTCTTAACCGAATCAAATCAAAATCGACAGTTCAGTTTGGTTTGGTCTGAAACTCTTAAATAAGTAGAACTGTGGTTCTTAACCGAACCAAATCGAAATCGACAGTTCCGTTTGGTTTGGTTCTGACTACAGCACGGTCAAAAAGTTGATAACCGAAGCTAACTGTTTGATTTGAGGTTGAGGCTGGAACCAAACCAAACCAAAACCAAACGGAGCCGTGAACAGCCCTAGAGTCTCAAGAAACTCTTCTCTGACACTATTTTGCCGCTATTGGTTCATTGAGAGATTCAGAAGTCTTTGCACAAATGCTTCTTTTAATGTGTTTTTCTATATGTATTTTGCCCTCAGAATCGTTGTTCATTAACCTACCGATCGACATGGAAATAAAAAGAGGAGGAGCTTTTCCCATCTAAAGGAGACCTAGTGTGTCTTTCTGATTGCTCACACCGATTCAGCTTTTGAGAGACTTCATGAGGTTGTAGAGAACTCTTATCATTATCATGGTTTTGTGTGTATGTGTTTCGGGTTGGGTGGGAAATCTCAACCATATAATTGTTGATATTTAAATTTGAGGAACAAAAAGTTGTTTTACGAATTAGTTACACTTAAAAAATATAAACATACTTTTAAAAAAAAATAAATATAAACCATTTATCTTTTAAATGATTGAGATGTATTTGAAAATACTTGTGAAATAGTGTTTATAACATACGAACTTTTATATATATATAAAAGAGAGAGATGTTTACTGATCTTTTCACCCGAGTATCAGTGAACTCGAGATTAACAAAGGGGAGACGAGTTCGAATAGCTCGTGAGCAGCTCGATTCACTTGCACCTGTATTCAAGCATGCCCCTTTGGCTTGAAAGTTTTGAAATCTCGTGTAGCCCTTTATATAATAAAGTTGGAAAAATGTATTGTACTGAATGCATCGGCTGTGGAGGAATCATATATATATATATATATATATATATATATATATATATATATATATATATATATATATATATATATATAGAGAGAGAGAGAGAGAGAGAGAGAGAGAGAGAGAGAGAAAAGCTCGTGAGCAGCTCGGCTCACTTGGAACTATATCCAAACATGCCCTTTTGACTTGAAAGTTTTGAAATCGGGTGTTACCCTTCACATAATAAAGTTGAAAATGTATTCTATTGAATGCCATCGGCTGGAAAGTGGTCGTTTAATGCTGATGGCCTGCTGGGCTTCTCTCTCTCCCTCGAAGATGCTTCCCTGTTACTCTCCTCTACTCGCTTCAATGCTATTCAAAGCAATCCTGCGTTAATCGATCTCTAAATGTTGGGGAAGAGGGTAGAGGAAATGAAGGAATCAACGGAGAGAAGATGGATCTCCCTATCGCGACCGCCACCGTCGTTTTCTCTTCCGTTTTTTCTTCTTTCTTACTTCTTCGCTACTCTCTCAGCTGCCCAAAGCGGTAAGAGATCATAATCCTCACTCCTCTTTCGATTTTTTTGACGATGGGAGTCGGTTTTATATACCATCTTTTACTCGCTTGTAAAAAAAGAGTCACGCATTTGGATTCTTTTTAGTTCGATGTTTCTGTAGTCCTCTAGGACTTCTAGTTTGGGAAACTTGGTCAGGATTCTTTCGATATCTCTCCTTTAAGCCTGGGAGAGAATCACAGCCATAGGATTTGAGCTCAGTTTCATACTGAAGCGAGATTATCTTGTTTTGCACTTAGCATTTCTGTAGGACCAATTAGGGAAAGTTGCAAGGAGAGTTACTTCTGCTTCTGATGGATAATTCGATCTTCTTTCTGATGCATTGTTCTTTGCGGTGGTGATGAGTATTTATTCTTCAACACGGGCCATGGCATGTTTTTCGTTTCGTTTGTGTCTTTGTGTTTAGCTTGTTCCCAAAGACGTATCACCTTCTGGAGACCAGATCCTCTCGTGTCTTCCTTGTCTGAGGTTAATTACTGGCTAGAGAAAGGGAAGGAGTACGTGGAGAGATTATTGTAGTTTTTGGTTCTTCTACTCTCAGATACGGATGACGTAATTTTTTATAGCCGATCATGGGTTAGATGGACCCCTGCCAGATGCACCCCGGGTATGGAACTCCTGACCTTCTTTAGAGAGCAAACCTCCTAGCCAGCGAGCTATACCCCTTTGGTGCATGGATGACGTAATTGTTGCATATGAAGGCTGAGTATCTATTTTTTGGGATTTGGTTGTTAGGGAAAGTGTTGGTTACTGCTTGTCTGGGCTGTTTTTTCTTGTTTCCCTTTTTATCTTGTATCTGTTGAAGTTGACAAACCGGTCTCCATTTGAGAAAGGAATAAACTAGATGTTTATCTGCCTTTTCAAAGTGCAAACTGATGATGAAACTGCGTTAGTTCTGTCGTGACAATTTTTTTTTTTATTTCGTATACTATGAAAATAACAAATTGCTATCCACTAGGCTAAAATATTGGATAGTAAGAATCGTAACACAGAGAATGACAATGGTAACACTTTACGTTCATGTCTACTCTCAATCTTCGTTGATAGATAATCATGTATCTGGTGCAGGACATGGGCTGGGAAGACCCAAATCACTATTTTAATACCCAAGATTTGCATATGTAATGGAGTGCTTGAAACCAGCTTGTGAACAAAGAATAGGGAAGCTCCACAAAATGGATTCAAGAAGAGGTTACATGAAGAAGAAAGGGGAAACAAGTGCTAAACAATGTTGTAATTAGCATATCGGTGCCTGGATCGGCGTATCGGTGTATCGGAGAGGACATCAATATGCGATAATCGTGTTGTATCGTACAATACTATACGATACATCATATTAAATATTGAATAATAAAGAAAAATTCATACAAAATCAAAAAATAGGAAAATTACAATTAAAAAACTGAAGATAACCAAGTGGTAGAGGACATCAATATGTGATAATTGTGTTGTATTGGACGATATGGTACGATACAACATATTAAATATTGAATACAATAGCAACAACTAAGCCTTTTCTCATACTAGATGGGGCCGGTTACATGGATTCTTTGTTTTAACAAAGCCCTATCATGTGCCATGTTAGCAGTTAACTCATAATAAGCTAGATCATTCTTTATTGTTTCTTTCCAACACTTTTGTGGTCGTCTTCTACCCCTTTTAATGCTTTCAAAATCTAGTTTTTCATACCTTCTTAGAGGTTCTTCTTTTGATCTTCTTTCTATATGTCCAAACCACCTTAAACGATATTCTCTCATTTTATCCCCTATTGGTGCCACACATAATTTATTTATAATAACCTTATTAATTATACGGTCTTTTCTTCTATGACCACTCATCCATCTCGATATCTTCACAATCATAATGCAATTAATAAGCAATTAAAATATTGGCATGGCATGACAATAGGATTCTCACAATCAATAAACAATAATATCATGAGGCTACAAGGGTAAGAAAGTTAAATTTAAAGTTTAACAATATACCAATAAGCTTATGAAAGTTTACAAAGTTAAGATTACAATTTATTACATAACACAAATACAAAGTTATAAACTACAACAATTCAATTTCACTGTTTGATTCCACAAAACGTGAATCATAATCAATAAATGCATCATAACCATTATAATAAGGGTCACCACCATCATTTCCTTCTTTTTCCTCCAAAATTGGGTCCTCCAATCTTGCACCTTCTACATCATCATCTCCAATCTTTGCTTATGTCTCTATTGTTTTCCAATTTGCATCCTCTAAAATAATAGGTGGTTCTTCTTTCTCCACCCAATCATCAAAAATATTAGCTAAGTAGGTTGTATGGCACCTTCCTTGCCTTTCTTGCATCTCTTTGCAGTTGTCTATAAAGAAAATAAAAGAAAGAAAACAATATACTTAGAAGTTAGAAAATATCATTATTTATTCCTTATAAGTGTAAGGAATAACAAATATACTTTTTCCTTTGCCTTAACTTTATATTGTATGCAATATATACCAAATCACAAAAACGAGCATGCTCTAATATTTTTCTCCTCTTTGTGTGAATGCATTCACAAAAACACCAATTTCTCTCTCATCCACTCGAACTACATGTTTGGCTTAATATGCGTTGAGTAAACCTCGATAAATTCGGTACATCTATGCCAAATCAAGTCCACTATTCATCTAAAATAAAACATAATGACAAAAGGATTAAGTCTTAAGAAGCAACACAAGTCATAAGAATGAAGAAGTAATAATAATTTATCAAAAAACCAAATCATATTTGGCTGGATATGAGAGCGGAGTTCTATTGCAATTGGCCTTTCAAAATCTCCAACACTATCTATATACTTAGATAGCTCTAAATGGATGTTGCCCATAGTAGATGAATCTTGTATAAGGTTAATTGCATTAATATCCCTTTCTTAACTTCTTCATCCTCTACAAAGTTAGGAGAAAATCTAATTGAGGGATTAAGAAAATATACAAAACAAGAAAATCATTATGCATTTACCGGTTTCAACATGCATAAACTATCTTTCAACCGCTTGCGGTCAAGATTTGGTTGTATTTCCAATTTGGCCTTATCTATAGCATCATATATAATATATATAAGGCATAGCATGCCCATCTTTATTGTCTACCATTTTTGTTACCTTCACTAAAGGCAGTGTTGCATTTCTCTCAAAATTTAGCATTAAAAATAAGGTCCCCTACTAATCTCCTCTCTTTCTCGACTAACTTATAGAGCCCCATTCATAAGATGCAAATATTTTTTTCAATACATTTTTTTGTATGACAATACTTTTAATAGTAATAACATTCATAGCAAATCTTGTCAATGAAGGCTTAATCAACTCCCTTCTATTAGTGTAGATTTTTTCCAAATGCAATACATACGAGTGATTATAAATAAACGTTAAGACATTTGTGCATGCATGAATTGTCCCCTAATAATATTTTGGACACCAGCATCTTTAACATCTTCAGAAATAGGGAATAAATTATATGCAGATTGATACATATGAAACACGAAATAAGGAGTAAATTATCTTTAGTTTTATCAATATGGGACAAGTCATAGGATTTCAAAAATAATGTCCAATACAACATTAGGAGTGATGAATTGAATAATATTTTGAACACCAATATCTTTAACATCTTCAGAAATAGAAAATAAATTATCTGTAATTTCATTAATATGGAACAAGAAATAAGGAGTAAATTATCTTTAGTTTTATCAATATGGGACAAGTAATAGGATTTCAAAAATAATGTCCACTTTAAACAGTAGACAAAGAAGATCACTAATGATCTATGATGGCTATTTGCTTAACAATCAACCATAATGGAACAACCAATAACCTTCCATGACTCCCTAAATTCAAAACTCCATTTATAAACAATACCAAACCCATTTTTGTAGTAATTTATCCATTAAAACATGATAAGTAGGGACCTTACCACATCCTACACTAGCAACATATGTAAAGGAAAATGAATTTGTAACATTAAAAAGAAGCAATTTTCATAAAAAAAAAATTGCATACATCAAATCTACTTTCTCAATTACCTCCCTAGAAGCCATAGTTTATTTAATACCTAGTTGAGCTCAAGAAATCGTCTGTTGAGCAAACACTAAATGTATTCCATTGCCTCTAGCACCTTCTCTACTACTCCTTGCAGCCATCGAGGGAACAAGGGTCTTGGAGTAAAACAAGAACCCACCATGTTGTTACTGCCTATAGAATCTATATGCTTTCTTTTATCTCGTTTTCTCATGCTCTCGACTCTCCTAAGTTATCTCTTCCTCCTCCTCTCTAGTCATAGCATGAGTTTCTTCTCAAGAAGGTTCTAGAGATATATCCCAATCGCTTATTTCTGCTCTCTCTTTTGTCGTAATCTCTTCATTTCTTTTGTGAGCTTCAAAACTTGGTTGAATTTCATACTTTACACTTTTAGGCACCCGATGATAAGTATTTGCATCACGTAAAATGATATTTCATATGAAAAATACCTACATGCTTCACCTCATTACAGAACATACACTTATTCACAAGCCTATTGCCTTCGTACTTCGGGCTGGATCGCCTCATTGTGATGCCATCAAGCCGAGCAAAGCTAAATCATAATAAGTAAAAGGCTTTACAAAGGTGGAGAATCTTAGAATTGATGAAAACCCTAAAAGTTTCAAGTGAAAAATCAGGTTATAAAGGAGTAATGATGAAAGAAAGAAGTGAAAAATCGGGTTACAAAGGAGTAGCAATGAAAGAAAGAGAGTATGCCACGGATTTGAGAAAAAACCTATGAATTTTCCAGGGTTTGAGACCAAAAGCATGTAATTTATCCACGAAATTGAGTAAATGCAAGGTATGAAAATTGTTTGGGAGCAAGGGAGGGGGTAAGAAAGGGTTTTGGAGCAAGCAAAACACCATAAAAACTTGAGTTTCTCGGGTTTTATATCATGTGACCTAACATTGACTCGTATGATACGAGCCATATCGTATTGATACAACACGACACGATATTGTGTACTTTTTCGTGTTGTATCAATACGATATGGCTCGTACCATATTGTATTGGTGCTAAAAGGGATGTATAAACATTTGTGGTTATTAATAAAGTCGATATGCTGCCTAATGATGCGGACTTGATGCTCCCGGAATATGCAAAGTTATGGGAATGCCTCTATGCTTGAGTTTTGGTGATCAATGTGATTTAAGATTAATGCAATGTTACTAATGTGATTTTGAAATTACATTGCATATCTTCCAATCCCTCCAGTATAACGGGTTAGTATTTAGTAATGTTGGTGTAGGCAGGACTAATTGGTATCTTAAAATATTGGAAGAAATTAATGTTTGAACTAAACGAACAATGCAGAAGTCAATTGAAACCGCACTTACAAAAAGAGTGCCATATTAGATGTTACAAGTTTGTGGGTCTATTTAGTGTTTACTGTTTATTACGTTGACTTCTAGTGAGTGATCTTTTCATATGCAAATGTGTACGTAGAGATCTTTTTCTTTTTGCTATTATTTACACCTCACTTTTCCCATTTATTTTGAAATTACGATTTATCTCCTCTTGTTGCTGAAATCATGATTCTGAATAGTGTATGAAATAGTGACACATTTTTGGACAGGACTATGCCCTGCAGGTTGGGAAGTTGGCCCAAATAAAGATAAATGCTTTGGATTTGTGGGAAACTCCTGTTCTTGGGATGAATCGTTGGCTTATTGTTTGCGTTATCATGGTCACTTAGCTGCTCTGACATCAATACAAGAGTTAAATTTTGTGCAAAAGTTTTGTCCTGAGACAACTAGTGGCTGTTGGGTTGGAGGGAGGCGTTTCAACTCTTCTTCAGGTTTTAGTTGGAAATGGAGTGACAATACATCACTATGGAATGAATCTGTTTTTCCTGGGAAACCATTTTCTGTCAATTGCTCAACTCAAGCATGTACTGGTGCGAACCCAAGTGATTCATGTACACTTGTCACAAATGGCCCTGTTGCTCTTGTTGGTCAAAGCTGCAAAACACCTCATCAGTTCATTTGCATGTCTCACATAGGTAACTTCCTCATCAATAATCAATGCCATTGTGCAAATACTTCATGTCCTAAGTGAGCATTTAATTGTGCTTATCAGATTCACTTTCGTGGGTCGATCTCATTTCAGCTGTCTTCTGTTTCCTATTTGTAAAGCACCGCTAGTTTTTGACTTTTTGATTTTATTACTAGATAACATCTGCTTCCGGAGGAGATGCCACAAGGAATATTTGATAACACTTGCAGTTGTGAGTGGATTGATCCTTTTAATCATGCTAGCCGTGGTGATTTGGCTCCTAGCTTATAGAAGGAGTAAAAGGAGGAGGAAGTCACGCAAAATATCTAGCCCATCAGCTGCATCACTCGTCCCTTCCTCTTGGAAAATATTTGCTGATGATGATCTCAGGCGTATCACGAAGAATTTCAGTGAAGGTAACGACGTCCTTATTGGGGATACCAAGACCTGGTGGTACATACAGTGGGGTCCTACCAGATAGCTCAAGGGTTGCAGTTAAGAGATTTAGAGGTCAAGCTTTCAAAGGAAAAAGGAGTTCTATTCTGAAAGTAGCAGGGTAGCAGAAAGGCTTCGCCATCAATCAAATCTAGTGGCTGTGAAGGGATGTTGCTATGATCATGGTGACCGATATATTGTGTACGAGTTTGTGGCGAATGGCCCCTTGGACAGGTGGCTGTATCATATACCCAGAGGTGGAAGGAGCTTGGGTTGGATGACGAGAATGAACATTGTAGTTACTCTTGCACAAGGAATTGCGTAAGTATCAACGAATTCTTCTTTTTAATTTGTCTGAAGGTGCTTTGCTTTTGTCTTCATCATGCCAATCTGGGGATTTATTTGGTAATTAGCATTGGTCTGTCATTCATGAAAAGAAATAACGGAAACAAAATGGCATGATGTGGTTTGTCATTAGTCCTTTGTTATGTAGAACCAAGAAGAAGATTGAACTAAAGTTGCTCCTGCACGTTTATTTGATCTTCTTATGGGTCTTGAACTAAAGAATAACATGCATCTTTCTGTTTGAAGTTTTGAAGCTGCTCTGGAATATAAGTCCACGGTATTTGTACTGTAAGCCATATGTTAAGATTTTGTGTACATTTAATGTACTTACAATATGCACTTGGATTTGTATAATTTTCAGAAACTAATTTTAAGAATTCTGGTCCATTACATTAAAAATCAATTGGAAAGTGAAGAAAGTATAATCCAAAGAGAAGGCGCCACAAAATCTGTATGAAACAACTAAAGGAAAACTGTTATGTTATTGTGTTGTTTCTTGTGAAAGTCAAAACACTTCTTCCATATAGCAGTGAACGTGGCACTCTTAATTATTCTTTATGATAAGTAGAATAAATACTGTGACTGCAGGTTCCTGGTTTGTTATTGTAGCCGACCCCATCTAGAATGGATTATTTACTGTGGATTATTTATTTACCGTGGATTCTACAAATTATGTATGGAGTCTGTGGAAACAAAGAATCCATGTAGCCAACCCCATCTAGAATGGGAAAAGGCTTAGTTGTTGTTATCAGATATGCTAGAGAATTTTAGCTTTGTTTTATACTGTGGAAATAGATTTAGATCATGATAATGGCCTCATTGTTTTGCATCCTATTAATCTGACCTTCGATCTTGTGGAACAACAGTTTCTTGCATGACAAGGTTAAGCCTCAAGTGGTTCACCGGGATATCAGAGCTAGCAATGTTTTGTTGGATGAGGAATTCAGTGCTCATTTGATGGGTGTCGGTTTATCAAAATTTGTGCCATGGGAAGTGATGCATGAGCGGACAGTAATGGCAGGTACCCATGGTTATCTAGCCCCAGAATTTGTTTACAGGAATGAGCTCACTACGAAAAGTGATGTCTACAGTTTTGGAGTGCTTATTCTTGAAATCATAAGTGGGAGAAAGCCGGCACAGGCCGTCAATTCTGTTAGGTGGCAGATTATATTCGAATGGGCTACACCACTGGTTCAATCTCACAGGTATGGAGAATTTCTTGATCCTGTAATTGCCGACATCCCTGATGTTGGAGTTATCCAAAAGGTGGTGGACTTGGTTTATGCTTGCACACAACACGTTCCTTCGATGCGTCCAAGAATGTCTTATGTGGTTCATCAGCTGCAACAGCTAGGGCCAAGGCAGATGACACAAGAAGGGAGTAGCAGTCCAACAACGTGTATTCAATAGTGGTTGATGGATTTAGGATACAGAGTGTACCGGACCTTTCTTCTTTTCATAACATGGAACCCTCTTTGAGGTAAACCCCAGGTGAGGATATTACCAGCATGCCTCCCGTTACGGCCAAACTTGCGGTGTATGCTGCCAATGCAGTTGTTTGCATCACCTCTGCCACGTGGGTACCACCCCCTTAGTGAATTCGGTTGTAGTTGTATAAGTTAATTAGGATTTCTGTTATTTATTAGCCTCAAGTAAATTTATTGGTCATATGTTCAAAATTTCCATGGAATCGGATTGAGTATTACGACAATATACTTCAGCATGATGTTTTCCACGTCCTTAAATCAGAACTGCAATGCTCAACTCGGTGAGATTTTCATATTCTTAAGTATGTTTTGTTTTATGTACTTATGGCAGCATATACGATTCAGATTCGGCCTTCCGAGAAAAATGATTTAGCTTCCATGTGCTTATTTAAACACCTCTCTCTTTTCCACTCTTCATCAGGTGTCATGAGGCGCTGTATCGTGAAACTAATAAATGTAGGATAAAAAGTTCTTTTTCTGGTTCCAATGGGGAGGTCAAGGTCGGGTATGCACGCCTTGGTATTGAACTAACTTCATTTTTTATACCAAGATGAGTCATCGCTCTGAGTGTGTAGGATAAAGGGCTTTTTTGTGATTAATCATGCTTTTGTGTTGGAGTCATCTTTGGGATGCTTCATACTGTGTTACCCAAGATAATAATGCATCATAGGAAGCTCCTGCATGGAATGAAATGCATATTGTTCGAGCACTTGTCCTTTTGCCCTCATTTTCTGAATCATCTCATCATCTTTTTAATCCAACTTGTCTTATAGCACAAAATTAGAACTAATGGTTCATAAAACTCATCGTCCTTTTCTTGCTTTTGATTTCTGAGTTCCATAGTAGTCTACGATCAAGTTATTCTGTATAAATCTGAAGGTTTATCATCTGCTAAAGGAATCCCCCCTTCTCTATTTACGAGGAAAACTCTATTTACGAGGAAAAAGTAATCATCTGCATGCGTCCAACCGAAGCTAACATGTACAGATAGTAGTATCGGTTTAATGACTTTCACTATTTTTAACCTAATAAAATCTTGATTTACACATTGAAATGGAACGTAACCTTTTTCGCATGTATCGGTTTCCTGTAGAAAATGCACGAAACCAAACTCAAATGCTTTGTTTGTTTAAGGAACGAATCCAAGCTGAACATGAACATGACCAATTCCGGTTATCTCGGAACCTAGAACCATAATCAAACCGGCTCAGGCTCAGAATAAGAATAAATGCTTTTCTTTTATTTTTCAGCATATGAGCACTTTCCCAAGAACCTTAATAAGTAAAAATGAACCCTCTTCCCTCGCTCTCTTGAGAGGATAGAATACATTGTGTTTATTGCTCTTTTCCCTCTCACCTTCACTCAAGTAAAAAAGAGAAAAAGGAGAAAAAGAGAATAGAAATAAAAGAGGTAAAAAAAACACATGACCGCGACGACTCCGTCTCAACACAAACAAAAAAGTTTTTTTGTCTCTATTCTTACTTTCCAACTTTTTAGAGAAAGAAAAAGAAAAAGAAAGATATAGAGAAGGAGCTCATACAAGGAGAATTACAGAAACAATGGATGATGGATCACCTTACTCATCCATTTACTGGACAAAACCAGTTCCGGTCATGGTCATGGTTTTCACCCACACATGCACCTTATGGGAGTCGAACTCCCTACCAGAGGCAACGGCGCTAGGGCGTCGTGTCGTTGACCCAATGCTCTGGGTGCAATTGGATTGGTCATGGTTGTGCAAACTAGATGTGTCCGGGTTTTGCATTTCCTTTTCACCTGTACCTGAAGTGACCCGATCTGCTGACCCCACTCGCCACAACTACGTCCACTTTTCGACACTTTTTTTATTAATACCAAAATTACTTCTCAGTGTTTTTTCTTTTCTTTTCTATACTTAATTTTGAAGAAGCTAGTCCGTCCACCGAATTCCTTCCTGTTCAAGCTACTGTTCCTTCACGTCCAAGTCCCCGACGAAGATGGTAAGTTCCGTATCAAAATCAAAACTTCCCCTTCCCTTTTTTTGCATTTCTTCTGTCTTTTCCTTTTGTAATTTTTCTTGGAAGTCCAATCTCTCTCTCTCTCTCTCTCTCTCACACACACACACACACGCAAAAGCACGTACACAGTTTTATTGGTGAATCTTTTTGATCTGCGTGGAAATATTGTTATTGATGTTCTTCTAAATTTTGAGCCTTCTGGATGGTGTTCTCTCAATTCCTGAATCTTATTGATAAGCAATCAAGTAGTACTTCTTGTTGTTTTTCTGATTCAGAGTCTTGTTTGTCGTTGGTTTCTCATTTTGTGGAGATATTTTTGCTTTCATCTAAAGTGCTTTAATTTGATTATTGTTCGTGGTGTTCTCTCAATTAGTGAATCTTGTTGATTTGCATGCAAGCACTGTTATTGGTGTTTCCCATTTTGAGAGTTGCTGTTGGTGTTCTCGCAATCCAGGGATCTTTTCTGTTGAAGTATAATTGTTGGTGATTTTCTAATTTGTGATTTGTGTTTCTTGATGTTTCTTTCCTATATCGGATGTTGATTTCTGGAGTGCATGTCAAAGAGGTTCAATCTCTTTGTTATCTGAAATCTTTTAGTGATGCTATTGTTTTGGATGGTCGTACTTATATACCGGTACTTCTTGGTTCTTGATTGATGGTAGATTGAGTTGCATATCATTTCCTTTTCATGTATGTTGACCCTTTTACCTCACAGACAGAAACCGATTTCAATAAACTATTTTGGAGTAGCAAGTGTTCATGTCTTGATTCAGAGGTTTCTCATATATCTATTTTCATTATCCAATTGATTTCCTTAATGCTATGCTATGTTGTAGTTTGATCAATTCAGCAAATTGAATGCTGTGAATTTCGGCACATTTTAAAAGAAAAAGAAAGATGGGGAAATAGAATTCATGAAGTATTTTCTTTGTTTAGACGGATTCTTGTTCTCTTTTCTACGCTAGAAAGTGTAGAATTTTGTATATTTGAAATATATACATTTTGTGTTAGCGAAAGAAATATCTTTTGTTTACCTTTTCCAGGAAGGATAATATCTTCTTGTTTACAAGAAAGATTTGCTGAATTACATGAAATTTTTTAGTTTTGTTGTGGCCTGGATGTAGTTTGAAGACATTGCATGCTCATGTTAACTTGAAACCTTAGGTGTGAGAACTTGAATGATTCTGAGACTATGACAGACTTGGGATTGCCTCCTCTGTACTAATTTGTTTCCTTTTGCCTTAGACATAGAGGGTCAAAATTGCCGTCATCTATGTTAGGCATTGGTCCTCCTCATTTATGATTCAGTGGCCAATTTCTTATTTTAAAGTTCACAATGAACATGATATGCAGAATGTGAAGCATAATATAAACATTTTGTCGTTAAGTTGAAGAAGAGCTATTCAATTAATTATGTGAAAAATCTTGTCTGGCCTTTTCTCCTTGTTGCACGTACAAGTAACATCTGGTGTGTCTCACCACTAAGTTGCTTTGTTGCCTGATGTGCTGTCAGTTGATCTTATCAAACCATGCTCTATTTGATTAATCCGTTTATCTTTATTTTATTCTATTTGGTAAGATGTGATTGAGATTCAGTGGCTGCTAAAAGGGGTATTTGTTTCTAGATATGACTAGGATTCAGTGACATGGATAGCATCTATGCATCACCTCGAGACTTTAAAGATATTAAACCGAAGGACAAGATTAGAGGGCTTCACTTGTTGAAGTACTTTGTTTCGCGATATCATGAAGTTGGAGTAGGGAAAACGCTTCATTTCTGTTATACCTTTGTTACTTTTCTTAAGATGGATCTAGCAATTTTACCAAGGATTTTCTTCTTCTTTTGATGACTATAAATTATTTTGAATACTTCAAGGTTTCTTGTGAAGCTTGGATAAAGCAAGGAGATCCCAAGGCGGTTATCTGCAATGAAGTAAAGTGTGTTCAACCAGACATCCTTGTTGTCGGGAGTCGTGGATTAGGTCCATTACAAAGGTATGGTCCATACTTTTCTTTACCTTGTAATTCTGCACTCCTTTGCTGAATCAAACCTATAGTCTGCATATGTTCCTCAGTAGAGAATGAGCTTTAACCCATGGAATTTCAAGTCAAACCTGCATCATGCAATTTTCCAAAAATCATCATTCAAAGTCATACTTTCATGCCAGAAACACTATGTAGGTTGCCAAAACTATCAAGAAACATTGCTGAATGCCTACATGAGATACGATAGACTCTCAGCTAGTTGTGTAGATAGCCTTAGGTGACTAAAGGATTCAATTTCATGTATATTGCTAAGTTTTGGGTAAGTATTAGTCAGTTGGTGATCAACTGGGATGACTAGGCTCTTGTTCCTCTTTTTTCTATATTTTTCTTTGGCAGCACCCTGGCAATGCTGAGCGGACTGTATACACTGAGAACTTCTTTCCCTTCTTAAGTGAATCTTGACCTGTTAGTGTTCATATAGAACGATTGATTCTCATTGCTTGCGTATATTATCCTTCCATAGCCTGATTGATTGTCTATGTTCAACATTTGTTGACCCTCTAGAGGTTTAAAACATCATGTGTTAAAAGCAAAATATTGTATTGATTGGCAGTGTAAAAGCAGAAAGGAGAGGAGAGAACAGGAAATATCCATTTAATGTTAGACTTCAGAAATGCCTAATCGATTAAAGATTTTGAATTATCACACACATTATTTGGGTACACTTACATTATAAGTTGCACATGGAGGATGATTCATGAATCAGAAATCCATATACCAATTTGCTTTGTAAGTGCTGATAATGAAATGATATTTTGGCAGTCTGTGGCGATTGATCCACACTTCCTTCTTTCATCATATCACATATTTTCTGCTGCTTAAAATACAATTGATAGGAGATGGCAGATTGGTAATTTGGTATTCATTGAAAATAGCCTTTCATGTAATCAAGTTACTAGCCTTTTCTAATCAATCCTATGGAGGTATAAACTTATCTTCAGAAAGAACTCCTCGTGGCAAAAAACTCATCAATTATCTAGCAAAATGAACCCAAATGGATCCAAACGTATCTTGAAAGAAGACATTTAAGAATATGTGTAAATATATTTAAATATATTCTCACGTTGGGCTCTTCTCAAGCATACTTGCTTCAGTGCAAAAAAATCTTGCGAAGTACCCAACAAGGTGTTGGTCTTGGAACTTATATAGGAGTGGGAGACAGAGTAAGAGACAAAAGAGTTCGGAGGTTCCCACAGCATCTAGTTCAAGCAGCCATCAGGGGCTCCTAATTGAGCTGGCTATTGGAAGCCTTTAATTGCTAGCTCCTCCTCTAAAAATAATACGGAGAATTAATAACAAAAAAAAACAAAGGAAACGAAATTTAACGAAGTAAAAGGTGTATCTTAATGATCTAAACTGTTGCTTAAAAGCATTCCAACCCCGGGGAAATTTACATTCCTATTTACATTCTATTTCACAATTCGCATTTTATTACATGTCACTCGTACGTAGTTTTTGGTTAATGAGCAAAAACTGAGTATATCCATTTTATTACTCTATCTATGAACAGCAACAATGCATGAGAAAAGTATGACAGTGCATGAGAATAAGATTAAATGCAGTAAATCTGGAACACTATCATTGGGATCCTTGTTTTAGACCATAATACGTGGTCTAGGTTTATCATTTTACATGATTGTATTCCTTATATTCCAGGAAGCACATTTGCATGTGCTTAGAGAAAATGAGCAGTTTCATTGTACTACTGCTACCTATAAATAACATCAAGAAAAATGTCCATATATAACCCAAATAGGCTTTCTAGTGTGGGGTGCCTTTTATTGATGACAGGACTATATGTGACATTGGCTATCCTGAAACTTCAAGTACTTATGCGGTCGTTTCTTGCTTAGATCACATGGTTCTGGATGATGCTGATGCGTGAATCTGAAATGTGAAAACTCTGCCATATGTTCTCTTTCCAGTTGTACGTAACATCCAAATCTTAACCGAAGAAGATGATTAACTTTCTGGCTGGACAAGTATACCTATAATTACCCTTATGTTACACTGTGAGAGTGATGTTTGCCGTGTACAGAAACCAAGAAACCAGAAGGGTTTGTTTGCAGATTGTTGAGGCTTGTTTTTCTTTTGGTTTGTAAATTGCAATGAACTGGTTTCCTCTTGAGCACTTTTTTTTGTGCGGCTGTGTGTGTGTTGTATGGTTTGCCCGTGCACATGCACTTGTGTCGTAAGTGATTTTTTTGCTTGCTTTCTTCCAAGTTGGTTGTTGGAAGAAAAATTACAAAAGCAGGCTTTGAAATAGGTAAATCCTTGTCTACCTAAATTTAAGGTAGATGTTACCTACGTTAAAGGCCTGCCCGTCTGATGTTTGGACTCCTACCAAAGTCCAGCTTATTGAAGAGGGAAAGGCAGTTAATTTAAGGAAAAGCATGTTGAGCGCTTCATTCTTGCATATATCCTGTCCTGACGACCTATTATTTAAAAACTTGACTCGGAATGATTCGCTTCAGACTTGCCAATGTGATTACTCTTAGCTTGTTCCATCCACCCTCAATTTCTGAAGCATGTAAACCAATATGCTTATATGATTCTTTCACACTTTGGCTGTGTCTCTGCTAAGCAATTGGATTTTTGAGATGACATGAAACACGATTTGAATCTAGATATCTGGCTCTCCGTTTCTGCTAGTTGGACTTTTGTTTCCTCCAAACATTCTATACATCTAGCTAAATCTGCTTCCTGGTTGTCCTTGTCTATTTTCATGTGGGTACTTTCTTTATTTGAGGCATTTGCATAATGAACCCTTGATCTCAGACCCATCATCTGAAAGTCGTTGTAGTGAGCAGTCAAAAGCTGAACTAAATGGAGAACCAGAAGCCCCACTAGGAGTTACACTATGATGCTTGGGTAATTGGCCCTCGGAATCGAGTTATGGATCGAAGAACCACCATTGATTTCCTTCGAAGAGGCAACACTCCGAATACTAGTGTACAAACCACTAGCTTAAGTGATGACATGGGCAAGATAAAAAATGAAGTCTGACATGCTCAGTTTGTCAGTTGAAGTTTTGTTCGCAGTTTCGAATAATTCACGAATCCTACTAATTGATTGGTGACTATCAGTGTTTTAATCATTCCATCTTTCAGTTTCCTTGGCAAGTAATAAAATAAAACTATGGATATTTGATACAGCCACTTTCGATTCAATTCCAGTAACTCGATGCCTGCTTTCAGAATGAGGCAAGTTATTCTCTCTGCATATGATCTTTCCGAATCTCGTCAGTGCTTGCAATTGGGCTTCGACATTCTGTAGCTTCTTGTTTTAGCAGCCTGGAGTTCACTGTTACGCTTTGCTAAACCCTTCTTCAGCATCTTTCTTTCTTCCTCCAATGCCAGTAAACACAGGCACCGAAGGAGTTACATGAATTGCCAATGGCGGATTTTCAATTCATATTCTTTCTCTTCGTTCCGAACCTCAAGCTCTTTTAGAAGTAAATGAAGCTCATACTTAGTGGAACTTATTTTCATTTCACAAGACTGGACATCACCAATGATTAATTCTGCATATGTTGTCTTTCTTCTTTAATAAGCCAAATATGGATCATAGTCTTTGAGAGCACCGTCCAAGTGGGAAGCCCGATCATCCGATGCAAGTCTCTGTTGTCAGAGACTCGAGCTATTTAATGCCAGAGCTACTCCAGAGCTATTTAATGATTAATTCTGCATATGTTGTCTTTCTTCTTTAATAAGCCAAATATGGATCATAGTCTTTGAGAGCACCGTCCAAGTGGGAAGCCCGATCATCCGATGCAAGTCTCTGTTGTCAGAGACTCGAGCTATTTAATGCCAGAGCTTCTCCAGCCTGATACAGCTTCTTCAGCAGGCTATACTGTAAGACCGCCGCACCACAGTCCATTTCAAGGAGGCAGGGGTGGGCTCTCCGAACCCATTAACGGCCATACACACGAATGGTTTGGTGGGGGGTTCAGATCGTCAAGGCAGAATGCCATACTAAGATCATAATTGAATCGTCAAGCAGTAGTCACCTGATGCTTACAAGAGGCATTCTGAGAAAACCACAAGATCATTCCTACAATCTCGTTGCAGCTTAACTGATGTGGAGAAGCCAAGGAGTTACATGAATCAAACAGAAGATGTCTAGAAAACAAAGGCAAGAGAGAAGCTTGCCAGTTTCATTGCAACCAAGTAGTACACGAGCTGCAGTGAACAACACGAAAAGTTACAACCATCAGAAAAACAGGAAAGCAAAAAGGCTTGTTCAGTTTCATTTCTTTTTCCACAGATCGCCAAATCTCTTCTTTCCAGAACTTCCATTTCGCTTCGCTAAATGATCTTCCATAAAATCTGTCCCCGGATAGTCGAAGCCTTGTTGCTTGTTCGTGGACCTGGATCGTCCATTCATCTCCATGTCACGATCGGTTGATGCCACTATAGCTGCTGCTGCCTCTGCAGCCTTTCTCCATTGCTCTGTTTGCACTTTTACGCGTTTCATCTCTGCTTCCAGCTTGGCCTTGGCTTGTATTACTACCTCAAGCTGCTCAGTTACTTGAGCTCTTTTTTTGTTGCTCTCTTGCAATTCCTCGGTTACTTGGCTCAGTCGTTTGCCCATCTCCGCATCCTTTGCCTTCAACTCCTCAGCGTCCAGTAAGCAGAGTCTCTGTAGATAATGAGAAGAAGAAAGATAAACAGACTGACATGGATATTTGCATAAATATGTAATGCATTCTTACGATACTACTGTAGAAAAAGACACAAAGACGGCATCTCCAGACTCCAGTCAATGGCCAATCGTCATTCCATTTCTTGAGATGGATGGTCAAAGAAAATTGGAAAACGCAGGTAGATATGATTCAGAAAGTAAACAAGGCAACCAATGTAATGTGAAGGCTGATGCACTTGATTATAAATGGAATGAAAGCATGAGCCACGATTCATTTGAAAATCCAGTGCCCAATGCAATTTATTACTTGGTTCAAAAAGTTGCAGCAAAAATTATGATGTGGCTAAAAGGACCAATAGAAACTAACCAGGAATTCGTTTTCCTCAGAAAGTCTGATCAGCTTCTGATTTGTTTCCAGCAGCTTTGCTTTCATCTCTTTTACTTCCCCACTTTCCATGCTTTCTGTGCGCCCATTTTTCATCTGCTGCTCTGCAGGAAGTTCAGCTGTTACTCCTGCAACTGGATCTTCTGATGTCTCCTCCATTTCTGTAACCGAAAATTCTATTACTTCACCGACTTCCTGAATTGAATGCTCCGGTTTCATCTCGCTTAATTCTGTAATTGAATCTACTAATGTCTCCTCGCTTACTTCCGTGGTTGAAACTTCAGATTGCTTGGAGTCTTCTGGCATCTCGTCGGCTTTGTTTGACCCCTTGGAATCTGTCTCCAGCAAGTCGAGATGCTCCTCCATGAACACCTCGTCATCTTGCTTCATAGTGACGGGCTTTTCTTCTTTGCCAGGTGGAGTCTCCGGTGGCTCAGGCAAACCTTCAGCCACATCATCATCTGGAAGAGAACCTTGTGGCGTTCCTATCTGCTTCTTAGTTTCCTCAAGTTCCAACTCTGCTTCTTTCTTGGCAATCTCTGCCGATGCCAATTGCTCCTTGAGTTTCTTCACTTCGATTTGAGCTTGGTCCAACTGAGTTTCAAGAGCATAAACTCGAGTGTTCCTTTTCTTCTGCAAGTCGCTATTTACACCTGGTTTCTTCTATTTAAGAAAGATACAATTTTGTTACCATGACTGTTTCTTTTTACTCCAAAGAAGAAAATTTATAATGCACCTAAGAAATAAAGGATCTATATTATTGCTCCTGAGTTAGCAGAATGGTTCATCACAATCTTATCATTGTAACTGGAATGTTGTGGATTTATTCATGTATTAGTATGCTTTGGCGTACCAGGAACAATCTGGATTGATCATATATTACTTACTATATTACTCTTTTTATTCTATCAAAAGATTTTCAAAAATAGTATTGCTAATGATAGTGAGGAATCTTGCTCTTTACAAGTCATTAACATACAACCTATACTGTATTTTGTGCTGGTGTTGCTGACACACGTACATTTGTTTTTATTGTCAAGCTAGTGAAAGCAACAAAAGCAATGTTACTCTATGTAATGACCATGTTGTAGACAACATGGTACTTGTTCACGCTTTGTCTAAATCATCACTCCTTAATGCCACTGAGAATAGGGAAAATGGCATTTTCGCCATAAATAGCTATATTTAAGAGAAACCTCTGTTATTTGTAGATTGTAGAGGATGTGGATTGTTTTAAAATGAGCCCAGTATATAGAATCCATAGCTTTTACCATACCAAGAATTGGTGAACGGGTGATGCACTTGGGCATAAACTAACGAGACGCTGGTCTTCATCTACTGTCCACTTCCAATGCTTCTAAAGTGGCAGAAATGTATCTTAAACACCATCCATGGCTGAAAACGCTGTTTTCCTACTTTAAGTATTCCAAATCATAGCCTTGCTAAAAATCACTATTTGGAAGATAGATGCAATGGGACAGCCAGGATGAGAAAATGAAATGACTTATCTTGAAAATTCTAATGAAGTGCAACGGAGAAGCGGAAGATGTACCTCAGTAATAGCCGCCGATCTTCTTGGGGACCTTCTATCATTGTTGAATTTGGGGCTCCGCTCCACACTGTGCCTCAATATTTGAACTCCTTCGAGCTCTGCAGCCATAGTTTTCAACTGCAGTGGCGGCCTGCTAGTCCGTTGAGACATCTCAGACACCCCGTTTCCCCTGTAAAAGATTTCAGCGAATACTAGTCTTAGACCCGATTGAACACAACAGGCACTTTAGATCCCGCTGCAGCTTGCAGGTTCTCGAATCCCTCTGAAGTTTAGTTTGTTGTGTCAAAATGTCTGATCTTGATCATCTGTGTGATAAGATGGAATCGAATTTGATAGTTGATATATTTTGAAGTGCTGCACTCCTCTGCCGCACTTGGATTAAGCAGAAGCTTTCAGTGACCCGATATTATAGAACACAACTCAAAACTCGATATCCTTTTGAGTTCACCTCCTAAGGTGACGGATTCTGTAAGTATTTCTGAGATGTAATTTGATTAAAACACTTTAGATCCCCAATATTTATCTTTACTTTAACTTCATAGATGAGACCAGCGTGGTTCCCCTTGATGGTAATAATAAGGGCTTCGTTTTCATACCTTGGCATCGGCATTTTGTACTTGAGATGCTACTTCTCTGTGTCCTTGGATCTTCCACCCAACCTGAAAGGGAACCATAATGCAGTTAAAACGGAATCGATAGAGAATAGTTTTTTCCGATGATGGGTCAAACAATGAATAGAATCGAGAGAGAGTATAAAGAGAGGACGAAATCTCGAGCTACATTAAACTTCACCGGAAGATGCAAAAAAGATTAAAGAAGAGAACGCCTAAAGAACGAAAGCAAACCGGAAATCTTACCGTTACTCGCTATTTCGACGTCCAGAATCTCCGTCAAACACTTTATTCGATTGATCGAAACCGTGTCACCTCTTCTCCCTTCGAAAAAGGTGATCTTTTCGACCTCCACTTTCGCTCTTTCTTCTCGACGTCGATTTATACAACTCTAGCTTCTCGTTAAAGTGAACGGTAAAGTCCAGCGAAATTCCTGAAAGGTCCCCGCCTGCTTCTGACACCGACAGGAACGAACTTCAAATTTTGAATCGTGATTCTACCCTTGCGTGGTGAATTAACCGTTGAAGACACCCTGGGCAGAGTGAAGTTGCAAATGATTATAATATTCCTTCTTTCAAATATAAAATTTAAAATTATTTAGGAAATTATTAAGTTTGCAGGTAGAGAGAACCGATGCATCAATCAAATTTACACTACTTGATAGGGTAGTTTACATTTAAATTTTTTTTTGTTTTTAAATAATTATTTTTCAAATTCAATCTTGCCTCAAAAGACATGCTTAAACCCAAAAAGGAGAAAAAAGGATAACATTTTCCAATATCTAACACATCATATTATTGTGTGTTGAGAGAATCTATTGAAGGAAGGAAAAGAATTCTCAATCCCTAACAAGCAAACATAAGGAACTTAAATCTCTTCAAGAACGAGAATTTCAGTTAATTTGTTTTCGTTTTCATTCTACCCACTTGTCTTGTAGTTTCAACAAAGCCTCAACAGATTCAGCTAGAACCTCCTTGTTAAACCATCGCTTAGTTGCAGGCGAGGATCGGCCGCAATTTGTTTGAGACTTGCTTGAGTTTCACCGGCGTTCTGCCAAAACTTGATAAAGTTTGCAAGATTCAAGAATGCTCAACGTTCTTCAAATGAAACCTAAACACAATAGAAGTCAATTTGCACAAAGAGCAGTAGCTCACCTGGCTTGAAGGTTGATTCACAAGTTGGACATGAGTTCAATACTTGCGACGTGCATCTGGCTTCGGCCTCCCCGTTGAGAGGGCTAAGTTTAAAATAATTAGATACTTTAAAGTTGAAGCTTGTTTACCTTTACATTAGATACATGAGAATAGAGAGTCCATATTTAAGGAACTCACAAAAATTGAGAACCACAAGAAAAACAAGTCACAACTTTTTGATCTTTGAGATAAATTATTGAAGTGACAACATAGAAAATCGACTTTTAATTCAAACATTTGTTGTTGATCGTGTCAATCGAGCGATGAAAATGATAAGTTCATTATGGTTTTTTATTTTGGCTTATTTCGATTGTGTAGTGCTGATAGAACACAAATCCAGATCTAGTACTAATGTTGCATAATTGGACCTGGAACTGGACCTAAAATCTTAGCAGGTCCGACCCAGTGAAAGTCCTGCAGCTTAAGTTTGAACCAAGCTGCCGACAAGGGCTTCTTCGACAAGATTGGCTGGCTGGAGTCTAAAATCAAGGTCAAAAGGCTGCAAGACATGAGTTCAACATGATTGTATTTTATATTTTTAAATATTTTTGTAACTTTTTGAATAGTACTTTCTCAAAAATAAAGGAAATGCATGAATATGTATGTGCTTGAGTACATAAGATGAAATCACTCATATATATATATATATGATAAAGTCTTTAACTAACAAAAAACATCTTTTAAGTTTGAAATTGGCTTATTATTATAATTACAACTAACGCCTGGTAGGATCATCATTGGTAGGAAGTACCGGAGTATAATCCAAAATCTGAAAAACTTTATATTAAAAAATTTAAGTATTTTGTATACCTTACCGGAGTATATGAATATGTATGTTATATTTTTCATTGTACTAATGAAATTTTCGCACAATCAAGTTAAGACAACCTTGCCTCTACAAAGTTAGCCTTAAGTTTGATATATGAAGGCGGTTGATCTCTTGTGCATTTAAGTCGCATAAAAGTGAAGGCAATCAATTCATTTAAGATTTAGAGAAGACATGAACATGGTGACATTGATTTGTATGAAGACTCGTTTATTGCACAGCCAAAGCCTAAGGATTGCAACGGCGCATATTAGGGACGGGTATACCTATACCGTGGCCCAAACCTTAACATGGCAGATACGGGTTCGGGTTTGATTTTCTCTAAATGGGTAACAAGGTGGGTATAAGGCATATATATATATATTTATTGATTGATTGATTGATTAGTTAACAAAACATATTTAAGACTAAGTGTTTTTGTATGTGTTATTTGCATATGATATTGTGTTAGTGAATGAGTTTAAGGAAAAATTTAATAGAAAATTAAAACTATGGAGTGAAATATTAAAAGTAATGATTTATACTTAGTAGAATAAAGATAAAATATATAGAATGTAAGTTTAATCATTTGATTACTTCAAAAGATATGTAAATTAAAATTGACACACATTGCATCTCTTACAATGAAAGTTTTAAATACCTAGGGTCAGTTTTAAAATTAATACAAATTGGTTAAAATAGAGAGGAATATTAGGTATTTTATGTAACAAGAAGATACCATTAAAGTTGGAAGGTAAATATTATAGAGCCGCAATTAGACCTATTATGTTTTATGGTTTTGAGTATTGAGCAGTTGATCATCAACGTGTACAAAAGAAGTTTATGAAAGAAATAAAGATGTTGTGATAGATTAATAGTCACATAAGAAAAAACCATATATATAATGAGGTTATTAGAAATAAATTGAGAGCGACAATAATAGAGGATAAAATGAAAGAAAATCATTTACGTTGGTTTTGGCATATAAGAAGACAATCAAATAAAGCTCTAATAAGAAGGTATGAAAAACTAGATTATGAAAATACTAAAAAAAGAAGAGAAAGAACACCAAATATTATAAAGAAACACACCAAATATTATAAAGAAACAATAAATAATAATCTAGCTCATGGTGAATTATCTATCAACATGGCACATGATAAAGCTCGGTGAAAACAAAGAATCTATGTAGCTGACTCCATCTAGTATGGAAAACGGTTTTGTTGTTGTTGTATGGATGTGTATGAGCATGTGTCATAGTTCCCTGCTAGTAGAGATGTCAATACGGGCCAGCTCGGGCCCTGATGGGCAGAGAAAAATATGGGCCGGGCGAGTCAGATTTTGTCCGGGCCTAAAAAATGCTAGCCTGGCCTGAACCATATAAATAAATTTATTTTTTATTACATATATAGTTTTTATTGCATATATATACACACTCATATGTACTATATATACATAGCCTTTTCAATTACATATACATATATACAGTTTTTTTCTATCACATGTGTATATATATACAGAGATATATGGATATACATACACATATATAAAGTTTTTATTTATGTATGTGTACATATATGTAGTCTATATATATATATGTGTGTGTGTGTATACATAAATTTTATTATATTTAAATTTGGATTTTAAGTAGATATGGATCGAGTCTAATAAACCTGATTTAATATCCGATGGCCCAAGGACCAGACAGACCAGGCCATTTGGCCCTGCTTCTAATATGGGTCAAGATTTTTTGGCCCGGTCCCCCGGGCTTGGCCCATTATGACATCTCTACCTCCCAGTTGAGCTAATGCTGTGGGTGCGCATTTAGTGCTTTCTAGCAAAGGAAAGGTCATATTTATTGAACTCTTATGAAACACGGGCCATTTAATGCAGGAACATGAAGGGGGATGCCAACAGATTGAACATATTTAATATCAAATCCAACTCCGGATCCAATTAATAAGATTTGATATTCAAATACTAATTAGATTTATCTGTTGCTTATTTATATATTTTGGAGACCAAGGTTTATATTCAATATTGACTGAATATGATCAAGTACTATATTTTTTGATTTGAAATAGTTTAAAACCCAAACCCAAACCAACTTGACCCCGTTTGGGTTTCGGTTGATGATTAAAAAAACCAGAACCGGAAACTTGGAACCACCAATTCATATTTATCTAGAAGGATACAGAGAGAAATAAACAATTAACCCTTTAATTCTGTTTGAGTCTGGTCAGCCCACCTACAGTGGTAGTAAAGCTCTCCTCCTGCTGGTGTTTTACATTCACAAGGTTTGAACTCGAGACCTTAGCTTAAGGGGAACTAGTGACTAACCATTTGAACCAACCAAGCGTAGGTTGCTTTTGTATGCAGCCTGGTCATGTACTTTTGCGCGTTGTTTAGGGTATCTTCGTCATAACTCATCGGTTGGCGCGAAAACCTCCTGTTTGCCCTCTGTTCCCGCCAAAAGAAGACCCCCATCACGCAGCGTATGCGCTGACACAGAGAGAGAGAGAGAGAGAGAGAGAGAGAAAGAGAGAGAGAGAGAGGGCTTCCGTTATCGTCTGCTGCCTCTCTGTTCGTTCGTCGGCCATTCACGATAGGGTGAAGGACGGAGATCTGGGTGGTTTTCTGAAGATCAACAGAAACCCTAATTTGTCCCTTTTGCTGTATTCTTAAAGAAGGCGATGGACGCATTTGGTGGTTTCGCCGTTGATAGGGCCGGTGTTCGCGTCGAGAATGCCTTCCTCGAGTTCCTCAAGAAGTACCCTCTCTCTCGCTTTTATTTCTTCATTCATGAAAATGAAACACTCCTTTTTATTTTCTTTCCATCTCCGTTATGATATGAAGGAGCATGATCCCACTCAAAATAAGTTGTCCTCATTATCCTAAGGCGTTTTAAAAACTACTTTAATTCACTAAAAGTGGAATCAGAAACGAAAGATCCTCACTTCTCTTCCAATTTTCTCTGGTCAATGAAATTCCCCAAATCTCACCGTATTTGGAGAATGTAACGGGTTTCGCTGCACGCATTTGCAAAACGTGTTATGTTTTATTTTCTTTTTTAAAGCGAAGGATTTGCGACTGAGATGAATAGTGCCTGTGAATCGGGCTTTCTATGTTGCTTAAACGGAATTTTGCATCTTGCCTTAGGACTCGGATCCTACCGATGACCTCTGGAAGAGTCATATGGGGCCGACATGTTGGACTAATTCTAATTAAACATCCGCTTGTATTAGCAGAACAAATTGGGTGTCATCTTTCCGTTATTTTCTGGGGTGCTTTGGTTTATGTGATCTACTGCGCCTTTGCATTGTAATTTGTTGTAATTGCGGTCAAAAGTTTGATTCTTTGTTTATGCAATTACACTCCTCATGTTAATCCGCGAACAAACTTGATTTATAGACATCATCTGTGTGGTAAAGGACATAATGCCAAAGGAATCATTATGTCCAGGCTTAACGGGGAGGTCTTAAGCTTCTGTATAGTGAAGTCAATTTTGACAGAATGAAAAAGATATAGCTGGTAGAGTTACATCCATAGAACGTGAACCTGATTGAAATGCTAACATTTATCTCACAGACTAATTTGCTGCCATATGCACAATCGCAATACTCAAGAATTGATTTTCTTTGGGCAGCTTTAAACTGGATACAGGAGAACTTTTCTATGAAACTGAGCTTGAAAACATGAAAGCAAAAGAGTCCACGACAATGTTCATTGATTTTTCACATGTCATGCGGTTCAACAATGTTCTCCAGAGGACTGTTTCTGAAGAGTACTTGAGGTGAGCATCAAATAGGACGTTAATAAATTGTTCTCTTTGTTGCAATATATTCTTCCTTTTGGGGGGATCCTCTTGATAGGATACACCACATTTTCTTTGCAGGTTTGAACCTTACCTGAGGAATGCTTGCAAACGATTTGTTATGGAACAGAGGCCGGCATTTATCACCGATGACGACCCTAATAAGGACATTTATGTTGCATTTTACAACATCCCCCTTTTGAAAAGGTAAGACAAGTTATTCAGATATATGAATCACTGAATGGGGTAATTTTTCATTCTGATTTATAATTTTGTGAATCTAGGGAAATTGAACGGTCCTAGATTTGCTTTATATGCAAAGTGACTAGGTCGAGTGGATTATGCATGTGTGGATGGGGACAGAGTTATTCTTGGCATAAACTTATCATGCCCCAACCTGAAATTGATCTAAGATCCAAAAGGAGCCATTTGAGAAAAGGAAACTAGTACTGCATTATCTGCATTAATAATGTAATGCAATGCAGAATTTGTAAATTTTCATATTGCAAAGATACAACTCTTCCCTGGAAGATAAACTCCCGAATATTTCAGAAATATATTATATATCTCTTCTTGAGTACTCACTGATAATTACGGTGGTTCTCAATGCCAAGATGTTGCCTGCAGAGATGGAAATGTGCAATGACTTAGGCGTTGATGCTAAGACCATTTCCATGAAACTCTACTTTGTTAGTCTATTCTTCCTTGTTTTATGTATTTGCTTGTTACCTTGCCTCCCTTCCTAGTATGTGGTTGGCTTCTTTGTGAAAATGTAACGATTTTCAGATTGAGAGACCTGAAGACTGCAGAAATTGGGAAGCTCTTTTCCGTAACTGGTGTTGTTACTCGAACAAGCGAAGTTCGGCCAGAGCTTCTGCAAGGTACCTTCAGATGTCTGGAATGTGGTGGAGTAATTAAGAATGTGGAACAACAGTTCAAATACACGGAGGTGGGCTTCTTTTATTTACATTTTAATTTTTCATCATCTGTTTCAGAAAAGTAAAAAATGCTTTTACCAGGGTAACAAGAAACGCCACAAGTTTCATGTTCCAGTGCAAATTGATGCATGGGCAATATAAATCTGATTTATGTAATCATGCTGTTTATGATTGCAGCCTATCACATGTGTGAATGCAGTCTGCACAAACAGAACTAAATGGGCACTTCTAAGGCAAGAGAGCAAATTTACTGATTGGCAAAGGGTCAGGATGCAAGAAACCTCTAAAGAAATACCTGCTGGATCCCTTCCCCGCTCCTTAGATGTTATTCTTCGTCATGAGATTGTTGAGCATGCCAGAGCTGGGGACACGTAAGGCTTTTATCTTGTCAGCTATTGTCTTCTTAAGTTGGTTCTGGCAAAACGTCTTATTTTACTGTAATGTGATGGAATCATCAGCCATCCATAATTTTCTGTTCCTCCTGCACCGTAATGTTCCTCCATTCTCTGCCAGCCATTTTCCTGGTTTCTTATCATTCTCTCCTTTCTTTAAGACTGCCTGCTTCCATCCTTTTAGGGTAATCTTTACTGGCACGGTGGTGGTTATACCAGATATACTGGCACTAGCTGCTCCTGGTGAAAGAACAGAAAGCCAAAGGCAGAAGCCACAGCGACAGCCTCCAACTGGTGGGAATGAAGGTCTTAGTGGACTACGAGCACTGGGAGTGAGAGATTTATCATATCGTCTTGCTTTCATTGCAAACTCAGTCCAGGTCAGATGGCTTCCCATGTGTGTTTAGTGAGGATATTGATTGTTATTTTAACCATGAAACAAGTACTCTATTCATGAGGTTGAGGATTTAATTTTGAAGTCCTGTTCTTGCGAAGCTGCAAAATCTAGTCCTAAGCTTGTTAAAGATCACGAAAGATAGTTTGCTTGAGCTGTCTATTGACCTGAATCCATGATGATATTTCATGATCAAGTTCAATACGCTGGAAATTAAGTGGTTCACTTTCTAATACTGTTTCTGTTTTTATCCTCGAGTATTTTCATTCAGGTGTGCACTGGGAGAAGGGATGCTGATGTCAGAAGCAGGAAGGACATTGATGAAGATTCTTCAGAACAATTCTCGGTTTGCTTCTGTGTCTCTGCCTTTTGTTTTGAACGACAGCTTATACTTCATAAGTTACGACTCTTATGCGCCAAATAATGAGTTGATTCTTGTGCACAAAGAGGTCACTGGCACTATAATGAACTGCTTGTTTAGAATGTTCTTCGTCATGCTTTTGATAAATTCTAGGTCTATATTTTCAGTACTGTATTTTAAATCAAACTTTGCATCACTGTGATCTCGTATAACCCCGCTTCTTCTGGTTCATTCATGATCTTGTTTTACAGCCTGGTTCAAAGTTTGTTCAGGATCAGTTAGTGTATGGGCTACGATGGCTACTGTAACTGTAGGTCTGTTTGTTGTTTTCCTTTGTTAGGTTGATGAGATGGATGAAATACAGAGAATGAAAAACACGCCCGACTTTTTCAACAAGCTTGTGGATAGTATTGCACCAACAGTATTTGGTCACCAGGATATTAAACGAGCTTTACTTCTCATGCTTATGGGTGGCATTCACAAGTTTACTCATGAAGGCATCAACCTGAGAGGAGATATTAATGTCTGTATTGTTGGAGATCCAAGTTGTGCAAAGTCCCAGTTCCTCAAGTACGTGCACCAATCCTTATGATTTGTTTCCATCTAATTCATCAACAAAAAGTGGACACTCTGTGTAACGCTTGATTTTTCAGATACTGTTTCTGAGATTGACGTACGATATGGACTAGCTTTGTTGAGTCTTGCATAAATTACTAGTTGATCACAATCGGCTTTGAGAATCAAAATGGACTTAATCTGCCAGTCATGCAGCTGCACCTTGGATATCAAAAATGGGTTTCATCATGGAGTTTAGTTATTTATCCAGTTAGGATAGAGTTCTGCTTTTCATTTTTTTGACCAAATTTCCTTCTTGTAAGGGATCCATCCAAGTTTGGCATGGTTCTGGTTTCCCTTGTTGAACTTTTCTTGGACTTTGAACTCCGAACTGTTTTTTGTCTTGTCATGAAGCAAATGACTTTGGTTACCAGTAGTTTCCCCAGTTAATTTTTGACTTTATGTTACTGCCAATATGCATGTACTTATGAGCGTTCATATATATATATATATGTATACTTGTAGTGTTTGCATTGCTTTTCCCAAATGTCCCCATCCATGACTTTGATTGTACAAAATATTGCTAGAACTTTTAGCTGCTAACAAACATTGACTACCAATGTGGTGTGTTACGTTAATTGGTGCCTAGAAATGATATCTGAGCAATTCTGAACCGGCAGGTTCATCTACAATTTGGAATGTCTGTGCTTGTCCATGCATATATATGTGCAGGAACGTGTGTACTGTCCTCTAGCTTGTAGAAGATCTTTGCAAAGTTGCATTACTTTTGCAGGTATACCGCAGGTATAGTTCCACGTTCTGTATATACCTCTGGAAAGTCTTCTTCTGCTGCTGGTTTGACTGCAACGGTTGCGAAGGAGCCTGAAACAGGCGAGTTCTGCATTGAGGTAATGATGTGCAATGTGTTTAGCTCTCTAAGAATCAAATTGTTTGTCTTGTCAGGATAATTAGATGATTTCTCATGTAAAAGAGATGTTCCGTTTATGAATTCTCAGGCAGGTGCACTGATGCTTGCTGATAATGGGATATGTTGCATTGATGAATTTGACAAAATGGAGATCAGAGACCAGGTAATTTTTGTCTCTTCCTCTTGTCCTTGAATGATGCTTTGCTTTGAATTCCTATTATGCTGATTGCAATTTTTTTTTATGAAGGTTGCAATTCATGAAGCCATGGAACAACAGACAATAAGCATCACAAAAGCAGGTATTCAGGCCACACTCAATGCTAGAACATCAATCTTGGCAGCTGCTAATCCAAATGGTGGGCGCTATGACAAGTCAAAGCCACTGAAGGTGAGTTATGGTATTGAAAACATATCTGAATCTAGAAGAAAGGGTTAAATTGAGCCAATTTTCAAATCATATCCTCTGTAGGAAAGTAAATGTGTTTATTAGAAGTAAAACCAAGAGGTTGATAGCTTCCTATCAGAACTGAAATCTTATTGAGCTTGCCAACCAATTTCAGCTTGGAACTGTTTTTCTTATTTGGTTCACGGCTTGTGTCATCTAGGAGAGCACTAACTCAATGAGCTTTGTGAGTCAGGAGTCCCAACTTATTTAAGATGCGTATTTTGCCAAAATGTGCCAGGTTTATATTGTTAACTGATAAATGGCGTTCTCAGGTCAGTCAGTGAAGTCCTGAATAAGGTTGGACACGTGCAACTTAGTAGTTAGAATGAAAATACTTCCAGAGAGTGGTCTCTTGTGATTCATGATCTGTTTTGATCATGCCATCTCATTGCATTTCTGATCTACTTAATTTTCCTGATGCAACCATGTCCATGTCTAGGTGATCACCTACTCACTCAATACCCTGACCTTGAAGAGTAACTAATCTGTATTTCTTTTGTTCTCCATGAACGTCATGTGTGAAGCTGCTCAGATGTGTTATCATTCACTTTTGAGTTCCTAATGGTTCTTGACCTAGGTTGTAAAAAATGTTTATTGATGCCTTTACTCACTGGACTAAAAATGCACTGTAATCTTGTAGGCAGTACCGAAAGGATCTTAAATATTGGCAGAGAATATAAGTTCGTTAAAACCCAAGAAGCATCACAATTCTAACGGTACCATGTCATCTCAAGCTCACTTAATTGTAGGCCCTGACTAGATACCAAATTTAGTGGTCAAACTAATGACTATATTTCCCCAAGGATGGTAAACGATGTCCATGAAAGGTTGCACTAAAACTATTTTTTCCTTTACTTTCGGATCAGAGCAGTGATTTTCCCCTACCAAACCGTGGTTTTCCCCTACCATCCCCAGCCACTACACTAAGAGAATTTCTCCTAAGAGTAGCTTGTAGCTGGAAGTTCTGTTCTCCATTTTAGTGTTCAAAAAAGAGCTTTAATCAGCTTACTTTGCGTTGACAACAAGTCGTGTATAGTTTCTTCCAAGTAATGCCACTACCATGTCCATTAATTGGTTCAAGTGTATGTGCTGAGTTATTGGCAATTGCTTCTTCTGTTATGCAGTACAATGTGGCCCTCCCTCCTGCCATCCTTTCTAGATTTGATCTTGTATATGTAATGATTGATGAGCCAGATGAACAAATTGATCAGTACATTGCGGCCCACATTGTCAGGGTTCATCAGAAAAAGGAAACTGCTCTTTCACCAGCTTTTACAGAAGCACAGGTCCAGCGGTTTATTTCATATGCAAAAACACTAAAACCAAAGGTCTGTATTCTATTTCTCTTAAAATTGTCAGCACACCATAGAATATGGCCTGGGGTGTGGGTTTATTTGTGGAACCATAAAGTGTTTCTTTTAGTGGTTGGCCACATATATGTAAAACTCATTGAACAATAAATGTACTAGGAATCATTTATAGTTGGTTGTAGAGTAACATTTATCAGTAAGACACCAATTTGGTACTTTAGAATATGGGTCGGGCTATGGGTTAGTCTTTGGGAACCACAAACTAACTTTAGTGTCGTGGGATGTTCATAAACTGATTAAACAGCAGAAGTGCCATGAGTCATGTGTGGTGTCTGCATTTTATCATTGAACAGTAATAAGCTTATCTCCTATTTACTGCAGCTAACTGCTGAAGCAAGAAAAGTGCTCGTGGACTCATATGTAGCCCTTCGGAGAGGTGATGCAGCTCCAGGAAGTAGAGTTGCATACCGCATGACTGTCAGGCAGTTAGAAGCACTGATCAGATTATCTGAAGCAGTTGCTCGCAGTCATTTGGAGCTTCAGGTTGGCAATGTGAAGCCTTTGCTGGAGACATGTTGTAGGCTTTTGAGACTTCTATTGATGGTCTATTCTGATCGATTTTCAGTTAGCCTTCCATGTTATCATTATTTTTAAACATTTTAAGCTTGTTACTTTTTATAAGGGATCACCCTTGCATTGCCGGTCCCAAGCCCGGATAAAGGAGGAGGGTTGTGTTAGGCGTTCGACAACCAGCATAAAACTTCATTGGATTTTTATAATATGGATTACAAAAATTATGAGCATTGCTTTGGGGCGTCCCCGCTTAGCGATGTGCTCCAGAGCCCAAATGCAGTAATAAGTAAGCAAGGGCCACTACATTGCCGCCCGAATGTAGTGAAAAATTTTCAGAGAGGGTCTCTCATTTTGATTATGGACGGATGCGGGGGTAAGGAAGCTAGTCCTAGATAATAAGATTCGTATTGTTTCTTGAAATATCGGAACATTATCCGGTAAGCTATGTAGGTGGTAGATACTATGATTCGGAGAAAGATTCATATTCTATGTTTACAAGAGACAAAATGGGTTGGAGAAAAAGCAAAAGAGATAGAGGATACATGTTTTAAATTATGGTACTTAGGTAAAGAAAAGGCTCGAAACGGAGTTGGTATTATCATAAATAAAGATTTAAAGGTTAGTGTATTAGACATACAACGATATGGTGACCGAATCATGACGTTGAAATTAGTGTTTGGAGCAGAGGTTTTGACTATAGTTTGTGCTTACTCACCCCAAGCATGACTAGAAGATAGTATAAAGACAGCTCTTTGGGAAGAGTTAGATAAGGTGTTTCAAAAGCTTCCACAAAGGGAGATGATTTGTTTAGGAGGAGATTTAAATGGACATGCCAGTAAAGAGGCATTAGGATATCAAGAGATTCATGGAAACTTTGGTTTTGGGGATATAAATGAGGAAGGTAGGGAGATTTTAAATTTTGCTATGGCATTTGATCTCTTTATAGTCAATACAATCTTCAAAAAACGAGATGAACATTTAATTACTTATAAGAGTGGCTTATCATAAACACAAATTGATTACTTTATTTGTAGAGTGTATTGTAAAGATTGCAAGGTAATTCCAGGAGAAAGCTTAACCACCCAACATCGACTTTTAGTTATGGATTTACAAATAAAAAAATGGACAAAGAAGAAAGAGTGCATCGAGCTATTCAGACTAAATCGTGGAATCTCAAAAGCGATAAAGAAGATATATTTAAACAGAAAGTCCTTCAAGGAGATGATTGAAATTATGTTGGTACACCCTGGGATATGTGGAACAATATGGCTATACATATTAGGAAAATAGCGAAAGATGTGTTAGGGGTATCTAAGGGAGGTGTACCGGCACAAAAAGAAGCTTGGTGGTAGAGTGAAGTAGTACAAAATAAAATCAAGGCAAAGAGGGCATGTTACAAATTAGATTATGCTAAGAAAACTAGTGAAACTTTAGAGGCTTATAAGAAAGCAAAGAAAGAAGCGAAAAAGGCCGTGAGTGAAGCAAAAGCTAAAATTTGGGAGGACTTATATAAAAAACTCAACTCAAAAAAGGGTGAAAGAGATATTTTTATGATAGCTAGGGCTATAGATAAGAAAACTAAAGATCTTAATTATGTTAGAGGCATAAAAGATGAGGATGAAAAAATTCTAGTGGCAAATGATGATATAAGAAATAGATGGAAAACCTATTTTTATAATATTTTCAATGAAAATAAAGATGTTAGTATTAGCTTCGAAGATTTAGCCAAATCAGAAAAGTATATAAACCACAATTTCTACCGACGTATTCAAAAGAATGAAGTCAAAGAGGCTCTTAAACATATGAAGGGTGATAAATCGGTAGGACCAGATAATATTCCTATAAAAGTTTGGAAAATACTAGGAGAAATAAGAATCACTTAGCTCACAAGACTATTTAATGAAATACGGAAAAACCAAAAGATGCCCGAGGAATGGAGAGCAAGTACACTTATACCTATATATAAGAACAAGGGAGACATTCAAAATTGTGCGAATTATCGAGGTATCATGTTAATGAGCCATACTATGAAATTATGGGAAAGAATTATCGAACGACAAGTACAACAGAGAACCAATTTGGATTCATGCCAGGCAGATCTACTATTGAAGCGATTCACCTTTTGAGACGTCTTATAGAACATTTTAGAGCAAAAAAGAAAGACCTTCACATGATATTTATTGATCTAGAAAAAGCTTATGATAGGGTACCGAGGGAGGTTCTTTGGAGAACTTTGGAAAAAAGAGGTATCCCATTGACATATATTAACCTTATAAGAGACATGTATGATGGTGCAAAAACATGATGTGTGAGGACTCATGAAGGAACGACGGATTTCTTTGAAGTTAATATTGGGTTACATCAAGGATCAACTTTAAGTCCATGCTTATTTTTGATGGTGATGGATGAGTTAACAAAACATATTCAAGATGAAGTACCTTGGTGTATGTTATTTGCAGATGACATTATATTAGTGGAGTCTAAGGAAAAAGTTAATAGAAAATTAGAACTATGAAGAGAAACATTAGAAAGCAAAGGCCTCCGATTTAGTAGAACAAAGACAGAATATATGGAATGTAAGTTTGATCATTTGGTTACTTCAGAGGACATAAAAATTAAAATCGGCACACATTGCATCCCCCAAAAGGAAAGTTTTAAATACCTAGGGTCAATTTTTCAGAGTGAGGGAAGAATTGACGGAGATGTTACGCATAGAATTAATGATGATTGGTTAAAATGGAGAGGAGCATCAGGTATTCTTTCTGATAAGAAGATACCATTAAAGTTAAAAGGTAAATATTATATAGCAACAATTAGGCTTGCCATGTTTTATAGTTCTGAGTGTTGGGCAGTTAATCATCAACATGTACAAAAGATGTCTGTGACAGAAATGAAGATGTTGAGATGGATGAGTGGTCATACAAGAAAAGACCGTATACATAATGAGGTTATTAGAAACAAATTAGGAGTGACACCAATAGAGGATGAAATGAGAGAAAATCGTTTAAGATGGTTTGGACATATAGAAAGAAGATCAAAAGAAGAACCTCTAAGAAGGTTAGAAAAACTAAATTTGGAAAGTATTAAAAGAGGTAGAGGACGACCACAAAAGTGTTGGAAAGAAACAATAAAGAATGATCTAGCTTATTGGGAGTTAACTGCTAACATGGCACACGATAGGGATATGTGGAAACAAAGAATCCATGTAGCCGACCCCGTCTAGTATGAGAAAAGGCTTAGTTGTTGTTGTTGTTGTTGATTTTAAGCATGTTACTTTTTCGATTCTTCTTCTTTCTTTCTTTTAGACACAAGTACATAAACTGTTTTATTTGTATGTTGATTTTAAATACTGCGCTTGAGCACTAAAGAGGCGCATGTTCTACTCTTAGTTCATAACCTTTTCTTTTCTCCACCTATCAGGTGAAACCAAATCATGTTCGTTTGGCTGTGAGACTTCTAAAAACATCCATTATCAGGCAAGACTCTTGAAGATTCTTCCTTTGGAGATGTAGCCATGAATCCTTTGACATGTTACCAAGGCATTTATAGTTTCTTATTTCAAGTATGTTAAATATGTTCTTTGTTTTCTGCTGTACAACAGTGTTGACTCAAATGAGATCGATCTGTCTGATTTCCAAAGTGATGCACAGAACGATGAGGAAAACAGAGGTTCTGATGGTGGAAGTGCTGAGTCAAGAAATGGTGACCAGGGTGCAGCAGGAGATGGTACGTTACCATAATACCATGATTAGAAGTAGGAAGTACGCTGTCTATTTCCATCAAGAACCAAACAAACCTTTGAAGTTGACGTTTCTGTCCCATTTGACTCCCACGATTTTTTTTATGGAACTACCTACCGCTAAATGAACCTTTCCTGGCTGGCATGGTGGCTATTGTTTCACACCTACATTCTGAAACTATCTGCAGAATGGTTCATTATTTTTGTTTATTATGAGTTCTGGGATATGATAAGATGCAATGTGATATATTATAGGAAAAAATGCCCTGGGGTTAGTAGAGTTAGTACCCCTATGTTGTTTAGCCCAGCTAAGCATTCTCTTAGCAGCATAAGTGCGTAATAGGTGCTAAGGCGGGCTGTAAGTTTTGTGTTCTGCTTTTAGGGTAACATTTTCTTAGTATGCTAATTGACCTGCTTAAGTAGGCTATGCATAAATAGTCTTTTTGGATTCAAATATCCTTTCCAGTCATCTTTTTCCTTTGGGTCCATTTAAATTTTCTTCTTTCTTGTTTTCTTATTCAGTCATTTTTGCTGAACTTTTTCACAGAAGTATTATATATAATGCTGAATGGCTTAAACGAATATTCTTGTTCTCTTGACATGCATATAGTTACTTATTATGCATCATACATGTTATTGTGTCCTTGATTTGGATGCTTGCTCTTCTTATGTCTTGGTGCATGTTATTTACTTAGTTCTTCACATTATAACTGTTTTTTTAGCCTTTTACGGCTGCATTGCATGTATATTATTGCTTTAATCTTTTAGCATGGTAATATTTTTTTACTATGTGAATTGTTTTTTTTATTATTATTTTGAATTGATTTATATTTCATGGAATGTGGTTGGTACTTTGAACTCGTTTTGTTATAATTTATTGATAATTTAATATTTTTTACTTATTTGTTTGATCTTATATACTGCTTAATCCGCTGAAATGGCACTTAAGTGGCCTCAATTGCTCAGGACCTCTGCATCATAATCACCACCAAGCACTATTGACACCATAGACTGGGCCAGTGGGCGAAACTCCAAGTAGGGTTCTGCGAATTTGGCCTAATGGCAAAGATGCCCACCCGGGGTATCAAATTTGAGGTCCTCCACTTGAAGGTCTTATGAGAAATCCCATAGTTAAGTGGGTAGTGGCTGTGGGGGCAAAGTTTTTACGTCATTGCAGTCTATGGACTTGTAGGGATACTGTGCGTGTTGGGCTTAATAGATGAGCTGAATTATCTACTTGGTTTATCAATCTATCTGCTGAAATATTTGTACTTTTTAAGTATAGGTCAGCTTGCTTATTCGCCAATTACCAACTTGGACTATCAAGCTGTGTACGTATGTGTAGAGTGAGGTCTGCTTGCTTCCTTTGGATTGCACATTGGTCCATAGGTGGCTTTTATAAGTTTGGCATCGTTTAGTCCAATAGTGACAATAAGCAGAACATGGAGGTGATGTAGGGGAAATCACGGTTATGTTCGTGTTCAATTCTGATTTTGTTACCAGTGACACTCGTCCAATGCGTGCAATCCTGTCACACATTGTAATTTTTTCCACTGCAGACCTGCTTTTTGTAATGCTTTCTTTCATTCTACACTAATCCTTTCTACCAGTTTTGTCTCACCACAAATTCTTAAGCTTGTTCATAATTGCCACTTTCAGGGAGTGAACAGCAATCCGCAAACCAAAAAAAGAAGAAGCTTTGGATAAACCAAGAGAGTTTTCAGAAAATTACACATGCTCTGGTTGTGCACCTTCGCGAGCATGAAGAACTTGCTGAAGATGGTAATCAATTCTTTAGTACCTTTATGTTTCCATTTTTCTCTCACATTGTAGTTTCCAAGAATTGCTGCACTCAATTTACAAACTAGCACATTGTCTTTTAAATGTAGTTTAGCAACTCGATGATTCCTGATTGTAGGAACTTCTGAGATTTTTTTTTTCTTATGAACTTGCAGGCCATGCATTGGCTGGCATGAGACAAGGCGACCTGATTAAATGGTACATAGAGCAGCAGAATGCCAAAGGGGCCTTCAGTAATCTTGATGAAGTGGTTGAGGAATTTAAACGTCTCAGAGCTATTATAGAGGTAAGAAAGCGCACCGTTTTACGTGTTTTGCTTGCCTTGAATTGGCAATCGAGCATTCATAATTTGGTTCTATATCATACTTTGGAAGTTGTATGGAATTGGCCTGCATAATTCAGATCAACTTGATTGTGATTCGGAGAGTGCTGTGAAAAGCTTACAACCGCATTATACGATCCAGATCATGTTCACTTATCTCACTAGTTAATTCTTTTGTATCTCAAGCTTGTAAATGCGTTCCCATTATGAGCCTTGGAAGACAATGGCTCGTGTTGAATTACCTTATGATCTGATATCTAGCCCCTATTATATTTTCTTTAGCATTAAAAATTTCATACTGAGAAACAGATTGCTGCTTACACAGAAACTAGTAAAAGATGAAGGCCACTTGATTGTTATTGATGGCGGCAATGCGGCTTCAGCATCAGTGACATCACCTGAAGGAGGCAATGGCGAAGAAACAAGGTCTTCCAGTGATAACAGGATACTAGCGGTTAATCCCAACTTTGTAACTGAATGAGTTGAGCTGAAGGGTAATATTATTTCATGCCCTGTTTACCTCATTCAAGTGTAATGCAAGTTATTCTCGCAAGAAATATCTCTTTATTCACTTGTTAACTTGCTACTAATATTATTTATCAGATTCCAGAAAATCTGATTATGAATGAGAAAAATGGATATAATCCTGTAACTGCTGCTACATTATTCTAACCGTTGTATGTTCTGAATTAAAGTGCTTTCGAATCAATGATGACCGCTAATGGTGAACCTCAACCCTTTTAAGCGGGTCCTACCGGAATCTATGCATCTTTGTGTCTCTTCTTAATTGAGATTGGGCTGTTTAGATGGCACTTGACTGGTAAACCAGCTTGCTCTTTCTGCTAAATCATAGCATTTTAGTGCAATCCTTATTATAGAACTACCGGCATCAAGGCATGTACATCTTACTAAACGACCACCTGAAGCTGGAGGCTGGTGGGGGAAAATCATTGCACTCCCCTTGTTGGAAAGACTCGGATAATGAAAACTGCTGTTTTGGTGTCAGTTTCTCTCTATATGTTTATATAAAAATCACGGCATCTCCTTTTTAACATCAACGGTGGCTTCAATCCTGTCACCTTGTATTTCTTGTCAAAGGGCTGAAAATGTGTCCCTTGGCCACGAGCATCTTTCTTGTCAAATCACCACACTAACGGTCATTTCCATTTTTGGGTTTGGTTTGATTGATTCTAATTCCAGTCATTGAAACTGTCGAACTGGTTCCGAATGTCTATCGCCACCTTTTTCTCTTCAAATCATCCTTATGCATTTTTTTCTTTTTGAAGACAAGAGTATAAGCCTATTTTTTTTTTTAAACACTTTTATTAATTTTAAATAATATTCGTACTCACAAAACGTGAAAGGAAGTCCCAAGTGCACACCATCAAACATGTTTCTCTCTCTTTCTCTCTCTATATATAAGGTGGTGATAATGACAGCTACTAATCGTTGGAGGTGCAGGAGGATGTAAAGTAATTTGAGAGGACCGAAGCCTGATTCAGACGGTAGAAGGCGGCAAAAGGTTTTGGTACACACTCATGCCCATATTTCCACTTTCCAATCATTCTTCCCATATTATATACATTGAACTATAGAAACCTACAAGAGTTCAGCCGAGATGAGTCAGAGATCTGTATAGCTCGTCTCTGAGCCGTGTCGTAACTCGTCTCATGGTTCCACAAGAAGAGCCGAGGCAATCGAGCCAAGAGCCGAGATGAGACATAAAGAAAAGAAAAAGCTCCTTTTGCTTTAGAGATTTAACCGTGCCTTCTCTCACAAGATTTCCGAGTCAAATATAAGCCGGGATTGACAAAAAAACGGTTCAGATCATTCCGGCTCGGTTCTTACAAAACCCTTTTCCTGAGGGTTCAACGAAGATCTCTCTCGAAAATGGCGTCTGGTGTCTGTGTTGGAAGAGTCATTCGTTCTTCGTTTCGCAAAAGCAGATCATTCATTGCGAGCAAGAGCAAACCGAAGCTTCTTTCTGCCGCTCCAACTCTTCCTTCCTTTCCTCTTTCGCGTACTAACTCGCACTTCTCAAGGTCCGTGTTCCCCTCTTGTTCTCTCTGCATTCAAGGAATGATTGATATAATAAGTACGGAAGCCCCCACTTACTGCCTTTTTACTATTTCGATCAATTACGTCATTGTCTATAGCGTTTTTAGTCGATGATAACTTTCTGATTGATAGTTTCTATGGAATCGTACCTTGCGATTATGTTTTGGTTGTTTTAAACGTTGGTCTTATTCAGATTACTCTCTGAAGCATCTATGTAGTTCTTGCTACTGATGTGCCCATTCGATAGGTGGATTCTATTCGTTTTTGTTGCTCAAGTTATCTGCATGTTGCATAGTAAATTTTAATTTAAATGTTAAATGTGAACAAAAAATGGAGGTGAAAACCTTTTGGTGATCCTCATATGTTTGAGTTGTTGTAGACGGCGGGTTTGCTTTGCGCTTGGAAGAAGTCGAAATCTTAAAGATGTATTTGTGGTAGTAAAGACACTTTGATGATGGGGTGGAAGGAAGTTATGTCACAGGAACATGGGTGTGGGTGCGACGACATCTACTTCTTTTTTGAAGTTCATAATATTCCATAAATGCGAAAGAAAAATTCCATTCTAATAAATTTTGGCAAAAACTATAGAAATCATAGAACAGCTGCCCATTGCTGACACCATCTAGGCAACGGATCCTATTCTGTGTTCATAGCCAACAAGATGCTTCACGGAAGTGACCATGTAAATATGATGAGATAATAGGCAATTCTTGAGCATGGAACTTGAGATTTTGATCTAGCTTTTCAGACTTTTGGTAGTAGAGGCGTTTCCTGCATTATTGACTTGCTTTTTATTAATGCACAATCTTTTGGGTGAAAGTTGGCCAAGAAGGAGGTTTCTTCATGGTTGTTTGTGACAGCCGCATATCGTATCGTGTATCGCTGGGCTCCACGATACGGGCGTATCGTATCGTACTTTAATATTAAAATAATATAAAAATTAATTAAAATTCAATAAAAAATAGTAAAAATAAAAAACAAATCAGGAAAAATTTGGTAATTGCTTTAAATTCATATACTGTAAGTTTAGTACAGATTGAGCATTCAACATTGAACAATTGTATCCAAATTTACATATTTTGAATCCAAAAAATGAAATACACTAATACAAATTGCAGACTCAGTTACATTTTACAAATTGTAATTAGGATCATCAACTAAATAATCTTCATCTTCTCCTTGTTGCAGATCCTCCTCCTCATCATCAGCGATACCTTCTTCTTGGAAATCAAATTTTTCATCTCCTTGATGTTGTTGTTACGCTCTTTCCAAATTAATCCAAGCAATGTCTTCTTCAGTTAGGAGGCCATTTTCTTAAGTGTCTTCCATAACCCAATCTTCTAATATATCAAAATTATCCAAACTTATTGGATCAAACTGACTTTGTTCTCTATTTACTTTTTTTAATTGCCTACGACAAACAAAGATAAACAATTAGTAAATAATATTAACAATTGAAGACTGAAGTTAAACAATATTGAATTGAAAATTTGAAAGTAATACAACATTACCTTTCACGAAGGCACATGTTACAACGAATATAAACTAAATCATTTAGTCTTTTGTGTTCCAACCTGTTGCGCTTCTTTGTATGGATGTGTTCAAAAACACTCAAATTTCTTTCACAACCTGTTGCACTATAAGTTTGGCTTAATACTCTCATTACAAAATATTTAAGGTTTGGACATTCAGTTTAAAACCTGTTCCACCAAACATCTGTAGAAAAAGACAAACATTATAGACATAATCTACAGTAATGGAAGATGAAACTTAAATATGAAAATAAACAATTTACCTAGACGCATCGTAGTGCGGTTACGAATTGCAACAGGTAAACCCATCAAGTGAAGAGCATTATCATATATCTCCATCTCTCGATGTATCGCTTCTGTTATGCTCTCATCAGGGACTAATCTCTGTCGATACATTTAATGATTCCTCGATTAACCTCATCGTCCCTTTTGAAGGTTGCTGAGTACTTGAATGATGGGTTTAGATAGTAGGCTGCTGCATGAATAGGCTGATGCAATTGTTTATTCCATCTACTATCAATTATTTTCCACACGGGCACATAATCTCTTTTTTTTCTACTAAAGTTATTTCTGATCGCTTCTTTTGCCCTGTCTCCATGTCTTCATAAAGGTAGCCCATAGATGGTTTCTCCTCGCTGTCAGCTAATTTCAAAACTTTCACTAAAGGACAGGTAATTTTTAATAATCTAACACATGCATTCCAAAATGAACTTCTAAAAACTGTTTCTGCAATCTCATTCAACTTTTTATTCCTTCTGTTTTGAGGCAACTCTGCAAATTGTTGTCACTCATCTGAGGAGAACATTCTCTTTAAAGCTTGCTTCTGTCTCACAATATTCTGTACAGATAAGAAGTTTATTGCGAACCGAGTTGCAACTGTGCGAAAAAGCTCTGCACATTCGCACCTTCTGTGTATCTCCTCCTCATATACAAAACAAATGCATGGTTGTAAATGAATTTTGTAATATCTTGGCAACACTTAGTTGATGCCTTTATTTCATCCATCTCACCAATGTCCTCGAGGATGAGATCTAAACAATGGGTTACACATGGTGTCCAGTAGAAAGTCCTATAAATATCAGCTAACTCCTTCCCAGCTGCTTTGTAGTTAGCTGGATTATTTGTAATCAATTGGACTACATTTTCTAGCCCAACCTCCTATATAATCTTATCAAATTCCAGTCGTAGGATCTCTGCAGTGTGTCTCTCCTCTGACATATCTAGAGATCTCAAAAACATGAGTCCTTTGGGACAATATACAAGAAAGTTTAGCAATGTCCTTCCTCGCCTATCGGTCCATCTATCTGTCATGATAGTGCATCCCGTTTCCTTCCACGATTGTCTCAAAGTCGAATAATATTGCTGCACTTCAATGACGGTCTGATATAATATCTTCCCTCTCAACTTCTGATAAGAGGGCATCCTGTATCCTGGACCAATGTTAGCAATTGTATCTGCTATTGCTTAAAAATGAAAACTGTTTGCTGCATTAAATGGAATGCATGCATCATAAAACCATCTTCCTACTGCAAGGTCTGCCTGATCATGCAGTTGTTCTGAAGCCATAGCAGCACGAATTCCAGGTTGAACACCAGGTGTAATGGAAGGAGGAAAGAACGAATGTATGGTAGAAGAAGTTCTTTCTCTACTCCTTCCTGAACTTCCTCTTCTGCCACCTTCAAAGTCTTTAGCTGCAATCCTCTTTCCCCTGCTAGATGCTCGTGAACTGCTACTACCAATATCTATTTTAGCATCTAAAGGCAAACTATCAGTGAATCAAACTCCAGTGGCAGTAGCATCATCAATTTCTTCACACATCTGGAAATCATCCTTTTATGGTCTCCTTTCTTGTATGCTCTCAATCATCTGCAAACATTGCTACCTTCTGGCACACTTCTAACTCTGCCTGTGTATGGAGCAACTTCTTTCCTGGTTCCTGCTAGGTGGTGTTTCAACCTTGAAATCTCACCACTAACCACCTTTTTCACAAAATAAGCATCTAATCTTTAACCTGGAACCCTCAACTGGTATACCCCACTGCCATGCCGGATTATCAGACCGATAATGGGAGTCTCTACCACCCCTTCCTGCCATCTCAATCGAGTACTTTAATTGAAGCAAAAATCTGAAAATAAAAGTACTTCGTAAATCCCTCAATCTTCAAATAACACTCAAATCGAGTATCTTCCACTTCATGAATGCAATAAAAATCATATACACACACTTAATAACTTCATATTTTGTCATTAAAAAAAAATGAAATAACACAAAAAAACAACAAATATAAAGGAAAAAAATAGAAAAACCATTAAAAATATACCTAAATCCGAGTTTGGAGGCTTGCACGGACATCGTAGGGCACGATTTTGAAGCTTTGAACACTAAGGAGGCGTAAAACGGCTCTTAGGGAGCTTGAGGAACCGAAGAAGAGAGAAGAAACCTGCGAAAAATCGCGGGTTTCGGTCGGCCGGAGACCCTTTATAAGGGTTCCAGGGCGTATCGTCGGGCGATACGCACCATATCATGCGATACAGCCCGTATCGCACGATACGGTGCGATACACCTGCATTCACGATACGGGCCCCCGTATCGTATCGTGTGGCCCACGATACGATACGTATCGCACCGTATCGTACGGATAACACTGGTTTGTGCTGCACCAAAAGCTCCGCAATGGAAACCTAGCAATGCTTTGAGATGATTGAGTGAATATAAGAATTCCTGACTAATAGTTGTTAGTTGTTACGAATTGTTTTAGATGGTTCAGTTGTCCATTACATGCTCTAGTCAAAGGTGAACAATTAGATGTGTAGAATGGATTAATTTGAGAACCTTACGGCAGACATTCAACATATAACAAAAAATGCAAGAAATTTTGGGGATTCTGGTACAGGCAAAAATGGTGGAAGGGTCCATTATCCAAAAGAGATTTAAATGATCCATAACCCAAGAGCTAATTCAAATTTTCCTACTCAATTTGCAGGCATATTTTTGTTGTAGTCCTCTGTTCCTGTTGAGACTATAATCAGCTAATGCATCCTGTTTACCGTTTCTCCTTTTCTTATTGAAAACTAATTTTCAACTTTTTGTTTTTCAATGGAAAATCCAATTCATTCTCACCCAATTTCAACGATGAGTTTCTCTCTCCATGACTGTACTGATGCTGTTATCTTGTATTTTTGTTTTATATAGGTTACCAAGGGTGTTGGGGTCTGTTGAGTCCTTGATGCCACTCCACAGTATCACTGCATCTGCTTTGCTGACTTCCATGCTTTCAGTGAAGACTAGAAATTGGGGTTGGCTCTCTGAAGGTAGGAACTCCCCCATAACATTCTTTCCTTTTCCATCAATTTTCTTCGAGTTTCTTTTTTAAGGTTGAAGATCCTAATTGCTTCTTTCTTGATGAATAATTCCTATTTATGCTTTTTAAGTTTTTTGTTTCCTTTTCCTATTTTCTCATTTTGCTATAAATATGATTTTCCTTCTAAAGTTTTCCACTTGCACTTCTACAACAACAAAATCAAAACCGATTATTTGGAACACCGTCACAAAGACTATTGGAACTCAAGAAGCTTATTGATGATTTGTGGCATGACTCCTTTTTCATGTTAAAGGTTTTGGGAGGAATCAGAGCGTGGGGACACCCTAAATGTTTCTCGTTCAAAAACTAGTGTGATGATTGAATGAAAAAATTGTTTTATAATGAAAATGACACAATTATTAAAATATTATTCATTAATTACCATAGACGTCCAGCTCATTTTGGCATCCCATAAGGCATGCAACTTACGTGTACGTTTGTTGCTTTGGTTCTGATAGCCTCTGACTCTCTCGTTCATGATATTATTTGTTTTGACCAAGCGGTTTGTGAATTGTAACCTCTATTCCCTTGTATTTTCAAACTTTAATTACAGCGTAGCTTTGATGGTAAACTATAGATAAAAGGTGATCCTGGAGAGGCTTGGAAGCTCATTTGCGGACAAGCTGAACAATTTGAAGAATGGGATAAGTGTGGAATAACATGCTAACCCAATCTCCTAGGGTGCTGTTCCATACATGTGGTATAAGTGTGAATGAATTCCTAGCATTGTTATATTCACGTTGACTTGTGGAATCAAGGAAAGTTTTCTAGACATAGCAGTAAGGGAAGCAATATGCATCTAGTATCTGTTTCTGGCTGAACCACAATCTTGACGACAGAAGCTTGTTATCTAACTGAAAGAGGATTTGGGTCGATAGATGCAGACAATATTGCAACCGGCTGGATATTTCAGCTTTGGTGTGGTTTAATAATAGTTAGTTGTGTAACTGTATTCACAATTTCCTTTCGCTGGCTGTCACGCTAAGTGTGCCACCAGTTAGTCCCTTCATGCGCATCTTAAAATTATGGATCCTATGATCATCAGAACATGCTATATGATGCATCTGCGGGGACTTCAATTTCACTTATAAATTGGAAGTATGATGCACCAGGATAAGCTCATGCTTGAGAGATGTGACAATGTAACATCCTTGTGTTTTTCTCCTTACCTTCGGTTTCTCAATGCTATTGTGCATGCAACTTGTCTCCCAAAGTTATCATTATTGGACAACTCCTCCCAGTGTGGCAATTGGTAATGTCTACATATGGTGTTGTGAAACCTGGATTGCTCCAGTGGTGCAGCCAACCATGAAGCAAAGCGCAAAACAAAGATGCATGTAGTTTCTTGGATAATGAAACATTCATTACCTTGCACTTTTGAACACAATGGCATTAGAGTTCCCATCATGCCAGTCCGAGAGGCTAAATAAGCTTAAACAAAGGGCTTACCTACCCTGTTACTTCTTGCAAGGAGCTTACATACCATAAGTTTCATCATACAAGTGAATATGCAAATTGATGTGAAAAGTTACAGGATGAGATCTCATTACTGCATTACCACAAAATTGTTACAAAGTTGTCTGGTCGAATTTGCTTCTCCTGTGCCTCCGTTCAACATAAAGCTTCCAAGATGAGGCCAAATCAGTTGAAACCTCAACTCTGCAACTACAGAGCTTGCTGTTATATTCTTTTCCACACTTATCTGGATACCGTTGTAAGATATACACCTTCATTACTGAAGGGGAAGCCTAGAATTTTGATTATATACTGAAACTCTTAGAACAACTACAACAACAACTAAGCCTTTTCTCATACTAGATGGGGTCGGCTACATGAATTCTTTATTTCCACAAAGCCCTGTCATATGCCATACTAGCAGTTAACTCAATATAAACTAAATCATTCTTTATAGTTTCTTTCCAACACTTTTGTGACCACTTTAAATGACTTTTATAATCTAATTTTTCATATCTTCTTACGGGAGCGTCCCTTGGTTGTCTTTCTGCATGGCCAAACCATTTTAAACGATTTTTCCTCATTTTATCCTCTATTGGTGCTACTCCCAATTGGTTTCTAATAACCTCATTATGTATATAGTCTTTCTTTATGTAATCGCTCATCCATCTCAAATCTTCATTTCTGCTACGGGCAAATTAACTATCTGACACTCATAACCACCCGACACATGTTGAAATTCTTAGAACTACCTAGTTAAAAACCACTCGTTCTTCATTTTCTATTATAGCTTCTCTGATTGATGATCTTTTTATCATAAAGCCTCTATGCCCCTGTCCGGCATCTGTGGGCATTTTTTTGGTTTTAGACTTTAGTGTTCGGATGTCTTTGTTCAACTGATTCAACCAGCTTCTTGATTTTACTGTAGTTAAAATCTCAGAGAACTTGGGGGAAAGTCAAATGCGTTTCACCGGTCTGGCGTGCATAATATTTTTTCCTGATTGCGTGAATCCAATTGACATATTCTAGGCTGATAGCATCATGAGTGTTTTATCTCTAAAAAGCGTTTTGTTAGTAAAGAATACCAAGATGACACCATCTTTTGCTTTCTATTGCAGGTTTTGCTACAACACTATGACAATCTTTGGAACTTTGATGGGATCTGCTGAACAAGTTGACTGCAGCCTTTTCAGTTAGGTTCTTGTTGCTGAGATGTACGTTTTTGGCTGCAGAAACAATAGTAACTTCTGTTGCATTCTTCGAAAGCCATAAACATTGATATTGAGTCCCTCTGAGGGATTTTCTGTTCCTCCATCGGAATAATTTTCATTAATGCACCTTTAATCTCTCTCCCCCTCTCTCTCTCAACCCCCTCCTTGCCCGTAGACACCTTGTTTTAGAGAAGAAAGCTTATTGGACGCTAACATTTGCAATTTGAGGTTACGTTTTCCTTCATCTTAATTTGTCTGGGATAAGAGCCGAGAATTGGAGATGCAACTTCTTTAGAGGAAATTGAGACGATGGACAAGCGGGGGGTCAGCATGATCCTATTGTTGTAGTTTCAAATGGAGCCTCTTCAGAAAATTCACTGATCTACCTCGACAATGAACTGGCTGGGTGTTGTAAGGGGGCCACGCCCCCTTGCCTAAAAGGTGAGAGTTAGGGGCATAGACTCTGCCTCGAACTTTTGGCATACCTGATCCGAATTGCTGAGTGTACCTGATCCAAATTGAGTATCAATATAATGTTTCTTAATTTAGAACACCCTGGATATAAAAAGCAACCTATCTTATAATTTGACTTTGAGTACAGTGAAACTTCCCTACATCTTGGATAGGGTTTGAAACCAACCTTCTAGGGCGAAAGCTCCTTTCATTGAAGAACGCCGTGAAAGGCTGTCAAGTATTCCGAGATGCGTAATCTTAACCACTAATATCGAGATTCTGCAGTCATGGGAAGGAAAATTGGCATTTGTTGATGGTGAATTTATCTCAACTGAAGCTCGCATTGGACTATATTCTTTCATCCTATGTCCCCTTTCAGTTTCGGTTCGATTAACATTGGCAAATGCTGCATTGTTACCTTGCTCGCAGTATTGCCCATTGTTATCTTGTTGGATGTCACATTCAACCATATCTTCAAGAACATTGGATTGCCATTCGAATGCCATGAAGCATTTGGCAATTGTTGACACTTTTTGACAGTATTTAGAAAGATAATCAAATGCAGCCCTCTGGTAAGAATGTAGGAGAAATTAGACAGTGAATGCATTTGAAAGAAAGTGGTAAATAACAAAAGTGTTGGAAAGAAATAATAAAACATAATCCGGTTTTATTGAGCTAAATGCTAATATTGCACAAGATTGAGACCTAAAGCTTCAAAGAACCAATGCAGCCGAACCAATCTAGTGGGGAAGGTTTTGCTGTTGTCTTTTGACAACATGTAGCTGTTGAATGCCATCACTGTGACAATATCCCTTTCCTATAAAATTCAACTATCGAATTCTACCATAAAGCCTGTTAGAGTAAGATCATCCAATTCAAGTCTGTTGAATATCAACATTCAGTCAAATATACTTGTCTATCTACTTCATGTTTTATTTCCCAACCATCTTATTCATAGCTCATATATATATATATTATATATGTTTAAAGATATACAAAAGCATTCATAGATGCATATTTTTCAAATATAATGTAATTTGATAAGTAGCCTAGCTCAAGATGAAAAGCCAAAAATTGAGAATGCCACCCTTGAAGCCAAAAATTGGCAGTTTGAGAAAATATTAAATACAATCACATTCTCTATAGCAAAAACATGGCTCCTTATAGTAAGTTCCCCTCTCATAGGCATTCTGTTTCTTCATCTCAGCAGTTAGGATTTCTATTTCTTCGTGTAAATTTCTTGAGATTTTAACCAGTGGCTGAGACGGGGCTATATATATATATATATATATATATATATATATATATATACCTGCTAAGTTTGAGAAATTCTCATACTAAAATTTTTCAAAACTGTGATATTCAAGAAGAATGCAGGGTTAAATAGAGTAGGGCTGGTAAATGAACATAGCTACTTGTTCAGCTAGGTTTGACTTGTGACCTGCTGGTTCTTGTTTGGTTCATTAAACCATATGACTTGTACATAACATGGCATCTTTAGGTAGAAGGGTCAGTTTTCTTTTTCAGTTACAAAGGGACCGAAACGATGTCGAAAATGTGAGTCCATGATTTTTTCTTGTTACAAGAGGAGGTCGAAGCCCAACACCCACACCCACACATGCACCTTCTATGAGTCTAACTCCCAGCCAGCAGCACCGGCACTAGGGCGCCCTACCATTGAGGTAATGCTCTCGGTGCCCAAGTCCATGATTTGATACAAATATGGGCCACCATACAGATATACCGGACAACATGCAGACAGTAGAAGAGCTGTATCTTCTGTTCTGCTTTGAAAATCCAACTGTACTCGCAAATGCTAAATTCGGTCACTGCTTTGTATATATAAGCTATGCGTCCCTGATTCAAAGAAGAGTAAATAAAGTAGCTTACAGAACGGCCACAAAGCAAAGAATCCCAGCGACCAGGCATGGCCAGTTCTCCTCATGGGTGGTGCTCTTCCTTGTTTTTATTGTTGTGTCCGTGACAGCCCAATCATTTATAACGCAAAATGGCCTTTTTGGGCGGTAAAATATTACATACAAATGTATATATAATTAAATGTATAACATTACAGAAATAAAGTAAAAAAGGAAAACAGTTTGTAACGGAAAGCCCAAACATAAAAATCAGGAAGATTGAAGCCGTCTATAAATATTGTACATTAAATACAGAAAGCATGAGATTAATAGAGTGATCTTTCTTGCAAAGCGGTATATGAGAAAACCCTTAAATTCACCCATCTTCTTCCTTCTTCCAATCACACTCAAGTGTACCTTGTTTCTGGCCCGATCTGAGTTCTGCTCCATCACCAAAGTCGTCGGCAACCAACCAAGAGCACTCTTCTCTTCCCCCTTCATCATTTTCCGTTGCCACCAGAGATATACGGTTGCAGTGGTGCACTTAATGCAATCAGTGAGAACTGCGGGGAGCCCGGCATGTTCGACTCCTGCTTGTGCAATATCATCGTTCAGTTCAACAGTCCCCCTCATCGCCTATGTTTTCACATGCAGGTCTCTATTTACTAGCTGCTCTACATGAGTGCAACTTACCCCTAGATTGTCAAGATATATATAATCTTGCATAATCTTGTCATATGTACTTATATTTTTCTTTTACTTTTAAGAAACATAATTATAATAAAATTATCTTTTTTATTAGCTAATCATCATTATACATTTTTGTATAATACTAACTCCCCCGAAAAACAAAAGAAAGGCAAGAGAACACATTGTTATATGTGTGCATAAACTAGTTTATATATATAAGAATCATAGAGTCCTCTAGAAATATAAATTCCCCAACCTTACCCATTTGATCGTCATTGATGGATGTTGGCATTGTTCTTATAACATGGAGGGCCCACCATAAGACAAGAACAACTTCTTCTTGTTAGCATCAATGATGATTATTCGGAAGGATATTTCATTCCTTATATATACATATATATATATATTACTCAAAGAGATTTTGAATGAGACACTACTGTACCTCCTTGTACTTTTTAGGTACCTTGCAGTTTCCTCCCAATTCTCCTTCATTAAAAATATTTTGCTGCTCCTAAAACACAATCACCGCCGTCATCATCATCAATGCCATTCCATCAAGAGTTCGGTCTATCACTCCTCATCAATAGACTCCATGTACCAGTAAGGGAAGCAGTCTGAAGAATTTCAGGTTGGCAACAACAATTATGTTCATGCGAGCTATTTGATGAATCGTTACATAGAGTTGTAGATTTTCTTTCCATATCCACATGTAAACATCAATATTTTGAATCACATTAGTGCAAAATTATTTTGCGATGTCATAAGAAGCTCAAAATCTCACGATGGAGTGTAAATTAATGTTCTATGATTGGTAGATGGTGCTCAAGATTATGATTTATTATTTGAAGTTTTTGTTCTACTTACTCTTAATGGATGCTCCTTAATACGTGATGGTCATTCGATTCTCCGTTCCATCACAACAATTTATGGGATGTGGACGCTAGCTACTTAATACATGATGTTCAAAAATGCAACCCGGTTAACTCTCGAATGGATTAATCACATTCAATAGAAAGTTTATGTCGTCAGTACATGGAAGTTACAGACGCTCACATACATCGCTCAAGGACACCAGAGAGCAAAGGAGAAAAAACTTCAATGTGATTACATAACGTAGATTTTGTTTTGACACTCAAAAAGCTTCACTCATGAGAGTCAGGCTTGGCAAAAATCATTGGTTTAAGATAATTAAAACAATAAGAAAAAAGCAGAAGAAATATGAATTTGAGAAAGCAGAATACACTGGAGAAAACAGTTCAATAATGGACATTTGAATTAAAACTGGATTAACATAAACAGTTCAAAAGAAATGAAAAGAAAAAATAGAAAAAATACCTAACTAGTGGTTTAAACTATCGGTTTCAGTTTTGGTACAGTTCTATGAAGAACTGTAAACTGAACCATGGACTAACACGGGTTCGATTATGGTTTTTTGACTGAATTCCTGGTTTCGATTCCAAAGGATTTTTTACCCTGTCGAGTTCCGATTCGAACCTGGGCTTGCCTACCCAATCAACGTGAAGAAGCATAAGTCTATCTTCATTGTCAACTTGGTTTCATATCGTTAAATGCTGTTTTCTTTAACATCAAACTAAGGTTATCCATGTGACTTATTGCCCAAGGACAAGGAATTAAGGAAAACCTGCTTCCGACATAATGTGAAGGAAATTTAATTTTAACTTTTAGATCTGTTGAGATGAAATGCATCTAATTTGTAAAAGGTCAAACATATTGTTCAATATTTTAGTTTTCTAGGTGATGATTCTGGAGAAACCTCATCAACTTTTCGAGCAAGTACTTTAAATGACACTATACGTTCTCAATATTTTGGTTCTCTCTTTCTCTCTGTGTGTGAATTGGGGTACATGTCGGGACATCTTATTTTCATACTTAACTCGAAACTGATCATATTGGACTGGGGCCTCATGGGTTGAGTCAATATTGTCAATCTCTAGTAGGAGTGACATAACATAAGTTGAGGCCCACAATATATATACATATATATGTGTGTAAATTGAGATACATGTCAGAGCATCTTATTTTCATACTCATGGGAATGAGTCTAAGGTGTGTAAGCTTGTTAAATCATTATATAATTTGAAACATACCTCTAAACAATGACACAAAAAATTTGATTGTGTGATATCATCTTTTGACTTTGTTTCTAATGATTTTGATAAGTGTATTTACTGTAAGTCACTTAATAATACATTCATATCATTTTGTGCCTATATTTAGATAGTATATTATTGTTTGGTTCTAATATGAGAATAGTAAATGAGACTAAATCATTCTTATGTATCAAGTTTGAGATAAAGATATGAGTGTGATTGATGTGACTTTAAGGCTTAAAATCATAAGGTCTACTGATGATATAGTAATCTCCCTGTCTCAATATATTAACAAAGTTTTACAGAAACTGAATTGGGGTCTCGTGGGTTGGGTCAATATTGCCATCCCGAGCCGGAGTGATATAAGTTGAGGACTACAAAATAAATTGGATGCTATATTTGTCTTTGAAAATTTAGGGCCTATGTCTACAAGTTTACAACCTATAGGTAGGACATTATAGGTACAACTTACGAAATTGGACCCTCAAAAGTTATAGGTCCGGGTTCGAACTAGCCATCTACTTATTGGTTTGCAAGTTGATTTGGGCTGAAACTCTTCAAAACAGGTTTGAGTTTAGATATTTGCAAGAAGAATGTGATATTTGGGACATTGGTTGTTTTGAATTGACATGTAGTTTTAGTATTTTAACAGCAAGTTTTATTTTTAAATATATTATCAAGACAATAAATTGGTTCTACTCCGAGAAGCTTCTGCTCTCCTTGCTAGGGGCTCGATTCAAAAGAATATTCAAGTTAAACATCGTGAGATCATTTGATATTGTATCTACAAAGATGAAAACTATTGGTCACCAAAGACATTAGGTGGATACAAAAATTAAAACTCATATATCATACATACATGTGTGTGTATGCACGTATGAATACGTGCAGGCATGTATCTGTACACTTAAGTATGCAATTCACTCTAATCACTTAGATTGCCTTTTTTTTTTCCAACGGGAGTTTTCGTTTTTTTTTTTGAGAGGACGAGGGCACCTTTCACACAAACTAATTGACAATGATATAAAATTCGGGAAGTGTTTCATTGTATAATACAAAGCAAGTAAAAGATTATATAATGATATATCCTACTGATTAAGATAAGAGATAACAAGCAAAAAATGCTTTCTAATTTAAGTATTAAAATGTTGAAGTACACCTTTTCCAACCTTTTGCTTTGTGTTCATTCTCCTTGATCAAATATTTGAAATTATTAAAGATGATTAAGTATGATTATTTGTACCCATTTCCACAAAGTTCTCTCCATATATAGAAAGAGAAAAAGAGAGATTTAGCACTATTATTTGAGCTCATACTTTTGAAGCTCTCTCTTTCTTTCTCTATCTCAGCCTCTCTCTATTTTTTTGACAATTTAGTACGATTGCCTGTGCTCCACTCTCTCTCTATCTCTCCGGAAGATAGTGGAACGGATTACCACCGGTGCTGGGCACATGCTAACATCACTAAAAAAAGGAAATGAGCTTCCTGCAATCCCTTTTACGTGTTTTTCCTATTTTTCCATCAAACGGTTGGCGATTCTCTCTCTCTATCTCTCTCTCCACATATATATATATATATATATATATATATATATATATATATATATATATATATATATATATATATATATATATATATATATATGTATTAGATTATGCAATAAGGGTGGTTTTAAGTATGTATATACTGTAATGTAAAAGGATTGTTTAGGTAATTCCATAGTTAAGATAACATGTAGATGTTTCGGACTCGCGCGCTCACGGGATTATCTGGTCCAGATTGCATGGGAAAATAAGAGGGAGGAAAAAGAGGGAGATGCTCATTCCCCTCTCCATGGCTCTCCCACCCTCCCTCTCTTTGAGGCCAAACACGAAAAACTGTGCTTCTTCTTCTTCCTTTGCTCCTCCTCCTTCCGTACGTTCAAGAAGATACCAATTCCCCGTACGATCGTCGCCCTCGTCCTCTTCTAAATCGGGTTCCACATGGAAAGGGAAGGTCTCCATTACCAAGTGCACGATTTCGCCTACCATCAACGAAATCTCGCAAGATGACAAGGTATCTGCGTTCCATTTCTTTTCTGGTTGGTAATCAATAACACAATGTCTCTCTCTCTCCGTTTACGTGTATATGTGTGTGTGTTTGTGTTTCATGCTAGTCATCGCATTATGATGGCTTATCTTCATCATTCTAATTGTTCGCTTCAAAGTTCAAAAATCTACGTTGGTCTTTTCAATTAATGTCCATCTTTTTTAGAGAAAAGGAAAACGTAGTAAAGCATCCGAAGGTACAGGTGAACTAACGTTTTCTTTCCTTTCCTCTGTATGATTGAATCTACGAGATTGCGAGTGCCGTCCGAGGTCCATAGTGATTCCCATGGTAGAATGTCCTGTGAAGAATCGTCGCATGAATATAGTGTTCATTCTGAAAATCCAGCCCTATTTCGACGCATAAAGTGTGTGCCTAAGTTTCAATATCTGGCCGCTTTTTTGTCCCCATTGGTTAAATCAACTATGGTAGCAATGCTGCTGCGGCTTGATTTTTGATGTCATTATAGTCAGTGAGCAGATGCTATATGATGTTCTATTGCAAAAATCGAAATGCTAAATGATAAAATTGAAATTGGTATGCATTCCGTTTGCTAAATGGTAAGGTTACTCCTAAATTATGAGAAGATTGAGGGTCATTAATGTTGGCTAAAATATAGTGGTGCACTAGGTGTCTTATGTGACAAAAGATACCATTGAAAACTTGATACAATAGAACATTATAAAGCTTCTAGTACCAAGCATTCAATTGTCAACCATGAAATTGTGCAGAAGACGTCTGTGCCAAAATAAGATGTTGAGGCTGAAGAATTGTCTCACAAGGAAAGACTTGATCTAAAATGAGGTTATTGGAGAAATATTTGTGTGAAACTGGTAGAAGATAAACGAGAGAATGTGCTTTGGACATTTAGAGAAGCAACTAAATGGACTTCCAGTGAGAATGCCTAACAAGCTAATGGTTGATAACTTGATACTTCAAAATAAGGAGAGGAAGGCTTCACATGATCTTGCTTTTCTTCTTGAGATAAATGCTAATACAACACAACATTGAGGTCAAGAACAATAAAACATGATCTTTCTTTTTGGTTTAGGTTGTGTATACAACAACAACAACTAAGCCTTTTCCCGTACTAGACGGGGTCGGCTAGTTTAGGTTGTGTATATATATTTATATATATATATATATAATATAATATAATGCATGTATGCATATCTATGTAATGTTCATTTACTTGTGTTACAATGTATGTGTGTATAAAGTGACGCACGAATATAGGCTTAAATACCCAAATTTGTTGGGAAGTATTATGTTGCACATTTCTTTATCCATATAAAGGTAAAGTTCTGATAGATGTCGCTTTTAAATGATGTGAAATTGCCATAAACAAAATAAATTGGCTCAAGCGGGGTAAAACCTCTCCATAGCTAACCCAGCACCATCAACTTGTGATGCATACTTTGAACCCAATTCTTCGTTTCAAGGAATACTATGTGATCCATATGATTTCAGTGAAAGCCATTCTAACCTGAACATTCACGGGCACAGGCCCTGCCTGTATCTTGATATTACTTTCAGAGTTTTACAACAACAACAACAACAACTAAGCCTTTTCCCATACTAGACGGGGTCGGCTACATGGACTCTTTGTTTCCACAGATCTCTATCGTGTGCCATGTTAGCAGTTAACTCCCAATAAGCTAGATCATTCTTTATTGTTTCTTTCCAACACTTTTGTGGTCGTCCTCTACCTCTTTTAATACTTTCCAAATTTAGTTTTTCTAACCTTCTTACATGTTCTTCTTTTGATCTTCTTTCTATATGCCCAAACCATCTTAAACGATGTTCTCTCATTTTATCCTCTATTGGTGCCACTCCTAATTTGTTTCTAATAACCTCATTATGTATACGGTCTTTTCTTGTATGACCACTCATCCATCTCAACATCTTCATTTCTGTCACAGACATCTTTTGTACATGTTGATGATTAACTGCCCAACACTCAGAACCATAAAACATGGCAGGCCTAACTGCTGCTCTATAATATTTACCTTTTAATTTTAATGGTATCTTCTTATCACAAAGAATACCTGATGCTCCTCTCCATTTTAACCAACCAGCATTAATTCTATGTGTAACATCTCCATCAATTCTTCCATCACTTTGAAAAATTGACCTTAGGTATTTAAAACTTTCCTTTTGGGGAATGCAATGTGTGCCAATTTTAATTTCTATGTCCTCTGAAGTAGCCAAATGATCAAACTTACATTCCATATATTCTGTCTTTGTTCTACTAAGTCGGAGGCCTTTGTTTTCTAATGTTTCTCTCCATAGTTCCAATTTTCTATTAACTTTTTCCTTAGACTCCTCCACTAATACAATATCATCTGCAAATAACATACACCAAGGTACTTCATCTTCAATATGTTTTGTTAACTCATCCATCACCATTATAAACAAGTATGGACTTAAAGTTGATCCTTGATGTAACCCAATATTAACTTCAAAGAAGTCTGTCGTTCCTTCATGAGTCCTCACACATGTTTTTGCACCATCATACATGTCTCTTATAAGGTTAATATATGTCAATGGGATACCTCTTTTTTCCAAAGTTCTCCAAAGAACCTCCCTCGGTACCCTATCATAAGCTTTTTCTAGATCAATAAATATCATGTGAAGGTCTTTCTTTTTTGCTCTAAAATGTTCCATAAGACGTCTCAAAAGGTGAATCGCTTCAATAGTAGATCTACCTGGCATAAATCCAAATTGGTTCTCTGTTGTACTTGATACTTGTCTTAACCTACGTTCGATAATTCTTTCCCATAATTTCATAGTATGACTCATTAACTTGATACCTCGATAATTCGCATAACCCATACTTTCAGAGTTTTATTTTGAGAAATTTTATGTTGCAAATTCTTAGTCCCTTATTGCTTTTCTTGTTGTTAAGAGACCTCTAGGCTTTACAATATATGGTCAGGGTGTACCACTTAAATAACAAGTCAACAGCCAATAGCCAAATTTATGTACTTTTTCATGTTACCCTTTCTAAGAGTAACAAGTAGGTTTATCTTTGTCTTTTTAAGACGTCTGGAGGGTTGTAAAGTTGCCAGGTAAGGAGAATGCAGAAAAATAGCAAATGAAGCCCTTGAGTAACAGAACCTGAGGTGAGAATGTGATGGAGATGAAGACTGCATATTCATTGCATTGCATGCATGATGACATGTGGTGAGCTATTGTTGATAGACAACCATTATAAAATCTTTTCTATAATACATATTCTCTGTTGTACTAAAGCTTGACCACAGCTATTTTAAGTAGGTAGTATAGTATTTTTAACACTTAACTTCGGTCCATTCTCATGTTCTTCTGCCTAATCAGGTTGTTTGCCATCGCAGTACTTAAAGAACGAAGGAACTCTGTGATAGGTTGTTGGATAAGAATGTATTCTGATAATCTGAAAAAGTCCTCCATGAACATGGCACCGTAGATTGCCCCTTTCCATATCTAAAAAAAGTTGTAGCGGAATATACGCTTACAGATTTCTGCATGCTCCTTCGTCAAGTGTATCGAGATATCAAGCGGTAACTTTTGCCTGTGAGTAGCATTTAGGGATGCCCTAAAAGGGACCTGGAACTGTTCTTACAAGAGCGGACAGTGAACATCTTAGCTTTTGCATATGGTTGTTAGTGAAGTGCTTCTGTTGAAAAAGATGGTGTCTTTGTAAATGGATAAGTAATGCATGCCTCAGCTAGAAGCAGATTCTGTTCCATATCCTGCAGAGATGAGCACTTGTAGTTCTCTATCTCCAGCAGCTGTCCAGGATTTCTTTTCCAAAACTTCCTAGTATCTTGGTTAAAGATATTCAGATCTTACTGGTAAAGTAGGCACCTGGTGACTAGTCATGTTACCAAAAGATGCATTCTGTGAAAAATAGTGAAGTTAGAAACCAAAACTTGCCTCAATGAAAAGACTTGGTCTAATACAACATACTCGTCAGAGTTTCTCCTTTGAGAAAATCATCATCTGTTGATTTCTTTTCTTCATGGGCGTTGCCTGTAGGCAGAGCCTGGGCGCCAGACATCTAAACAAGGGCCTAGTTGGTACCCTAGTGAAAAAGCTGCAGTGAATTCTAAAAGGATAATGGAGAATGTATTTCCAGCATACTTCATAAATACAAATTAATCTAAAAATTCTAAACAATAAAGTGTCTATATGTATAATGAAATTAGAAAGAAAAATAACATTAGATGGTGCCTAGATGGGTACATACGTGTGGTCTTCATGATATAGGTAGGATCTTTTTGTGATGCATCAGAAATGGGCCTCATCAGTTGAAAGGGAAAAGTTAGAAAGGTTTGAAGATTTTCAGACAAGAATACTGTGGATGTTTTTAGAAGAATCCCAGACACCAATGCTTGTTTTATTGCAATTAACTGGTATGATATAAAATAGCTGATAGCTTTTCTCATTAGAGATTAGTATCTTAACTTTCCTTTTTTGCTTTGGGATCAACATGGTGTAGTTGGAGACCATGTCTGGATGAAAATGTTTCTTTATATTATATGATTATCGATTGATTGTTTTTTCTCCACATGTTCCACCTAAGTTGCTTTTACACGATAGTGAATTTTGAGAGAAAAGAACTGCTTTTACATGACGATAGCTGCCTATGAGGCAGAACTGTTTTTATGAAGTTTGCAATATGACAAGGATATTGGTATATGACTGGGGGAATTGGGGGGGGGGATGGAGCATCTGTATGACATGACAAGTTTCATGTTAGTTGCTAATGCAGTTGCATCTCTGGAAGTGCAGTTAAATCGACACCTTTCTAATGAGTGTGAATTGGCTGTTGATATACCAACCTCTGTTGTTGATCATGATGCATAAAACCATCTACTCAGCGCACTTTTCCTTTCAGAATGTTGATTGATATTTATTGAATTTTCTATGTATCTTGCGGACCATGTTGTCGTTGCAATTTCTTAAACAGTGCGGAAAAATACAGGATGAGTAAGAATGTCAAATAGTAAATCTGCTATACTAGTCTTTCAACTATTCTATTATAGATCACTGTTGCAATATGTGTATACTTTTTTTGTTGTGTCTAGGTTAAATAGATAAAACAGAGATACAATATCTGCGCAAACACAGGTGCATGCGAACAACAATAAGTCAATAGTGAATTGTATGGCTCACGACAACCTGTCTGTGTCTGTTGCATCTCAAATGGGCAAAAACTCCGTTGCCTGGAGCAGCATGGGTACAGAGGGAAGAAAACAAGTTTGAAGAGAGGGAGAGGGGCAGGCCAGCAGGTGCGCTTACACCGTGCATGCATACCTGCACGTGTGTGTGCGCACATTTTAGAATATAAATGACTGAACCTTTATTATATTCCTGTCGCTTTTGGTGTTATTTCATGTAAAATGATTTCATAGGAGAAATGTCATTGACACTGGCTTCTGTTAATGTGAGATTTCCCTCATTTGGTAAAAGAATGCAATTATCTCTCATCACCGTTTTTCATGGTTATGCCAGAATGAACAAAGGAAAGGGACGGATCTGAAAACTCTGCTAAGGAGATTTTGGAAAGTAGCTGCTCCATACTGGTTCTCTGAAGATAAAGTTGAAGCCAGGTTAAGACTTGCTGCTGTATTTTTGTTAACCTTAGGAACAACAGGAATAAGTGTTGGTTTCAATTTTTTGGGCAGAGACTTCTACAACGCCCTTGCTAGTGAGTACATGTTGATATTGTCTTCACTGGTCAATTTCCTACTGTTTCAAAGTTACAGTTTTGTAAATTCTGTAATTTATTGTGCTAAATGCATTAATTACCTTATGTTGCAAGACAAGGATCAAGAACAATTTATGAAGGAACTACTATACTACCTGGGGGGGTTTGCTGGAGGAATTCCGGTGAGCATATTGCTGCACTCTTTTAGGTATTGCTCTCCAAACCATATTAAAATCCTTTAAATTGAAAACAGGGATGTAAAATAAATGTGAAGATCTTGATCTGATATGGTAACACACACTTTATCGTTTTGGTGGATATTGTTGGTGATTTCGTTGAGTAGTTCTTTCTTATTTTCATTTAAGAGAACCTTGTGGATCGTAAAAAAAATGCATTTGAGAGTAGAAAGCAGATCCATTTTTCTACTTGCCCAAATGTAGATGGTTCTATTTGACAGTTGGTGCTTGAATCGGTTGAGACCACTTTTTTCATAGACTAATGTAATCACCACTCTACCTTGTGGATGTGTTCCATCTTCAACTTTTATATAAAAAATATTATCTTTTTATTCATGCAGCTTGTTGATGTCTAGGCTTGGCAGAATGCATGTTTAAACTAGAGTAATTGAAGACTTGAAAGAACTTCACGTTTTAAGAAACACATCATATTGATAATGTTTTCCTTTTTTAGAGACAGATTATGGTGATAAATGGTTCACACTTCTGTCAAGATCGAAATTTTGACAGAAATTTTGTTCTGCCTATTTTTTTTCTTTTCAGGTTTTTGTTTTAAGAGATTATGCAAGGGAAACCCTTGGTTTGAGATGGAGATCTTGGATGACGAGTTATTACATGGAGCGCTATTTTAAGAATCAGACATTCTACCGAATTCAATCTGAGTCAATCATAGACAATCCAGACCAGCGAATAGTTGATGATCTAAGTGCCTTTACTGGCACGGCACTTGGGTTTTCTTTGACATTATTCAATGCAGCGGTGGATTTGATATCATTCAGTAATATTCTTTTTGGTATCTATCCACCACTTTTTGTCGTACTGCTTGTTTACTCAATTGGTGGCACTGTGCTCAGTGTATTTCTAGGGAGGGTATGTCCGTGATCTGTGTCATCATCCTTTGATTTTTGTTAGCACTTAACTTTCATACGTTTGGATCCTTTAGGGTTATGCTCTGTTTGTGGATGTGTTCATGTATCAATATGTTCATTGGGCATGAACTATCATGCTTGCAGGGGTTAGTCAACCTAAATTTCATGCAAGAGAAGAAAGAAGCAGATTTTCGTTATGGGCTTGTGCGCATTAGGGAAAATGCGGAATCAATTGCATTTTATGGTGGTGAGCAAAATGAGTTGCAACTGCTGCTATACCGCTTTAAGAGAGCTTTTGAAAATCTCAGTGTATGTTACCCTGCACTTCTTGCTTTCTAGTTTAATTTATGCTCATTCTAGAAGACTGATTTTTTATTGCAACTGCTTAATTTTTTTTTTCATAACCAATTTTGTTCCTTATTCTTGATTCATTGATCAAGTTAGTTGTTTTTGGTTGGTTCTCATATGAATATTCATTTGAACTGATAGGTATGAAGAACATAATTTTTTCAAAACGTTGTTACATTCGTTTAACTGATCAAAATATAAACAGTAGGAACTTGTAGTTTGGATGCTGAGTTCAACACTCCTAAAGACCAAAATCTATATTTACGTCACCGATACCATGGTATATGGGCCAATATATCACTGCTATTTGCTATGTTGGACTATCACCATTAATAGCAGTCTCCATTTTTGCAGTGTCCACTGTCCAACAAAAGTGGCAAGATTCTACCATTTTGTTTGTAAGGCAGTTATTTTCTTCCTCTTCCTTCTTATACTGCCTTTTCTTTTTTTCTTTCCTTATTCATGCGAGACATATCTATCATTGAAGAGATTCACCGATTTAGACGTTTTATAGAATATTTTAGAACAAAAAAGAAGAACCTTCACATGATATTTATTAATCTAGAAAAAGCTTACGATAAGGTATCAATAGATGTTCTTTGGAGAATTTTGGAAAAGCGAGGTATTCTATTGATTATATAAATCTTATAAGAGACATGCATGTGTGAGGACTTAAAGGAATACAAACTTCTTTGAAGTTAATATTGGGTTACATCAAGGATCAACTTTAAGTTCATATTTATTTATATTGGTCTTTGATGTGTTAACAAAACATATTCAAGATGGAGTACCTTGGTGTATATTATTTGCAGATGATATTGTATTAATGGATGAGTTTAAGGAAAAAGTTAATAGAAAATTGGAACTATGGTGAGAAACGTTAGAAAGTAAAGGCCTCCAACTTAGTAGAACAAAGATAAAATATATGAAATGTAAGTTTGATCATTTGGTTACCTCAAAGGATATAAAAATTAAAATTGACACACATTGCATCTCTTCTAAGGAAAGTTTTAAATACCTAGGTCAGTTTTTCACGGTGATAGAAAAATTGATGGAGATGTTACACATAGAATTAATGTAGGATGGTTAAAATGGAGAGGGGCATAAGGTATTTTATGTGACAAGAAGATACCATTAAAGTTGAAAAGTAATAATTATATAGCAACAATTAAATCTGTTATGTTTTATGGTTTTGAGTGTTGCAGTTAATCATGAATATGTACAAAAGATGTTCGTGGCAGAAATGAAGATGTTGAGATGGATGCAAGGAAAGACCATATACATAATGAGGTTATTTGAAACAAATTGAGTGACACTAAAACGAGGAAAAATCATTTAAGATGATTTGGACATGTAGAAAGATGACCAAAGGAAGCTTCAATAAGAAGGTGTGAAAAGCTAGATTGCGAAAATATTAAAAGAGGAAGAAGAAGACCACAAAAGTATTGAAAATAAACAATAAAGAATTATCTAGCTCATGTTGAGTTAACTGCAAATATGTCACATGATAGGGCTCGGTGGAAACAAAGAATCCATGTAGCTGACCCCATCTAGTATGGAAAAAGGCTTATTGTTGTTGTTTGTAGTTGTTTTCTCTTTTCTTCTCCTCTTCTTTCTTCCTCTACTTTTTTTTCTTATTTTCCATTTCCTTTCTCTCCTGCTTCTCTCACTTATTTTTTTTGCCTTTGCATGTTTATGTAGTTGCCTTTGCATGTTTTATATCCCTGATATCATTTCTGCTGCTCTTTATTAGAACTGAGCACTAGCTCACTACTAACTGCTATTAATAACATAAGTAAATGTTATTGTTGCATGGGGTCAAATCCTTGCCTATACGTTTCTTTTTACATGGCAGGATGTATAAAAGAGTGGGGAAACATAGGTAGAAGAAAAAGTAAAATAGAGAAAAATGTGAAGATTGTTTGAGAAAGAACTGACGATTATCCCTTCAAAAAATAGGAAGTTGGAGCTTATGACTAACACGACTTTCACGTTCACTCCTGAATGTGTTTATCAAAAAAGACATAATTGGACGTATTTATTAGTGATTACAATAGAAACAAATTGGGAGTAGCACCAATAAAGGATAAAATGAGAGTAAATCATTTAAGATGGTTTGGACACGTAGAAAGACGACCCAAGGATACTCTCGTAAGAAGATATGAAAAACTAGATTGTGAAAATGTTAAAAGAGGGAGAGGACAACCACAAAAGTGTTGGAAAGAAACAGTAAAGAATGATATAGTTTATATCGAGTTAACTGTTAGCATGGCACATGATAGGGCTCTGTGGAAACAAAGAATCCATGTAACCGACCCCATGTAGTATGGGAAAAGGCTTAGTTGTTGTTATTTATTAGTGATGACAATGGAGAAAGAGGAAAATCTGGAGAAGAAAGGACACCTTTTCACATCTAACGGAAGTACATTTGTAGTATGTTACATATAGGGTGCAGGGACATATTTAGTCTAAACAAAATCAAAGAAGTAAATGAAAGATGCACATAAATCATACTATAGTTTTGTACATGTGTTGCATTACAGAGCCTGAAATTACAGGGGCCTTATATCGATGGCTTATCCTATTGTGAAGATTTATCAAATCCTATGCCAGTATCTTATGCTTTCCTCAAGTCATCTTTTCTAGCCCTTTTTTGTTATGACTTTCAATGTTATCAAGAATATAATTCAAAGAGAAGTTATCAAGAATAAATTATGGTTTATTTTACTTCTGGACTATGCATTAAGTTCCTTGGTATTACTTGTATTTTACACCATTTCCACATGCAGCATGTCACTTTTAAAAATTTCAAAGGCTCAAATTGGTCCGTGTTTCTAGTGAAAGATACAAAAATCTGTGGAGAAAACCCAACCTATTTGCTATTGCTGCTTTATGCCAGGATGCTTTCTCTTACTTGATTTGTTACTGTTACTAAAATAATGATTATCTTTACTTTTTGTCTGCAGAAACTATTAATTTCTTCTCGGAATTTAGAGTTCTTCACAAATGGATATCGATATCTCATTCAGATCCTTCCTGCTGCTGTTGTTGCCCCTATGTACTTCTCAGGAAAGATTGAATTTGGAGTTATCAATCAATCTGTCTCTGCTTTCAATCATATCCTTGGGGATTTTTCACTTATTGTATACCAATTCCAGGCTCTCAGCGCCTTTTCAGCTGTTATAGATAGACTAGGTAACCACCGCCTTTTTCATACGAGAATTCCATGAAGCACCACATATGCATGTGGGTTTCTGTGCATCTACCTCTCATATATATATATATATATTATCTACATATATATGTAAATGCATACTTATATATTTATAGTGACATTAGAGATTTTTGCCTGGATTATGGAATGAATATGTAATCTTCCTTGCCTGGCTACTTTGGTTTACAACTTGCTATGTAGTTAGATAAAAAACTGACAAGTTTTTTAAGCGTTTTGACTTTCTTTTTTTCTAACAATTGATATATGCAACATCTAGACGAGCTGGGCCTGCCTCTGGTACCTGCAATGCATGTCGATATGTAATCATTGTTCATTTGTTTGTATTGGAATGGAGGATTGAACAAGAAGAGACTTTGGTCTGTAGGGTTTGAGTTTTGATTGTTGATCGGTGGAAGTTCCCTTGTGTTCCTTGTGTCAGGTTTTGCATCAGATTAAATTCATTAATCAAATACGGTTGTGAATTAGGGTTTGGAGGCCTGGCATGTTAATTGGAATTAAGGCATCGGGTGGGAAGTGTCGAAACCTTCCGAACAACAGAGTGTTAGTAATGGAACTAACCTTCTAGCAGAAGAAATTCTACAGTCATTGTTTAGCAAGAAGTGGAAGCTCAGTTAAGAAATCCGAGAGGTAGGAATCTAAGGTTCAATGCCTGCAATGGAAAATAACAACACAAACTATTCTTTTTCTAGCTTCCATCATGGTTGAAATCAATAAGTCAATATTGATGATAATAGGCAGAAGGATTCTACAGGAACTAGACCTCCTAAAATGAAGTATACTCTTATGTGGTGACTAAATGACCGTTGCTCATTCTGGAAAAGCTGCCTGATGCAAGCCTCTTTCAATGAAGAGGAACTAATGTAAGATGTATGGGTTATGATAAGTAACAGATTCTAGGGTATGACTACCTTTCATCTTCGTCCTTTAGCCAACTCGCACAATTCACTTCTGATCTGTTATAAGTGCTTCTGGGGTTCCAAAGAAATATAATATTGTAAGAACTTAAATTGATTGATCTAGTCATCCTTAGTAGACAAGGAAGCTTCTAGATTTACGACAACATCTCATTTAGGGACTAAAGTTCCTTTATTTCAAGCAAACATGTGTAATTTGATATTTAATCTCACATGAAAGTGCATTTCTTCCAAGTAGATTCGTTCTTAAATTTGGTGATTGTTATCAGAACACTTCATCAATTGTTTCATCTCTTACGTGTTTGGGAGTCAAACCCACAGCTTTTCCTCCCAGCCTCGGTTGGATCCTTTCTCCCCCATGATTCTGATAATGTAGGAAGTTTCCTTTCTTTTAAGACTTGACCTTGAAAGTGCAATGAAGGCCACCAAGTGGGAAATTTTGTTTTAAAGGTGGATCTGACATCGTCCTTCCTAGGTTATTATGACCTATTTCCAAATTTATTTCCCATATCACCACTAATATAAAATTCATTCTGTTTTCAATTTTTGAAGAAGGGTGTAGTTCCTTGTTATTTGACACATTGATTTATGAGTGTCTCATTGCGATTGTTGTTTTCTTTGTAGGTGAGTTTGATGATGTTCTGGATAGTTGTGGCATTTCAGATCCATCTGAAACCAAAGAAGAAATTGGTGTCATACACAGTAACAATGTAAATTATACACAAGTAAATGGTGTATCATGGAAAGGAGTCCAGAAGTTGTTGGAGATTGAAAATCTCACCCTATGGACACCTAGAAGCAACATCACTCTTATTAAGGATTTAACTCTGGACGTTTATGACAAAGATAGTTTGCTGGTTAGTCATACAGTTTGTTTGCTGTTAGTTAAAACGTGCAGGTGCTTTGATCTTAACATCAAATTGTGCATGTAGATCATGGGCCCCAGTGGAAGCGGGAAAACATCTCTGCTAAGGGCCATGGCTGGCCTTTGGAGGAGTGGAAAAGGGAGGATTACATACTATTTGGAAGATTCTGGTGAACTGGAAAAAACTGTTTCTTCTGAAACACCTCCTGTTGGACTAAAAAAGACATCAGAAAATGGACCATTGAATACTTCAAAGGGTGAAAGCGAGAGTTTTAAATACATAAGATCTGGTGACATTTTTTTCCTCCCACAAAGGCCATATATGGTTTTAGGGACTCTACGTCAACAATTGCTTTATCCTACTTGGAGAGAAGTTGGTGTTTCCAGCTCAGATGAAAGTAAATCATCTGGTAATATTCAATGTTAATCATGCTATGAAGTATACTGCTATCCTTGTGTCAAATGTTTCATATTGTACGATATGGAATGTGTATTGATACCTAAGCCGATACGGTTTAAGTACTCGTATTGCAAAACACTATTTATCGCACCATATCACATGATATGGTGTGGTACAGTCACCATATCATTCGATACACCTTCATATTGTATGATATGGTGTAAATTTTGAAATTTGTGTTTTTTTAAGATGTCTTCTTTAGTGTAATTTGGTTTCTTTTGATGTTGAATTCATTGTTTCTTGGTATGGTGGAATTTTTTTATGAACTTTTTGGATTCTTTTACCCTTTCTATAAAATTTTAAAGAAAAATCACCCATACCGCACCATATAGTACAGGTGTTTGGGTGCCCCATGTGATACGTTGCCATATTCTACATTGCCTTGTGTTACACTGAAAGTTCATTCAGTGTAGCTTTTGTTGACATGTCAACAAATACACTGAAATTTCATCAACATTACCAAAACAGTACATTTCTTCTCCAAGTTAATTGTTTATGTTTGTTCTTAAATCCTACCATTTCCATTGTCAATTTTTAATTATTTTGTAGTCCTAATTATGGTGAATTACATCAAAACATTTGCACTTAATATGAACCTTGTTGCTTTATAAATTTGAGTGTGCGTCTTAAAATGCTTCCATTTGATTTTCATTCTCTACCTGTGTGTGTCTGCATGGATGTGTGTTGCCTTAGCATGCATGTGCTCTTGGGTGTGTATCTGTCTGTCTCTGTGTACGTGTTTATGATTTGCATGTGGGTGAGGATGCAAACATCATTAATTTGGTAAAGCAAGTACTAGCTTCTTGTCTTACTTTCTGTGCTTGTGTTTGTGTGTGTTATTCCCCATATGCGGAACTTCACTTTTCTTCAACATTTGCAACAATTGAGATCACGTTTTTTCTTTTCTTGGTTAAACTTTTGTTTTTTAATGTTACACCTGACTTCTGTTTGCTAAATTCATTAGTTCACAAACTTTATCATCAGTCTGAACTCTGAAGCTTGTATTGGTTTTCCAGAAGACTATAAAGCTTATATTGGTTGTACCATAGGGTTACATATAATGTTTTTCAAGTTTGTTCTTTGGACAAAACCTCAACTGTTTGAGGAGTCTATTTGTGCCTCCTATTATGTCCAGCTGTAGAAATATTGCAGAATTATGAAGCCATCACTATTGGTTTGGAATGTGCTAGTGGGACATTAACACTTCACTGTCATCACTAGCTTAATCCAGCTATAACTCCTGCACCGATTCCACTGGCAATGATCTTTGTGTGTGTGCAAGAAAAAGAGTACAACTAAATGAACATGGTCAAAATCAACAGCTTAGTGATTTACATCATGGCTTTAGTTGTTGTGTCATTTAAAGACATCAAGAACTGGTTACTGCAGTTAAAAGATTTCAGCAAGAAAAATAACAAACTAAATGAACAGGGTCACATCAACAGTTTTTTTATTTTTACATCACTGCTTTGATCGATGCGTCATCTAGAGACATGCCTTAAAACAACCTTGTCCCATGACATTAATTTGGCCATAAGAAGGCAATAATTTCCGGATATTTACATCTATATAGCAGCACTGTCAGCTGACAGGCCTGAGGATGTATAATCGGATTGAAGCCTACAATGCATGATAAGAAATTTTATCTGGTCTGCTAATGGTTGCTGTTTAATTGCTGTCAATTTTTGGTCTTGTTTTAAGACATGATGCATGTGTATGTGGTATGATTTGCAGGGTTTCCGCCTTTCTTGTCAAAGGTACCAAATTGGCAAGATGACTGCAGAACACGTAACAAACCCAAAGAGGAAGATATCATGGAGGTTCTTGACAAAGTTCGCCTAACTGATATTGTTGGACGTTTTAATGGCCTTGATTCCATTTTGGAATGGTCTGGTGTCCTTTCACTTGGAGAGCAGCAACGCCTGGCATTTGCTCGTTTACTGCTTGCACAACCAAAACTGGTATTCTTGGACGAGTCAACAAGTGCACTGGATGAAGCTAACGAGGTAAGCGTTTGAGCCCAGTGTGCCGTAGTTTTGTTGCATTCATGTCTAACCATCATTGCATCCTCATACTCATGCAACTATGTGACAAATTTTGTTTTATGCTTTTATAACCGAAACCTGCTAATGCATTTTTGACCCTTAGGTTCTTTGCTGATTACAGAAAATGGTTGAAAATCCCTGTTGAGAGTGGACATTTCTTGGTTTATCTTTTATAGTCTAGTTGCCACTTTTCATGTTTTCTACGAGATCTGATCAAATGATATTACTTGATGTGCCTTGTGAAACGTTTTAGGATAAAGACCCATCTAAAATTGTACCACCAAGTTCTTACAGGTGTATCAATCTGTTTGAATTCTGAGGATGTCATTGCAGTATGATCTTAGGCTTTGAATTCGAGAATGTTAACATCCAAACAGTAGTCAAAACTTCACAGAAATACTGTTTCATTTTGTCAGGGATTGGCATGCTCCTTGGGGAAGCTCTCCTTTGTTTTTTCAAGGCTAACTCATTTTGCTCTCCTACCAACATCTCTACCTGGTTAAGCCACTTTTAAGTGCACAATTTTGAAGATTTGTTTAATGGTATTTGAGTAAAAAAAACAACTCAGTTTGATTAAAAGTATTATGTAACAATAGTTGGAACATGTTAATCAGAGGAGTCCACGCCACACAGTAGAAATTGCAGCTAAGATGGTTCCGATGGGAGAATCAGTAGTCTTGTGCTAGCAATCTAGCCCTTAGTCATTATGCTGTTTATTATGGTGGCAGTATGATCCATTGTGATGATTGTTAACAGGCACATTTATATAGAGAAATTAAAGATGCTGGAATAACATACATTAGCATTGGCCATAGGAGAACCCTGAGGAACTTCCACAACAATATCCTCCGAATATCGAATGCAGATTCGGAAGACACTTCTCGGCGAAACTGGACCCTGGAACTGGAAGATCACGGCTTTCTCCCAGACTCTGCAGCACCATCACAGTAGACAATATACAATCATGAATATGTAAAAGTAATCAGAATCAGTTCTTCAGCATTCTTTCTCATTTGTTGCATTTATAAGATTTTCAACTGTGTGCTGTTTTTACTGGATCTAACATTGATTGAATCAGAAGTAGCCTACCAAAAGAAAAGTTGTCCGAGACTTGTGGTTTTCCAAGTGCTTTGCTGCCTTATGTTCATAATGGGAGCATGAACTGGTCCCTTTATGCAAATTAATGATCAGATATGATATGCAACTCTATCTCGCTCAAGTGATTGGGTCTTTTATCTCTCTCTCTCTCTCTCTCTCTCTCACACACACACACACACACGTATATATGGGTGCTGAACGGACCATCTAAGGTTGCATCGGCAAAAGGATTGCTTTATCTTCAAACTTCATCTTCCTAAGTGTAGTTTTTTTACGAATCTTTTTCTTTTCGTACTGAATTGTGTCTCTTCTTTTGTGATTGTCATTTCTTCAAGATTGATATTCGGCCGCATCCTTTTTAAGCTAACATTGTATCCTTGAGAGCAAATTAACATACATAAACACATACTATATATATTTTTCCTTGGGACAAAAAGAAGTCGGTACTGAGGACACCATACTATTGCAGCCATATGGGTCATATGTATGAGAGGTTCAGCAAACCCAAATTGTTGCGGCCTGAAAGGGACGGCCATCAAAAGTATTGCTTGACGATGGTAGTCGTTCCCCAGAACATTCTCAAGATGTTTCATCTCTGGTGTGGCTCCACAATAAGCTACGGCGATGTCCAAGCATTTCTATATTTGCTGGTATACATGAGAGGCTGCTGTGTCTTTATCTTGACTACAATCAAGAGTTTCTCTCTACGTGTCCAATCTTACTCGACCGAGTGACGAAATACAAGGATATTCAAAGAAATGAAACGAGAAACCAGAGAAACAATAAAAGAAATGGATGAAATAGCCAAACTGAAAAGATAGAGTGAGCAGCTTGAGGTCAGATGGTTGAACTTTTCTCCGATTCTTTTACAATGATTCCTCACCATGCTGGCCAAAAAACTGTTGGGCGGATTTAATATTTCTCCATTCAGTTGTCCATCGTTTTCTTCTCCTCCCTTCTCACCCCCCTCTTGTCTCCATTGCTGAGTGCGTGATTGAGAGAGACTGGGTGTCCTGCAGACGAGACAGTGTTGGTCGTGTGTGAGGGAGAGACACAAAGAAGCACAACACTGCTGGGTTACTAGCCGGAATCTGCTCCAGAGTGTAGTTGGGCTCAACGGACACCAACTTCTCCATATACAAACAGGGTTGGGCACATAGAACACTTGGTGGCGGTTCTCCGTTCGGTGTTGTGCCATATTACTTCAAACACAATTAGTTGCAAGATTTGTCTGCTTAAAAATTTTCTCAAGGACAATTTTCATTTCTCCAACGGCCTCCATAAAAAACGTAACCTTCTTGACTGATTGCGGGTCATAACAAAAAGGATGACTTTTATGAATTACGACTGTGGAGGGCTGTGTAAACATGTTATTCTCGCTGTTTATGTACTGCACGCCTCTGATGTATGCAGCTTTTCCAAGGCCGTGGTGTGTGTTTGCCCCCTTCCTTGGTGTGCTGATCTCTCCTCCCCATTACACTTTAGTACCGCCATTGTTCAAGTCTGGTAGAAGTTTGGATGGCCAATACCCAATATCTACCCCGTTTACATATACATGCCAGTCTCCATCAGCATGCTGGTCACAGTGCAGTTACAAGGAAAAAACAATCTAGCATAAGATGACATTCTCTCTCTCTCTCGGATTCCTTTAGGGCTTGTAATATACTACATGACACGAAAAACCGATCATATCAACACGAAAGTAGAACACAAAGTTACAAGAAAAGGAGACACCATGCGAAATGAAGAAAAATTAAATTAACCTGCAGTTGGTTCTCACCCCTATTCTGTTATTAGAGTGCCAAGAGCCCTTCATTTATAGTTTGCTAGAGAACATACACTGTATCAATTACTTATGCTTTGTAAGTATTTCATTTGCATGAATCCCCAATGGTTTGAGTGATGCACAAATGCCACTCTAGCTTACATATCCTTTTAAATTTCAACCATCCAATCAAATTAATGGTTAGATGGTTGACTCTAAAACACATACCCTTTTTAGTTACAAAGAGAGGCTGAATTATAATACGCACATGTGCACCACCCCAGGAATTGAACTCACCACCTGCTGAGTGAGTACCATAGACAGAGAGATAATGCTTTGGGTGCAGGTACATAGGTTGTAATGAATAAAAAATCAGTTTTTTCCTTTTACTCTTTAATCTCAACCATTTATCTCATTCATTCGATGGTTAACCGATATGGGTATAGATCTACTAGAATATACTCCTATTCCTTTAAATACACACACAAACACACACATACAACTATATATCTACATCTACGAATTTCAATCATCTAATTAAAGAGACGGATGATTGAAATTAAAAAGAAAAAGCAAAAGGTACACAATTTTATCACAGACTATATAATTTGTGTATTTTGTTTTTATCTCAACCATCTATGCCTTACAAGGACAAGCATTTAAGATGGCAACGATACTATACTTTTACACATTCTCCCTGTAATATATATGTATAAGAAAGAAAGATTTAGTGGTAGCCATGACGGCCTTCAATCAGTATAACAGTAAAATTTTCCTCCACGAGAATGAAGACTCAACGAACCAACTAACCTAAAACTGCTCAACATCTTTCAACTTCTCAGCAGTTCTTTCCTGAACAATTATTCAACTCTAATAAGCGACCATAAGAAAGATAAGTTTACCGTTGTACAAACGAACAAATGTGGGCTCATACTTCCACTAAATCGTCTTGGGAGAACCTTCATATTTGAAACGACAGAATTAATGATTTACAGTTAGATCTCATCAAATAAGTATTTAAGTTTTTGTTTGGAGAAGAACAGATCTAGGAATGGAAGAAAAAATTAACTCATGCCATATACAACAAGCGAAATGTACTTATCGAATTGAATGATGTTATTTGAAGATGTTTAAGTTTCTACTTATTTTAATAAAAGAAAGTTCCTATTTATCATTATCCAATTCAAATACTAAATCCTTCCCGATTTGCATGAAAAATATTTCCCATTTTGTTCATTTCAAACCTTGTGAATAGATTTGGCTAGTTCAGAACCGGCTCGCCTAATTGAACTAGAACCAGAATTGAGAATCCTTTGGATCGTTTATGATTGTTGGTATCCACAAACCGTCTCAGAATCAAAATCATCTGTTACAAACCACCCCTATGTTTTAAATATTTTTTACAAAACTCGTTCTTATAAACAAATCGTTAGCTCAATGAAGGGTGCTTCCCACAATTGTAGCTAGTGAGGAGTTCGACACCTAGAGGGTTGGTACATTGGTGCCCGCCTATTCACCCAACGGTCATTGAGGCTATCAACTTGATAGTTGGTCCATTTAAAGAGACTTAAATATATATATATATATAATACTGTTGTTGAATAGTAAAATTTTAATTTTTTAAAACATAAAAATCACTCAAAAATCGTCCATAGAACCAGACCCGAAACTGCTCTAAAACTAAAAGTGATTCTATAACGATTCGGTTCCAGTTCCAAATTTCGGATAAACCATAACCAGACATGTCTACCCTCGACGAAAGGAGGTGGATGCAGTACAGATTCTCTATGCAAAGGAGGACATAACTCGAAATCTTCTTTATTTCCAGATGAGAACCCAACCAACTCAGTTACCGACAAATTGCTCCTAATATTTTTCAGCAGTCCAACTTTGTGTCTGTGTATGTATATATTTATATTTAATATATACGTATTCTTCAACTTTTGATTCCTAGACTGGAAGTTCTCAACTCCACTTCCCAAACACATTTCCGGAAAGGTTTTGCAAGTGAGCAAAATACAGAAAGAATAAAGTTTAAAAGAATCAATTTGTCCTACGGAATTTAGTGACGGAAAGTTGAGCAAGATCAACTCTGTTGTCATTTGGTATCAAAACCACTGCGATAGACGTAACCCCTCTTGAACTTGGACGATGTACTGGGATCCAAAAGATGATTGACATGCTTTAAGATATTAATATGTCATGCTGTGTGTGATTGATACCTGCCAACCAACTTCAATAGAATTCAAGGAATCACCCCCTCCGGCGGTAACCCAAAGTTGGGCAAGGCTCATGCCACCATTCTCTTCAACCAGTGGCTGCCAAACGCTGATCGTCGCCTTGAGTGCACGATATCTCTGTCCCTCTTCGTTTTGATAAACTACTGCATACTGCCATATGTAATTGAATGAGCCATTAAATTACCTGTGCTAATTGCACGAAGTGACGGTGGAATTTTCAATGGATGAAGCATTGAAATTGCAATGGCGGATTTCCATCTAAAGCCATGCTACCCAGACTATGGAAAGAGTAAAAAATTAATCATGTTTTAGCTATGCACGATGGTTAAAAACATGTGAGTCGTCATGGTGTAATAGAGCATTATTTAGGGCTGTTGCATGCTTATCACCTCATGGCCTGTAGCGACCAACATAATTGATCTCGTCGAATTGGATCAAAGTGTTGATGCTGCTGGCGCGAGATTTCTCCGGTCATTGAAATGGTTTTGTCACCTCCATCTTCTTTCCGCGGAGGGAGTGCCTTATTACGATCTGAGAGAGCATGGTTTTCCTTCATCCTCTTCAGGAAGCGGCGCTTCATCTGTTTATGCAATGGGATAGCGTGAAGGTACGATGGCGGTGTCAATTGAAAGCAAATGTTCAATTCATTGTAAATCACTGAAATGAATGGTCATACAGATGTAGAATTGCTGGTTTTCTTTACAATTTTGCAACATTATATAGAAAAATAGTCATCAAGAATTGTGCGTTGCAAAAATATCACTGAACAAAAACTATCTCGCATCTCAGTCATTTTAAATGGCTTGATGCAAGCAGAGGGTTTAGCTCATCTACAGGGCTCTCTTACTCCCACAACGTTGGTGGCCACTTTGATTCACAGATAGTACATGTGTGTGTGCCTTATTGTAACAAAAAACAATGGCTTGGTAGGCGGCGTCTTCAAATCTTCGTGTGTGTGTGTGTCTGTATCAGATCAAAATTTGGATTGAACTCGGACCTGTTTATAGATTGTGGTGTTCCTGTTTGAGTCTAAAGAATTTGAACTCATTCTCATTCATTTCTTCTCATTGGTTCTGATTAAGCAAATCAGGAATAGGATATGAAATGGACCTCTTCCTTATACATCAAATCCACTGAAGGTGAATTCATGCAACCTCCTTTTTTACTGGACGCAACTAATCGACCTTGGAGACAAGGGTATTAAGATCACAGTCCAGCCTATTCATAATGCTCTAATTTTTATTATTTATATATGTCTAGTATTTATTATTTATAAAAGTTATATTTATGTTCATTTTTATGTGTATGTATGTGCATGTGTGTCATGTATGTATATATATATATATATATATATATATATATATATATATATATATATATATATATATATATATATATATATATATATATATATATATATATATATATATATATATATATATATATATATATTACATACATACATACATATAAGATATATATGCATATATGTACAGATTATGCTCTATTCTCAATTTTGTCCAACTGGAATGAACACACACACACACACACACACACACATATATATATATAAAATTAATACCTGCCAACCAACTTCAACTGCTTTAGGGAATCACCCCCTCCGGCTGTAACCCAAAGCTGGGCAAGGCTCATGCCCAGATGCTCTTAAGCAAATGTTTTCCAAATGCTGATGATCGCCTTGACTCCCCGATATTTGACCCCATCTTCATTTTCATAAACGACCGCGTACTGCCATATTCAAACGAGCCATTAAATGGACGGTACTAAAAGTTGCAAGAAGTTTATGTGGAATTATTAATGCATGAGAAGTGTATAAAAGGCAACGTTGGATTTCCATCCCGTTATTAATGTATTATGTTGTTAACATGCTAATGGCAGACATGTTGTATATGTTAGGTTGAACCAAAAAGTACGTGCAAATCTAACGATAAAACAAGTGTCATTTCCTAGATACTTCAATTCGACAATAACATCTATCCAACTAAATGTAATCAAATATAAAATAATAATAAAAAAGAAATGAGCATCATATTTAACAATAAAAATCCCTCAAAAACAAACAAACTATGAGGTTATGAAGGACTAAAACTCCACTATATAAAAGAAAGTGGATACAAGCAAATGGTCCACAAGAGAGCCTCAACAATAATAATAACAAAATATCACGAAGCTAAACACCATAATAAATCACTCAAAAACTCAAAGTAGAGTTGAAGAAGATCTCACCAAATGTAGATTACAAAATCCGTGAAATAAAAGATACCATACTAGAAAGAACCGTGCTAGGGTTTTACATTGAGCATTAGGTGTCAAAGACCCAAATTGGGTCTTGTTCTTTCTATGAGACCCACACTAATTGTTAACTAGTGAGCCCTTGGTTGGACTCAAATGGACAATAATGCCCATCAAACTTTTCCCTCTAGCCAAAGTGACTAAATTCTTTACTTAGTAGAAGAATAGGTAAACTTTGTACCTGCCAACTTACGGTAAAGTTCATGTTTCTCGACAATATCTACCTTTGTCAACATATCCGAAGGATTGTAATCATTATCTCAACTTCTAGCAACTTCTCTTCTATCACTGATCTAACCCAATGATATCTTCTATTGATGTGTTTTTTCTTAGAGTAATAAGTAGAGTGTTTCGTAAGACAAATAACACTTTGATTATCATAATATAAAAAATACCTTGGTTGCATAAAGCCAAACTTCTACATGATTTCTTTTATCCAAAGTAACTCCTTGGCACCTTCATTAATAGCAATATATTTGATTTCAATGGTCGACAAATCAATACACTTTTGGAGTCTAGACTGCAAAGAAATGTTTCTCCTTACAAAATTAACCAAATAGCCCGAGATAAACCTACAACTATTAAGATCACCTCTCAAATCTGAATATGTATAACACACAAGTTATGACTTCTCATGTCCAAAGCACAACCTCAAAACAGCAATACCCTTTAGATACCTCAATATCCACTTTAGCACACTCCAATGCTCCTTCTCAAGATTAGACAAGAACCTACTGACCACACTAACTATATATGCTATATTCGGCCTAGTGCAAACCATGGCATACATGAGGTTGCCCACTGCAGAAGAGTAAGGAACCATAGTCATCTCCTTCTGTTCTTCATTTGTAGAAGGACATTGATGCATACTTAATTTAAAATGCTTTACAAGAATGCTACACATCTTAACATTGCCCATGCTAAACCTATCAAGCACATTTTTACTATAATTTCTTTGAGATAAAAGGAGCTCATTTTTCTCTCTATTCTTGTGTATTTGAATGTCCAAATTCTTTATAGTTGGCACCAAGACTTTCACGACAGAAGACTTACTCAATTGCTTCTTAAAATTCGTAATTCTTAAGAGATTCTTTCCCATAATCAATATATCATCCACAAAGAATAATAAAGTCATCATCTAAGAATCTCTACACAAATACCACTGCCTTAGAAGTTGTTTGAGACCATATATGCTCTTCTTCAAGTTATACACATATTCCTCTTTTACTTTTACTGCAAATCTTTCTAGTTGTTCCATGTAAAGGTGATCTTCACATCCATTTACTCCACCTCCAAATCAAAACTTTCAACTAAGCCTAAAACAATACGAATAAAAGATATTTTAACAATATGAGGAAATATATGGTCAAAATCAATACCTTTCTTATGATTTAAGCCTTTCACCACCAATCTTACCTTCTACCTAGGCCTTGAAATATATTAATCTTCCTTCAATCTAAAAATCTATCTATTTTTAAGAGCTTTCTTGCCCTTAAGTAACTTCACCAACTCATAAGTATTATTATCATGAAGAGACTTTATCTCTTCTTTCATGACTTCAACCCATTGTGTTTTATAATCACATTGCATGGCTTCTTCATAACACTTAACACTCAGGCTCTCTACTATCAGTGAGCATAATATACTCATTAGAGGCCTATCTAGTTGTAGAAGATCTCTTAACATCTTTGGGTTGAGTTATATATGCAGTTGACACTTTTGATACATCTAACACATCAATTGTATTCTTTATTTTGTGTCGAGAAGGAGCTATTTTGTTAATACTAGTAAGAATGTAATTTGTCTCACATAAATAATTTTTGTTAACTTTCCTTAGTGATATCATATATTGTTTGATTCTCTACAAAAATCATAACTCTACAACTAACAATTTTCTTATAAATAGGATCATAGCACCTATAACCCAATTCATCATGTTTATAACTCATAAAAATACATTATCTTGTCTTGGCATCAAGCTTATGCCATTAATCCTTAGGCACATTGATAAACACTTTATACTTAAATATTCTCAAGTGATTGTAGTCAACTTCCTTGCTAAACCACACTTCATTAGGAGTTTGAAACTACAAGAGAATGCAAGATGAAATTTAAAATATGAACTAAAGTGCTTAAAGCTTCACCCCAAAATGACTTCAATAGTTTAACCTCATAAAGTAATGCTCTAACTCTCTCCATCAAAGTACTGTTTATCCTTGCTGTTAGACCATTAAGTTATTGTGTCTTCGGAGGAGTCTTCTCATGCCTTATATCATACTCTCTGCAATAAGAATCAAATGGCTCAAACCATCACAAGAAACTTTTTAAAAGCATCAAACACTTGATCATTTAATTTCAAAGTATAAACCCATAATTATTTGAGTCATTAAGTGTTTGAGTATGCATAGGACCACACGTATCTTAATGAACCAAATCTAAAATATTTGATTTTCTAGAAGGAGGAGAAGAAGCAAATGAGATTCTATTTTGTTTACCAGTGATGAAATCTTCACAGTTTCTTTGATGCACCCCATCTGGATAAGGAATCAAATTCTTCTTAACAAGAAAAATCATTCTTTTTCACCCATATGACCAAGTCACTTATGCCACAGTCTCACTGGATGCCTCAATAACACTAATCAAAGACATGGAAATACTTGGATGCATCAAATAAAGAAAAATAGTATTCTTATCTCTACCCATAATATGATTACCCTTGATAAGATTTCATTGACCATTCATGAAATAATTAGTAAAACCATCACCATCAAGCTTTCCCATTGATAATAAATTTAAGCACAAATAAGTAATATACCTTACATCTTGAAGAATCAAAATTGTATCATTGTATGTCTTTAGTTGAATAGCTTTCATGCCAAGAGCTTTAGTTGAACCTGCATTTTCTATCTTGACACAACCAAACTGAGTTAGAGTATAAGTGTTAAAGAATTTCATCCTTGAAGTGGCATGAATTGAAGCTCCACTATCTACAATCCAAGTGGTGTCATCACAAATAAAGTTTATTATATCATCATTTAAAATAAAAAAATCTCATATGGTCGTTGCAATGTCTCATTAATATCCTTATTTTCTTTCTTCTCTTCTTTATTTTTATTCTCTTTTAAACTTTTAGCAAAACTTCTTAATATGGTCTTTCTTACCACAATGATGATATTTCATATTCTTGAATTTATCTCTTTACTTACTTTTGCTCTTATTTTTGCTTCTTTACTTATCTCTGTCTCTATCATTTGTCACCAATACATTTGACTCTAAAGATAAGCCTTGTACCTTGCGCCTTAATTCTTCACTTAAATCAACTCATATTATAGATTCAATAGTAAGAGAACTCTTAGAAGCAAAATTTAGAAGAGTAACTCTAAAAGTTTCTTAAGAATCAGACAAAGTAGTTAACAACTAAAAACCCAAAATGTTATTGCCCATCTTAATCCCTGTATTGACCATATAATCCAGAAAAGCGTGAAATTCATTTAAGTGGTTTGCTACAACACTCCCATCCTTATATTTCAATTGCATCAATTTTCAAATGGTTCAGGCATTTTCCAATAAAAAACAACTGATTATTACCTTAGAAGTATATACTGACTCTAGCTTCTCTCAAATGGTTCATGCATTTTTCTCATAAGCTATATGAGTATAAACATTCTCGTATACAAAATAACGAATATCACACACTTTCTTATGTACAAACTTCATTCTTTATCTATTTTATTTTTGTGTTTTTATATTTCAAATACTGGGACATGCATAAATTCCACAAACAATAAATCTCTCATCTTAAGAACTCAAGAATAATAGTTGGAATAATTCAAGATAATCATACGGCTCATATGCCCTTCCATCTTGATCCCTGGTACTATAAATAAAAGCTGATACTACTATTAGGTCAAACTTGCAAATCCAACAATGAAATAAGTGTCGTCCCTCATATACTTCAATTTGGTAATAACAACGTTCGACCAACAATGAAATAAGTGTCATCCTTCTATTGTGATGCCACTTATTAAAGTATGTAATAGAGTAAACGTTACATGCAAACGGTTTGGTCAAACGTTACATGCAAACGGTTTGGTTTTACATGAAATAAGTGTCATCTCTTCTATTGTGATTTTGGTTTGACCGAGAACATATCCGCACAAAGAAAAAAAATCAAGGCTAATCAAACCAAAATCACAATCCCAAAAACAAAGCAAACTTGTAAAACATTATGGTGTAATAGTAGAGAGTTAGGTCCTCTGGCTAGAGTCAGTGGTTCGGTGGCCTACAGTGTCCCATGCAATTGATCTCGTGAAATTCGGATCAAAGTGACGATGGCGCTTGCGAAAGATTTCCCCGGTTTGGTGAAGCATGGAGTGTCTTATGACTGGCTCCTCCATCTTCTCTCGATACAGGGAGTGCCTTATGACGATCTGCAACAGCGTGTTTTTCCTTCTTCAGCCTATTCGCAGACGAGCCATTCATCTGCATATTCAATCGCACCACAAGTGAAGTTATGATGGTCGTGATCAACTGAAAACAAATGTCCGGTTCGTTGCAATTTCATGAAATGGATGCCATACTTGACTTGATGGTTTCATCAGAACTTCGTGTGTGTGTGTGTGCGAGAGAGAGAGAGAGAGGACTCGTATAAGGCAACTATAGACATATTAACAAACCAAAATATGTTTGGAAGCATGCTTCATATACATCTTTCTGAAACATAGAAAGACAATGAAGAAGCTTTGGCAGTTCCTCAAGTAATAGGTTGCACAGCCTTTTCATCATAAACCCATAATAGATCTCACCTGGTTTTGTGACATTATATATATATATATATATATATATATATATATATATATATATATATATATATATTAGAGAGAGATATTTGTTACATAAACCTAACACACACATGCTTGACTCCCGGAGTCCAACTCCCCTCCAGCAGCAACGATGCAAGAGTACTCTGACGTTGAGCTAACGCTCTGGGTGCCATTTATCTTTTTAGAAAGGAGTAAAGTATGTATGGAAGTGGTGTATGCGTTTTCGGATCAGGAGCAAAAGTTTAGAACAAGCAGATGAACCACTAACTAATCGGATGCTCTCTATATGTGCACATAAGATTTATCTAGCAGATCTTGTGTCGTATTTGACTTGGATTTGCAACTGCATATGGCCTTGGGAACCCAACTTCAGTGTTGGAGTTGAATATAGGATTCAAATTTGGATCTGATTCATTGACTAAAGCTTTAAAATCCACCGACTCGAAAAGTATTTGAAACCGAATTCAGTTCCTTTCTTGGATTTGATCAATAGTAGACAATAAGCGTATACTGTAGTACAAGGACTTAACCAACCAACCTGAGTAAGGTTTGATTGAGGATTCAGTACTAGACCAAAGTTTTCAGAAACTACATTCGGAAACGAATTGGGTTCTTATTGGTGATATCGTTTAACCTTTTGATTTTGAAATGAGGCCAGTTTTTAAGTTTGTTTATTCATTTCGATCATATCTTTATACACACACACACACACACACACACACACACACACACACATATATATATATATATATATATATATATATATATATATATTTTCAAGTTTGGTTCTCAAACTTGACTAATTTGTATGAATTCAAAATCCAGTTCTTTCAGGATTTCACTAATTTGTGGTACTATAACGTTCGTATATATTATCAAGCAAAAAACTTATATTTTCTTAACGTTAATGAATCGAAAATCTAGTTTCAATTAGAGGAGATCACTAATCAAGATTGCATTCGAGTAGAATTCAGAATCGAGTCCAATACACAACTTTTTACAGTCGGATCTTGGATCGGTGCGGTGTTGAATGGTGAATGCACGTATATTGGCAAGGTTTGTCATGGATGCATACACACAATCATCTTTCTTCAAAATGTAATGAAGCAACCACTAACCTCCATCATCTTGACAGGTGCCCCTTCTCTATAAATTTCAGGATTATTGGAGAAATACCTATCCCCTCTGCAAATAGTAGTGTCATTTGGTTGAAGGTCAGAACACTCGAAAGAAGAACCACGCTTGAAGCCATGGCTTGCCCTCAACAGCTTTCGCTCAAGTTTCAACAGGACCAACTGCATCAGTACTCTTTGTTTGAGTTGTGATTAAATATGCACGTTTCTAAATGAAAACAATGGAGGCGAGTTTGGATTTCCATGCTGTCCAAGGAAATGATATATATCTCATTGAAAACATAAAATAGAGGTGATTTATCACGAGGGCAGTAGTCCACCTTTCAGGGTTCTCGGCTTGCGTGTCGTAGACTACAAGTTCCACTCTTAGGGCATGTATATCTGGCTTTACCCTCCGATTATTAAAAATTATTTAAAAAAAAAGATATGCTTTTCACAGGTTGCATGATGGTGTCTTATTAATATATAAATAGAGTATTTATACAAATCATACATATGTAAATACATGAGTTTTAGGAACCTGATAGTGTTAGTAAGTTTGATATTAAAAAAGAAGTTCAACCTAACATATACACCCACATATGCATCCTCTGCGAGTCAAACTCCCATCAACAGCAACAGCACTAAGACACCCTGTCGTTGAGCTGTTTTGGGATGAAAACTGTTGAACTGTTAGTATGTGATACAGGATACTGGAAATCATGTAGTCATTTGATGGGATCGATGTAGTCTCATGGCGTAGTCATGACATCTACTAAACAAACTTGAGATTTATGTAGCTCGGCGGTTGGGAGGTTAACTCTTTGGAAAAGGTCAGGAGTTCAATAACCAGTGTGCATCTGGTAGGGGTCTGCTCCACCCTGCTTGCCTTTCACTTTCTTTCTTTCTTTACTTCCCCATTTCTTCCTTTTCCTGCGTCGTTGGCGTCGTTATTGTCCTGGTTGATCGATCGCAGATATACGAAAAGATCCTTCTGATTAGTTGTAGGGTAACGATTTTCTTGACCGAGAGAGATGTTGGAACTCTTCCTTTTGGGATGCACCGGAGTGGTGGTGTTCCTCCACGGTGCCAATTTCTTCTTCCGTCATTTCTCCAATCACGTCGCCGTTCGAGCCATCAGGTAAGATTTTTTGTTCTTTTTTGGTTGACTGTTCGAGTTTCAATCCAATTCCCCTTTTTGGGTATTTGTTTTCGTTGGTTTCAATGGCTAGAATTGGGTGAACGCTTTCTTGTCGAGATTGTTACCCTCCTTCCTGTGGTTTCGTGAGATGATTCTACTTAGTGAATTTTCGATTCGTTTGAGAAATGAGAGTCGAGTTTTGGGTTCTTCTTGACTTGTTTGAATCGATCTCTCGTTTTCCTATTTCTTGGCCTCTGTGCTCTACTTTTATCAATAATTTCAATAGTGCTTGTCTCCACGAGTTCAGCCGCATTATCAAGGTGGTATTGTCTTTGGCATTGGAAGTGAACTCATCATTAAGATCAAGACAACTTGTGAATAAGAGTGGTAGGTTTTGCTCAGTGACTGCCTGGATGCTTGTAATGATAGCACCTTATGTTTTATTCTGTAACATGGGAATTGAGTTTAATATACCTAGTTTTGTAGAGTGTTCAGATTAAATGTAACAAGCACCAAGATTGCCCAGCCAAGCTCTCGATGTGGTTATTGATAGGTAGTCAAAGCCATAGAATGATATTTAACTTCAGCGAAAGATCAGAAAACAAGGGGGTTGCTTTTCAATTCCCCATGAGGTAGCTAAATGCACATGGATCCTCTGAATTACTAAGAGGGCCCCTTTTCCAACACTAGTTGCAGAGCCTCTTTGATGGACAGAAATTGGATATGAGTTTCTTTATCGAAGTTGCCATTTAAGAAGCAAGTTTTGTCAACACTGTTACATTAATTGGAAAGGGAAATCACCACAGGCAAGGACGATAGGTAGCTTGCTGAAAACTGTGACAGTTATTAGCGAAGTTGTCATAATCTAGAGGCCTTTATGTTTGAGGAAAGCTTTCCACTATCTGCCAATACTTGTCATATTCCAGGCTAGCATCTCTTGAGTGCTTCAACTTAAATACCTATTTGGAGATAATGCTGATTGTAAAGATAGAGAGACCTTATGGTCCATTGCAAAACTTTATGAAGAATGCTTGGTGACTAGTTTTTCCTGGAAGGGGATGATTGAGTAGAAAGCAATGTGGAAAAGTGTAAGACGTAAGGTGGAACAAAACGATAAGTGTCATAGACAGTGGTGATCAGCAGGCTTGTTTATGATGTGGTTGATTGATTAGGTGGGTATCCGTATAGGATGCAATAGCGGTGCATCTCACCATGTTTACATTTACATTTTGGGTTTTAGTGGCCTTGTCTATGTTGGATGATATTTAAAACTTGAGAGAGATGTTCAGTTGATGATCCTATGTACAAGATCCAACGACATAACATTCGTGATTTATAGAGGACTATTTTTGTCTTCTTTTAAATTTGGTCTGCTTTATTCATTTACGGAAAGCTCAATGATGGGTTTTTGTTCTTTCAATGCAATCAAATAACCCATTCAGTCTTGCAATACGCTTTTCATGTTTTGTCATCTACCCATCCCTTTGCATGCTTCACAAACGTGTTTGTGTATATGGTTGAGTAGGAGTTATCTTCTTTCAGAATGCTGCATTTGCACATGGAGAAAGAGGAAGTGATGATTTGGTTGTTGCTTAAATATCGTATCTCAATGTTTTGGGACTCTCTAGCAATCTCAGCCTAGATGTTGTCGGGAGGTCCTCATGATAGCACAGTCCCTTGGCAGTTATTACTAATCTCATGCCTGTCTTTCTCTTCAAGATAATGATCATCCCTGCAGGGGGACCAGCCGTGAACCTTACATGTTGTTCACGTTTAGTATCATTTATTCTGCTCCTTTCCAAGATACAAATGCCAGCTATGAGAACCATGCCTAGATGAAATGTGAGATGGAATAGGGAGAGGCTCATTAGTTTGCGACTTCTACTTTCAATGATGGTGGGTTATTGTCATTGTCAGCCATGTCTGAAGTCATTTAACAGATGCTGTGCTGGAGCCTCTTCATGGTTCTTTGGTACCGCATGATGGTTACATGCGAGGGAGAAACGGAAATTTTGTATATGATTATTACAAGGCCTGAAGTATAATTCTTATACTTCCGTTTTGGATTGTCGAGCTAGGGTGAGGTAGATCTCTATCAGATGCACACCCAGGGATTTAATTCCTAACCCTATGGTTGGAGACTCGAAATCCTTGGCCAGGTATGGGACTCTCAAGCTGTTAATGAAGCAGGTACCTTTGGACAATAAGGAGGCAAACTTGTACATTACGATGCAATGTGATAGAGGTATCGATCTCTTTGGATTTGAAGGGTCTTGGAATTCACAAACCCAAGTTTGGATAACTATTCCAAAAGGTACCAACAACTAGTGATGGAATAAGGATTACTCTTGTTTTTCTCTCTTACATATTTTTTTTAGACTGCTCAACCTCCTAAAGTAGTGACCCTGACAGAAGATTGCTCAACAGCAGGCCTGTAGTTGGTCGATCTGAATGAAGACTACTTAAGTTATGATGGTTGGATTGGTTCTCCTTTCTTAATGCCTTTAACCGGTCAGCCTGTAGCCTATGCAAAGCAAGCCTAGTTTTCCAATCCACGGCTTACCCTTTGACACTAAGGAGATGATGACCCTGATTTGGATATGATGGTGAAGTCTTGCCCGATCAAATTAAAGCAAAATCAAATTTACTTCCACCACTGAAAACACTTGAATGTCTAGGTTGCGCAAACATTATTGTTTACTCTGGGCCTACTGAAGATTAATGAATAGCTGGAGTCAAAGCTTGGTTATTGAGGTCTGTAAGAAAATTGTATGAGGAACCCATGCAGTCTAGCTTGTCACCCATGTGACACGAACGCTTACAGGGGTAAATGTATTACTGAAACAAAAAAAGGAAAAGAAAAAAAAGGTGGCGACCACTACATCCTGTTGTGTTTGGTTGGTTCAGGTGCGTATCTGCATAACCAGACAATCATGCAATCTAGCATCCAGAGCTGCTGCAACCTGTGGTGTTCTAATCTGTCATCCGTTTTAGAAGGAAACTACTTCAAGTTTGAAATTTTTCTAACCAAAATTGTCTCATTGTTCTATGCTTTGCTAATACCTTTGTAAAAACAATTCGAAATTGTTGAGATCTATATGTTTTCACATTATTGAGCAACTTGATTTCAGCTTACCATAAATTAGCTTATATGCACTTCGTGATGGGGTCAGCCCAAACAAGCTGACAAGCTGGATATAAAGAGGAACTTGAGTTGGCGAAAGAGCCATGAACAACCATGTTTGGTTCATTCTTTATGAGCCCTAAGGTTGTGTCGCCACCGAGCAAAAGCCATTGAGGGTCAACTTATCTTTCATGTAACTGCATTTGTTTGTTTGTTACTAATATATGATTGTGTTATACAGAACCAGTGACTTTTTCAATGTAACCTTTTTTATTTTTTGCTGAGATGTTCTTCTCTCTTCATTTGGTTGCAGTTTTCTTGGATTTGGGGGATGGTAGATAATGAGAATACAATCCATCTTTTCGCTTGGCTCAAAGACTCAGACTCCATCTGGTGGCTCGTGAAATTGTACAGTAGCATACATGCAGAATAAGGGGTACATCTGTGGATGGCTCTGGAGCGTGAATTGGTTTTGTTAGTTTTATAAGCATAATTTTGTAAGTTTTCAGAAAAGGTTGACAACAATAAAATTGTTGAGCACAGTCCTTTTTTTCTATATCTTCTTTGCTTTCCCTCCATGCTACTATGTGTGGCCTTGTCGTAATGTGTGTGTGTGTGTGCATGCATGCGTGAGAGAGAAGTAGAGTCCTCATCATACTGATAAGGGGAGTGGGTGTTATGTTCCATGACCAAAATTGGGGTGAATTATTGCTTATATTAAGTGATGGGTATTCAAGGTGGATTATTGCTTTTATTGGAGGTGCTGAGCTGCCTTCAAGGAAAGACTTAGAGCTAAACTCAGACCAAGGATGATGATGAAATATTTTCAGGCTTCCATTAATCTTCCTCGGATATCTAGTTGGAAGATTAACATGAAGACGATTTTCGTGAAAAATCAAAGAACAATATCACATGCTTGAAAATCAAATACATAAAAAAAAATTACATAAAACGAGCACAACTCCACTTTTCCAATGGAAGTACATAAATGATTTAAGAATCTTGGGTACACCAACCAAGCTCATGTTTGACACGAAGAGCTATATCCTTAATGAGCAAATTAGATAAGAAAGAAGATGCTTAGCTTCACTTATTTGAAGCCCTTCTATAGCAGCTTCTTACCTATTGCATGGATGAGCCATGACTTTGCACTCATCTTGGTAAGTTATATATGGCAGAACAGATATTAGGGCTCCCCTTCAACTCACTGTTGTGCTTAATGAGAAACTAAAGGTATTTGAAATGAAGACAATGAAGATTAGGGCTTCCAAATAAGAAGAGCAATCTGTTGGGTTAACATTGAGCTCATGGTGGCAGGTCTCATTAACCTAAGGAGATGATCTGACTAAGTTTCGATTCAAAGTAAGACAGCTAGTGCCAGATCCATCTGAAAATGGTCTATTTGAACCAATCCCCTTGTCATAGGTTAAGAATCCTGTCATTTGACATATGATGCTACATAGCTGATCAACTGCATTTTACTATGATGCAACCAGGTACGGCCCATGTTCCGTCTCAAAAGGGACTGCAAAACCAGCTACGGTCAGCACATAATATGGGCCTTGAGTTCAGATCAATACTTAGCATGGATTACATTGAGTAACCAAGGCCAAACACGGCACAAGATGGAAACCCCTAGCGTGATTTGCACGTTTGACCCTTCTATTGGGCTATTGGCCTTACAATCTAGCCACCTCCTCCAATACTCATACAGAAGTAACAAGATGGTTGCTTCTTACATGAAAATGAAGATGGATGTTAAACTTTCGAAGTGAACACAACCAAGAAGCAACAGTTACAGTCATCCTCATAATATAAGAGCGAGCCTACGATAATTAAATATGCTTGTATATAACTGTGATAAACAGTTCCTCTGTACAATGAAAAAGCAAATGGAGTCCAAAGATTTACATGAATAAAATATGACCAATACAATACTTGGAATCAATTGCCACACCCATAAGACAGGGTTATCCTCTTTCTATAAGTATAGAACTAAGGAAATGATCAAGGAAAGTTGTTCAGCAGCGGCTTCAGCATGCAAGAAGCTACTATGCCTAACTACTATCGTTGTTTTTTCCACTTGTTGACATAAGTAAGGAATGAAGGCAATGGATTGTTCTTCTTTGGTGGCATGCATACACGAACTGATCTCCTCAAAACAGAAGTATCTGCTTTAACACATTCAGCCATTTCTTTGGACCTACTCTGCATTGCAGAACTGTAAAACAGCATAAAATTGAGGGTATATGCTGACAGTTATTAAAGAAATGTTACAACATCCGCTAATTATGGTAAAACCATGCCTATCTCTTCAATATGAGAATTATATTTACTTAGTGGCCAAGCGTAAGTTAATGGAAGTAAGCATCGTGATCTATAGTCTTCCTATCCCAACTGTCATGAATTGCTTATCTGCATCTCTCACGGGAGTATTATTAAGTTTACCGCTGAGCCCATAAAGCTCATGTCCATGCATTTGGGCAGCACAACCAGCAGCAGGTGCAGTAGGTACACCAGCGACCAACAGGACTTGGAACAACTTTTTTGTTATGGAGAGACCAGCAGAATGACAAATTCATGCAGCATTCAACATTTACTCAGTTAACATGACAAGGTTAGTAGAAAATTGAATCAGAACAGAAGCGTTTCTTGAACTGATGTCAGCATTCATACCAGCAGGCAAAAATAAGCAGAATCTAGAGTGACAGATTGCAATCCGACCATGCATGGAGAGAACTTAAGAATTATTAATCATGAACAGCACGAAGCATACCATATCTTTTCATACTGTCGATCTAGCTGTGCTTTTAGATCCAGTTCTCTCTCATCTTTGGGATTCAATGATGCCATTAGCCCAACAAGCTGAAAAAGAGGAGTAGGAGTAGGTGTAGGTGCACAGGAAAGCAAAAAATGTTCCAACAAGGGTTAGCTAGCAGCCTACCTCTTCCTTGGATGAGTAGAAGCCCCAGCGCTCATGGTCTCCGCTCTCAACAAAGATCCTGCCTTCTCTTCTGAAAAACCAGTATACATTGTAGTCTCGATCCTTCCCGAGGGAATTTGTCCTAATAAAAAGTTTTTCTATCTCCTTGTCAAAATGTTGTTGCTGTAAGGTGACAAGTCATTCAACTGTTAAAAGGTTCTTCTATCGAGGATCCAAAAACTTGTAAATAACCAGGAGACAGAGCAAGCTTTCTTTCCTTGAGTCATTAATTTGGCATCACGCACACACCGATACACTCGATGCAACATGGCACACCACATTACTGTTAAATCTGCTACATGAGTCACTATCATCACCACCATATTGTTTAATATGAGCAATATATAAATATTTCAATTTCTATTTTGTTAATTTAGTAAGACCGATCTGAAAATGATTAAGTTTTGCTTTCTTCTATGTAGTTTAGTTATTTCATATGCATATTTATGCAACACATTGTTTTATTATGTTACATAATGTTAATGATGTCTTAGAAAACATAAAATTTGATCTTGTTATAGCTCACATAGAAAATATCTTAGTTTTTTTACTTTGTTGTCTCTTGTATTATGTGCAACCGTTAAATGATTATTTAGTTAAAAGAAATCTTGTTCATGATTCCAAAACGCTAGTTTATGATTGAACATATTTTTCTGTTCCTAGTTCTCTAGCCTCATAAATCTACTTTGAAACAATTTTATACGTACATTTTATATTCAAATTTACTTTGTTTCTCATAATTATTTTAGTTTTACCTTTATAAAATTCTTATTTATTTATATTGATACATGTTTGTAAAAATTTGTTACATGACATTTTTGGCTGTTTCTTAACAGTTAATTGTATACTTTGAACTTTTAAGCTTTATTGATGGTTAACCACAATATCCTACAACATCACAACATTATATTAGGGTCGAGCATTTAGTTGTCCATTATCCACCTTTGAAAATATATGCTCAACCTACAACCAAAGCAGAGCACTGATGAATCATGAGCCAGCACTTTTTAGGTTACTCAAAACTACACGAGTAGTCCAATCAGCTGAAAGCCGGTTCTAGTATGTATCTGTCATGGTTTGGTTTTATAATATTGAAAAGAAAAGAAGTTCCAGGAACTCTACCCTCTTCTCTTTAAGCTTTCTCTCTCGTGCTTCTTGAGCTCTAGCAATCCTTTTCTCCCTTAGCTTCTTAAGCTCCTCACTCCTTTTCAACTCTCTTTCTCTCTGCATCGAGATCTTCTCTTCCTGCTTCCGTCTCATATTAATCCTTCTCGACGTGAGAACTTCAAGCCTATTATTCCTGAAAAAGGAATGTGTAAAAGCAGTCAGCCTAGAAATTAGGAACTACAAAACCAGAACCAACTATATCACACGGGTGTGGGTGTGGGTGCGGGATACGGCAAATTTCAAAAATTTTGGGTGTGGCGACACGGTTAGGGTATATAATATTATATATTATATATAATATTCAAGCTATAACAAGTGAGACATCAATTAACATAAGTATATGATAATAACAAGTACACAACTTTATATTAAAGCAAAATACATAAACGGTAAACAACTACTAATTTCATCATAATACACAAATCAATCTTCACTATCCGGACTCATTTATCCAAAAAGACCTCAACTTCAAAATCGATACCAAATTTTGAAGCGTGGAATATCCACACAAAAGAAAGTGAAGAAGGTTTGCGTTGAGATATTTTTCTATGTTCATCGACGGAGTTTTATGGGAGATAGTGGAACACAAGCTGAAAGAGCATTTTGGAAACTATGGTGAGGTAACTCAGGTGGTTATCATGGGAGATAAGGTCATGAGTTGACTAAGAGGCTTCGGTTTTATCGTCTTCACGGATTACTCCCTCTTTAATCGGGTTCTCCAGGATAAATACACGATAGACGGCAGAACCGTGAGTTACAAAAAAAAATTACATTTTTTTTTGCCGTACCGCACTGACACGGTGTCGGTGTCGGTGTCGCACCCATGTCGAGGTCGACACTCCACCTCTTAGAAGTGTCTGTGTGACTTAGCCTTACAAGAGTTTCTTTATGAGTAGGCAAATAAAAGTAGCATCTACATGAAAATGAAAACCAGCTGTTCATCAAAATGCACAAAATTTATGAGATATTAAAATATATGAATACTGATATAAGACAAGATGATCAATGTCAAGGCAGCGTACTTATCTGTGGGTTTTTCTCCATTCATCAGAAGCTCACTCATGTCAACTTTCTTTGACAGATCTTGGGTCTTCTCATCGTAAAGCATATTGTTGCTTCGGTCCAATCCATCATGCTGTTCAAAACTTCCACACTCACTATTCTTTTCATGCATTTCTTGTTTCAGTTTCTTTTCCTCTCTTTCCCTTCGTGATTCCTCAAGATCTTGAACACGCTTTGTAGAAACAAGAGCCTGCTGTTGCTCAATATACTCATCCAGTTGCCCTCTAACCACATCCGTTGTCACAGCAAATGATACCAATTCACTTAAAATACTTAACTTGATGCGGACATCAAGATTATGGTATTGTACCTTCTTCAGTTTCGCTAAATGCTTAGCAACATCAGTCGAACTTTCCTTCTCAAAGAAAATGCACAGATGGTTCACCCAATTGTCTGATGTGATCTGATCCGTCAAGGACAAATCCATCATTACAAAACAACTTGTCAAACAAAAAATAGAAATAAAAAATAAACAATGTATTCACATATGTTCGAGCTCTGAGCTTGTAAAGTCAACTGGCAATGATGAGAAAATTGCGAAGTACAACAACCAAGATACATAACAATGAAAAGGAAAACAACAAAGGCAATAAGTACCTTCAGAGCTTTCCGTTTTCCTTCAGTTGAACCTGAATCGTTGACATCTCTATTGATTACACTAAGGATTGATCTATGCGTCTCCACGATTAGCTCCAAGTCACCAGCATTGTAGAGAACAGCATTTTCAAAGTCTTCAAGAGAGAAGGGTGACAATCTCAAAAGCTTGCAGAAGGAAGAGCAGAAATCCCAAACCATTATAAGGTTCCCCACACATTCCATGGGTACAGAAAATTTGGTGGATGGAATAGGACGGTCGGCATAAATGGGATCGTCTGCAGCAGGGATTACTAAAAGATCATCGATGGGGTACAAAATCTTTTCCAATTTGAGATTCCCATCTTCTATACAGTATGTTGAGTCATCATCCAAGTGCATTGTGCCCTCCGTCAGTGGCTGAGGATCTGGATGAGCAAGATTTTTTTACTAAGCAAGTACAAGGATTAAATCAAAGTTATGTAAATTACATATGGAAGGTGAACGAGTAGCTAAATATATGCATATACCAAAGCATCACAAACAAAGATACATGCATGCACGTGTTCGGTTATTAGCTCAAGCCCACAGAATTGAAATGCAAACAATCGAAAGCCCCCAAAACTTGAAACGAAGAGAAAATCACCATGAATTGAACTCCATGGTTTTCCATCTTTGCAAGCTAAACAGCCATGACAAAGAAATCTTTCACATTACGAACAGTAAAATGCCAAAGTAGGCATACGAAAGAACACCAACGTGAACGAAATGGCCAAGAAAGGAAACGCTCGGTTCGACCTTCTACAACGCAAGTTTTGCCGACGGTAGCATCAAGAAATTGGCCGCCCGGAGGATCTCCCGGACAACTGCCGTTACCGCCAAAGTTCGAAGGCAGGAAAGTAATCGAGAGAACGTCGCCCCAAGCTCGCAAAAACTCGGGGAGACGTGCCTCCGCTTTAGGTTTCTGCATTTCTCGCGCGGTTTTCATTCCGCCGTCGACGATGATGGTTTCGTTATTTCGGCCTGTTCTAAAGACTGTTTGGACAATCCGCATGTTTGAAAAGGGTCGTTTTAGCCTCCTGCAATACCTTGTGCGAAATTAAATGCCAGGATCCGAGTCTTTTCATGCCCGAGACAATATAGACTCGGAATTCACGATCCGGCGCTTTGGATTTTTGGACCAAACTTCGGATCACAGGGGTTTGGGTTTACATTAGGTAAGTGTAAGAAGGGATAAATGTTACTACTTAGGCCAATTTTGTAGTAAGTTGTAGGCCCATATTAGACCATTTATGGTTAGTATTTTAATATTTTCAAATATTATTTCGCTACCAAAAAGTGCATTTTTTATAAAAAGAAAAGGAACTTACTTTTGTAAGTAAAATGTGATTAAAAATGTATTTTTTTGTGTCCTAATGTGAATTACTATTTCATAGAGGAAGAATCTTACTTCAATTTACATATGTGTATATGTTCATATATGTATTTATGTATGTGTGTGTCGTGTGTCTATGTGCATGTGTGAATGGGTCAGATATAAATATGCATCGACAGTATTCGGACCTCACTAAGAGCCCCAAAACAAATTGGATTCACTAGGCAGTTACCGATCATCCAGTTATCCCAGACCTAAAAATGGATTCAAGCTTGGATCGCAGATCGGACTAATGAATATGTTGATTTAGACATGGCCGGTTCCAGACCGGCCCAGTAGTTTCAATCGTAATCAAACCAGGCTAGGAACCGGTTAAGCCCAAAACTGGAGACCACTCCGTTTGGTTTCAGTATTTTTCTTAATTTTTTATATTTTTAAAATTATTTTAATAAAAGTACTGGTTCCGGACCCAAACCAAAATTAGTGGTTCCATATATGGATGTTCATGGGTCGGGGTAGGGATCAAAGTCTATGTTCCTATCCCCATTTCAAAACCATATTCCCATCCTCATCCCATCGATGGGGACCAAAAATGCCCCAGTCCCATCTCCGTATTCTCATAGATCCCTGTGGAGAACGTTGGAGAAAAGAGATATGTTGAAAGTAAAATGTATCTAAATTTTAACATATTATTACGGATAAAATGTGAAGAATGACGGGATCAAATGTAAAGAATGACGATACAGCAATAACAACTAAGCCTTTTTTCATACTAGACGGGGTCGGCTAAATGTAAAGAATGACGGTGAGTTCACAAATTCAAAAAAGAGTTGACACTTTCTTTTCTTTTCTCTTATAGTTTATTTTATTTTAGGATGGCGTAATTTTTTAGACAGGGACTTGCTATCCTCATCCCCACCCCAATTTCATTAGGGATTTCCTTGCTCTTCTCATCCCCGTTTCCACTTCCCAAATCCACCCCGTTCAGGGCTAGTCCCCGCGGTAAACGAAGGATCCCCTCTCCATGAACATCCTTAGTTCCAAAACTGTAACTAGAACCTGCTTCAAACCGCGGGTTTTGGTTTACCTAGAATTGAACATGTGTATGTCAACGCTTTTTCTTGTCACAGTTCTTGAGCGATTAATTTGATGCTATGAATTTAACATTTTAGGAATGTGCTGCAATTGATGATACAATATCTTTACATACAAATATCATAACTCTTTGCTCTTTTTAGCATAGATTTTCATTTAATTGGTGATTTTTTATTGCCAAATTTGTGGATATTCTCACTTAAACTTGCCAGCAGGCCTCGTTTTGGTCACCTACCTCTTTTGGCATATAAAATTCCAGGGCTTGCAATTTCTGACACTCTGCTTAGATATGAGCCGTCCCAGATCCAAATACATCAGTCTGTCATTATGGGTCTGATCCAGATAATTAGTGGATATATTCTTTTGTTTACCAAACCAGAACCTAGAGAGTTGGAAATGGATCGGGAAAAAATAAAACCCAACACTACAATTTTGTATATGACATGTATGTAAATAGAATTCGTATGAATAATATCATATGTAAATTAAATCATTAACACATGATATCATGAGTGTATTATAACAAATCACAAGTGATTTTTAAATTTATTTTTTATAGTTTTCATCACTAATCAATTAGAAACTTAAGATTTCAATCACTAATCAAAGAAAAATATCGTAATCGACAACATTGAATTTTTATACTGATCATAAACCATTTGTCTTACATTGATTAACGATGAAACTTGAGTATTATTAGGTATACGTGTTCGATTTTGTGCAAAGGAGAATCAGCAGTTTCGAGTTACCTGAAATTCAGAACCGAAACTGAATCTAGTTTCGGAATCAGCTCAGAACCGTTTCAAATTGGAGTCAAACTTTCCACCAACTGGGACGGTAAGAAAAGTTCAGTTGTTTGTGATAATGGGTTCTAAAAAGATATTTAAAACTTAGTTAAAGGTGATTTAAAACTGTTGGTTTCAGTTCTGATTTCAGACCATTATGAACCATAATCGAACTAAGAGTTCCCGGTTATGGTTTCTAGATCGGTTCGACCGGCTGGTTCTGTCGGTGGTGTGATTTCGGTTCGAATTGATGGACCGGTTCCGAACCGGTTATATCTCACATACGTACAATACGATGAGGCGAAACGACATTGGTGTCGAATATCGGATTAGACTAAGGATGTGGGCATATCAAGCGTCCATTGGGTTATTCTGAAGTGACGCTTATAATTTATTTCATGGATTTCAATTGTGATATTTATGATCGTTATGTTGATTTACTCCTTACGGCGTTTTGGTTTAGATACCCTTTATATCGATGATTTGGAAACGATGCTCGATGAGGGTATGATAATGTCTTTCAATGCAGAAATTGAGGATGGCAGCAGCATCGAGGAGGTATGAACGGATTTTTCTTTACAAATTCACCACATTTTCCCTTCTTTCTCGGGCGGAAGGTTTACGATGATGGCTGCCGGATTTCGGGAGCGCGAGGGTGGATGAACGGACACGAGGTTCCCACACAGGGGCTTGCACAGACGAATGTAGTATTTTTCTGTTTCTCTCTTTATTTTCGGTATATATTCTATCTGTGTGTGCTTGCCTTTGTAGGCGCTCCTCCATTCGTCATGCTTATCGGCCTGTGACTTCCTTCGTCCGTGAGCTGTAACGGACGACCGTTACTGGATTTGGCCCTATCCTCAGGTAACGGCGGGACTGGCTCGAGCCGAGAATGGCCACAACCTTGTAACATTTCGAGCAAAGTGTATCAACATACTGGTTTTCCTCCCACTTTTAGGGGTTTTTTCCTAGTTATGTTGATTCTTGATTACTATTATAATCAGAACCTATTATGCGGTTATTTCCCTACACAACAAATCATCCGTTGTATGGTTATTTACCTATACAACAATTGTATATCCGTTGTATGGTTGTTTGCCTATACAATAAATCAAACATATCTCAAACCCATATTTCTAACATGTTTTGAGAAGAGTTACTCTATTATGCCTTTTGTTAAGGGGTCTGCCAACATGTCTTCCGTTGGCACGTATGAGATGGATATTTCCTTTCTCATAACCATATCATGAACATAGTGGTATTTTACCATTATATGCTTGCTTTTCGAGCAATCTGCTCTACTCTTAATAAGAGTAATTGCTGCATTGTTATCGCAATAAATAACCACCGGATCGTCCGTTATCTCGAGCTTCAAATCTCGTATAAAGCGGCTTACCTAGACAACACTTGTTGCAGTTATACAACAAGCAACATACTCAGCTTCCTCTGTATGCAACGCTACACAGCCCTGTTTCTTGCATGCCCAAGAAACTGCACTACCTACAAATAAAAATATTTAACTTGAGGTTGATTTGCTGTCATCTTCGCTCCTAGCAAAGTCAGCATCTGAGTATCCTACCACTTTCAGTTCATTTGCTTGAAAGCACAGTTTCAAGTCCTTTGTTCCTTTCAGATATCTTAGAATCCTTTTTACGACTATCCAATACTGCCAACCAGGATTACTTTGATATCGATTGACAAGACCAACAACAAAGTTGATATCAGGCCTTGTACATAATATAATATACATCAAGCTGCCAATAACTTGTGCATAAGGAACATTAGGCTTATCGTCTCGTTCACTGTGACAATCAGCCTTAATCAATTTCACCCCTTTTGCAACATGTGTATCTGTAGACTTGCATTAACCCATTTTAAACTTCTTAAGGATATAATCTATATATCTCTCTTGACTCAGGCATAAGAGTCTATATCCTCTATCTCGAGAGATCTTTATACCCATGATATGGATGCTTCCCCCATATCCTTCATTTTGAACTTGGAGTTCAACCATGACTTAGTTTTGACAATCATCTCATTGTCGTTTCCAGTCAACAATATGTCATCTACATACAATAATAAGATGACAAAGTGGCTCCCACTGTTCCAGACATATACACAGTGATCAACTTTGTTAATGGTATTTTGAAAGGTGAAATACCATTGACGAGGTGACTGTTTCAAGCCATATAGTGATTTTTTCAACCTATATACTTTATCTTCTTGGCTTTCAACCACAAATCCTTTGGGTTGCTGCATGTATATGATTTCTAATAAATCACCATTTAGAAAGGCTGTCTTTACATCTAACTGATGTAAATCCAAATCATAGTATACAGATATTGCTAGGATTATTCGTATGGATGCAAATTTCGCAACTGGGGAATATGTCTCAACATAATCTATCCCCTCTTTTTGCGAAAAACCCTTTGCAACCAACCTCACTTTAAACTTGTCGATTGTACCATTGACCTTGTATTTCTTTCTTAGAACCCATTTACAACCTATAGCTTTCCTTTCTTTTGGCAAATCAGCCAATTCCCAGACTTGGTTTTTCTCAATGGATTCAATTTTCTCATCCATGGCTTTCTCCCAGTCTTTTGCTTCCGATGAGTTCATTGCTTGGTGATAAGTCAAGTTATCAGTCAACTCATCTAAATCTACCGAATTACAAACTTCTTCTGCAAGATAAGTGTGATAATCCTTTAAGTAGGAGGGAGTGACTCTTGGCCTCTTATATCCACTTAAGGTATCGGTAGTTTCACGAAGACGTTCTATGGGCTTAAAAGATGATTGGTCTAAATCTACCAAATCATCAACACATTCCTCATTGTTTTCCAGAATGTCATTCTTAGTATCTTCTAAGAATTCAACCTCTCTGCTTTCAATGAGTCCGTGGTATTTATGATAAAACCGATATCCTCTTCAACCTTTTGGATATCCAATAAATATACACCTCAAGATCTCTAGACTGATAAAGGATCTTGACATGTGCAATCGATCTCCACCTCTTCAGATGACCTAGGTTGATTTTTCTTCCAAACCACATCTAATATGGTGTAGTGAATACAGCTTTACACGGTACTCTGTTGAGAACGTAAACAGCTGTACTTACTGCTTCTCCCCAAAATATCCTTGAAAGAGAGGCATCAATCAACATATACCTTTTCATGTTCAACAAGGTTCTATTGTATCTTTCAGCTACACCATTTTGCTGAGGTGTCCTGGGTATTGTATTTTGTTTAGCAATACCAAAGTCTTTACAAAATTCTAAGAATTCTACCGAGGTATACTCACCTCCTCTGTCTGATCTCAAGACTTTGATAAAATACCCTAATTGATTTTATACTTCTTGCTTAAATTTTTTGAAAGCATCAAGTACCTCTGATTTATATGACAAAAGATATATATATACATATATCTAGAGTAATCATTGATAAAGGTTATAAAGTAACACTTTCCTCGATGTGTCTTTACTCTAAAATGTCCACAAAAATCTGTGTGAATAATTTCTAATAGGGTTGTTGCCCTTGTTATTTCCTTGGGAAATAATTTCCTTGTCATTTTTCCTTGTATGCAAGCTTCACACTTGTTGAAAGTCTTTTTCTCAAATCCAGGCAATAAGTCAAAGTTGAATAATTTCCTCAACTTTTCTAGACTTATATGCCCTAGGCGTTTATGCCACATATTCACATCAACAAAAAATGCACTCAAGTCTCAATATAAGCAGAAGATGGATGACTTTCATTATTAGTTAACTTGAACAGTTCTTGTTCTACATCAAATTCACCTGAGAATAAGATTCTCCCATGTTTGCCCACAGTCACCTTATTAGGTATAAACCTAACTTCAAAACCCTTCTTAACTAAGGGAGGGACCGAGACCATATTGCGCCTTAGAGATGGTACAATTAACACATCGGTCAGTTTAATTGGTTTGCCTTGTACAAATATCCTAAAGGATCCAATACCCAGAACATCTGAGAAAGTATTCTTTCAATTATACACACGATGTTCTCCGAGTTGATATTCCTTTAGGTCAATTGCCCATTCCTTGGTCTTTGAGATATGTCTTGTAGCTCACGAGTCTATCCACCAACCTCCAACTGGGCGGTCCAAGTATATATATTCTAAAATTATGTAGATTATATCCTGCTTCTCCGACTGTCCGTGCTGTGAGTTGTTTCCTCCGCCTTTCTTGTTGCGGCAGTCCTTTTTGTAGTGTCTCATCTTTGTACAGTATAAACACTTGATCCAAGGAAGCGGTTTCTAGTGATTTCTTAAAACTTTGACCGCCTTTCTTATTATTCTTGCAAAACCTTTTATTTGATTTCTTTTTCTAGTTGGATTTGGAGCTAGAAGCTAGCTCATCCTGGACCACTAGCAATTTCTCCTTTTTGTTTTTGAGCATATGTTCTTGCTCTATTGATAGTTTTAGGGGCAACTCAGAAAGGTTGATTTTAGGCCCTAATCTTAGGGCAGTGGTGACCATGTTTCATGATGGAGGTAGACTATTTAGAATGGTTGATATCTGCATCGGTTCGGGATGACTGATTTTGCTACGGCTAAGTCTCTAGCCATCACTAGTATGTGATTTACATGCTCTACTACATTTTCTCTTTCTTTCATTCTGAAGGAGTTATATCTCTGTCGTAGTAACTGTACATGTAATTTTGTAGTGGTACCATACTTGGCTGTTAGTGAGTCAAATAGCTCTTTCGCGGTCTCATATTCTTCAAAGACCCTAATCAGGTCATCCTCCACGTAGGTTAACATGATTGTTCTTGCTATGGTATCGACCTTTAGAAATGTTTTATACATTTCTATTTATTGCTGACTTGCGTCTAGCGGTGGATGACACACTGTTTCTTTTAAGACATACTCTAGACCTTCTAGTATTAGAGCTAGCGTAATTCTTCTCTTCCAAGTCTAGAAGTTCAGATCGTTTAACTTTTCTGTTTTTGCGAGTTCGGACACACATATCCTAGAACTCATTTTTATATGTTTGTCAAAAATAATAATCAAGCAGTCTAAAAGAAAATAAAAAAGAAAAACACACAGAGCAAGAGACATGTTAAGTGATGCATAATATGAAGCAGGAAAAAGAAAAATTTTCTAAGGGTTTTTCTGCCTCTAAACTCCTAAAAAGGATACAAAGGAATAAATCTGTAATTTTATCTATTTGTCCTCTTTTATAATTTTATAAAAATCATGAGAAAAAACTTGTAAAATCACTACTGGTATTCCTGTAAAATTCGCAATTGATCGGGGTTAAAATCGTAATTTTAACTCTCAAGATGAATCTATAAATTTTTGAAAGAACAGGGGTAAACCTATCTTTTAACTGAGTGGCATAACTAAACTTATTCAAACCGGGTTGGATAAAATCGTAAAATGACAGCCCCCAATTTTTCTATAAATTTCCATCTTTTTACCGTGCAACTGCATAATACCCAAAAATGGTCAGGAGAAGTTTTGTCTTTTTTACTCAAACCCCGAGGCGGTTTTGCAAAACCGTTGGTTTTCTAGTCACGATTTTTCGAAACCGCAGTTTTCATTTTTTTTATCTGAAACGCTTAAAAGCGTTTTACAACTCTTTGGAAAGTTCCTAGTGAGAGAGAGAGAGTAACAGGGAGAGCCGGAGAGAGCTGTCGGAGGGCTGTTCTGGCCATTAGTCGGCTGTCAGCAGGTTCTTGGCTTCTTATCGGCCTTTCTTGCTTCGACTCGTTCCTTTTGCTTCAAGTTTTATGTTGGCCTGTGATTTGGGCTTCGGCTGTTTCGACCTGCCTCAATTTGTTTCTTTTGGCTTTTTGGCCGAGCCTGCTTCTGGTTTCTCCTTTCGCTGTCCCTACCGACTGCCTCCTTACCTGCTTTTGGGTTTTAGGCTTTTCTGGCTTGCCTTTTGCCGGCCTGCCTTTGGGCTTTGGCTGTTTCGGCCTGCCTCAGGACTTTTTGCCGATTACTGCATGCTCTCATCCAATATATATATTTTTTCTGTTTTTTTATTTTCTCTTTCTCTTTTACAGGGAACTAGGCTCTAATACCAATGTTGACAGTGCGTACCTTCTTTCTGAGGCTGAAGGTTTCTGATGATCGCTGCCGGATTCTGGGAACCCTTTATTGCCGATACAGGGACTTGCAGAGATGCAAGAAAAACGCAACGAAAAATGGCGAGGGTGGATGAATGGACACGAGGTTCCCACACAGGGGCTTGCACAGACGAATGTAGTATTTTTCTGTTTCTCTCTATATTTTCGGTATATATTCAGTGTCCGTATGTGCCTGCCTTTATAGGCAGGCGCTCTCCCATTCATCGTGCTTATCCGCCTGTGGCTTCCCTCGTCTGGGAGCTATAACGGACGGTCGTTACCGGAATCCGTTACTGAATCTGGCCCTATCTTGAGGTAACGGTTGGATGGCCAGTCCAGCCATTACCCGAGCCGAGAATGGCCACAACCTTGCAACAATGACTTTGGTGGAATTTTATGAAATACTGAATTTTGCAGTACTTGTTTCCAAAGTACTCCTTATATCATGATATTAGTTAACTCCCACACATGAGTATATATTTTCTGTGTTATTTTTAACGAACTGCTTTTGAATTATTGTTGGTTAAGCTGTTAGGGTTTGTCCTGTTTTTTTGTTTTATGCCTTCTTTGAATCAACAAAAGCATTCAATCTACCTTCTCACGAATAATTATGTAATAGAAACTCGGCAGAGGATGATGCTAAATGACATAATATTCTTGGATTCACATTTATTCTTCCTCCCATGGATGGGCTGGTGAATGAACAGAGCAGCTTGTAGTTTTTTGCTCAGTTCTGCTTGTCCTTGGCTCATTTCTCTTCAGTTAGTTAAGTCATATCAGCTGAACATGAATATGAACATGGTACGTTCAGCTCATCGAAGCTCATAAAATGACATTTTTTAAATTTTTATAAAAACCACACCCACAAGGTAAATGAATCAGCTGTCATGTCAAACATTTTGTGTGAGCTATAATTGTTTGTCTATTTAGCACTCTTGTTTTCCCTGTTATTGGAACTTTTATGTCTGTCATGTCAAGCATGAGAGCCTGATTGATTGTCTAACCATTGGAAATTTTGTTTTATGAGCTTGATTAATTGTCTGTCAGTGGAAGATCTGGATTATCAATTGTGTGCGCACTTTGTCCTTATTTAAACATGTTATGATTCCTTTGGAGCAGGTGGCAGAATAACTTATAACTGTGCACAAATGATTCCTTCAAGGAAATTTTCAGACGCTGTTCAAGTTGAGAAGTTCTAGCAGTCAAGGCCATGGTGTGTCCAAAAGTAGACAGGTAAAATTTGAATTCTTTCTTATATCAATCTTGTCAGAGTAGTCACTTCTTGAAAGCTGACTAGATTACAACGCTTCCAAAAGAAAGAACCTTGTACCTCAATAGAGGTTATGAAGGTGATGTGTTATTTTTTTCAAATGTTTTATTGTGTTTGGTTACTTTTCTGTTCCTTGTGGTTGTTCGTATGAACATACATGTGAAGGTATTATTTTCTTAAACTTCTCACCTCCCAGATCTTAATTTGTTCTGCAGGAGATTTACTTGGAAACTGCAATCTACTGTACTAAGTAATGTACATATAGCATGGACTACATATTGTAGTTGGTTAGTCTTAAGGAAAGATGGTGTAGTTGATAGTGTTGGTTCCTTTAATTTCTCATAGAAGCAGTATTCTTTAAGAGTTTGTTTATGGATGCATGAGCTTGCTTAAAAAAAGAGGAGAGTGCCAGTAGACAGACCGAAGAGCTTAGGTCTTTCAGACCCAAAAACTTACATTTTTTATGAAGTTTCAAACAAAGCACGAAGGGAGATGTTTTTACTATCCAGATCAGTTGCTCAATTGTTTTAGATGTTCTTATCATAGATTTATCGGTAATCTCTGGTGGGTGCTGGATAACTGGGAAATTAGTTTATATTTGTGCCTTGTATTCAGTAGAGGGGATTTCTCATGCAGTTCAAAGAATCTATTCCAGTGCTAAAAGATGACGCATGTTTGAGCTTTCATTTATCGTCACTGTTAAATATTACAGCGATACGCTTTTGGTGCTCCAGGTTGTTGATGAAACTGTGGATGACAGTGCAGACGGGGATGATAACCCATCTTTAGAAATGGGAATGGATATCAGTATGCAAGATGAAACAAAAGTAGCTGTAGATGGATCATCTGTCACCATTCCAAGTCCAGAGATCAGGGTTCGTAAAACATCTGATTCTTGTAAATTTTCTTCTGATTTTATGCTTACATTGTTCACTATTATGGAGTTGATGCATGATTTATACATGTAATTGTGCTTATGCATGCGATCTCTGTGACTTTATTGTTTGATCCCCATCAATGATACATATAAAATTATAAATATATTGATCAAAAGTGAACAATGTGTAACTTAAGCTCTCTTGGTTTTCTAGTTATGATTGTTACATTGATAGCATACTTTAGCGATGTCTGCAACTGTGATATGGTTTTTCTCTACCTGTAACAAATCGTAGATTGTTATATTTATTTCTAAGAATCCACCACATTTATGTCCTGATCAAGTTATCGAGATGACACTGTAAGCAAGTGAATAGGAGCTCAATACTGATCCCATTAGGGCGAGAAACCTTTCATTGTTCGTCATTTGGTCCCAAATGAGTGACTGCTTAAAGGTGTGGATGAAACAAAAAATAATATGAAATCTACTGCCGTAGTGGGGGGATGCAGGATTAGAACCAAACAAGAAAGGAGGGTAAAGCAGGATGCCCCTAGCTTGACACCATCTAAGGTTCTCAAGGAACAATCTCCCTGGTGGGTTTATCCTTCCACTGCTGAGCGTCTTCTTGGATATAGCGTCCTTGAGCACCCCTCTTTCCACAGGTTAAGCTTTTTTTACAGGTGTGTCGTTAGGCTATCTTCAGCTTTTGATCGAGGCGTACAGGCACTTGCCTTATTTCTTTTCAGAGTGTCATCTACATTTCTTTACATTACTGTTGATTCCTATTTATTAAAATCTCCGACAGTTGCATTATTTATACAATTTATAGACGATTAACTAGACGATGATATGTTGCCTGAACCCTGCCTCAGCTGCTAGGAGGGCTGGCATCTAGGCCTTCCCAAGGTTTTTCTTTTCCTGTAAAATGTGGACTTTAGTGGCATTTCTGCTCCTTGAGATGTTTTAGGTGTTTCATTTTGTCTTCTTAAGGCTGTTTCGTGAGAATCTTATGACAAAATGACTACTTTTACTGCTAATTTTTGTTTAGTCGAACAACTTATCTGGTAGAGGAGGTCATGAACTTGCTCTCTGTATTGACATGAATCAACTTATTGCAGATCCAAAACAGAGGTAATGACCTTGATAAGAGCCACAACCATGCATCGGATATGTCATTGGATCTCAGTGAGCAACAATCAAGAGATGCTGAAAATGGATGGACGAAAGTTTATTCGAAGCGGAATCAAGGCCGGATATAACCATAGTCTGTTGTATCATCTTTTTTTAGCTTTGAAATTTTCACGGTAAAGCATATTGGTTAGTATGAGAGAATACTTGGTTTTGGGCAGCTGAGGTAAGGCAGTCGCCACCTACTATCACATCCATGGGCATCTGGGTGCCCCCTCGGTGTTTGAACTGTTGACATTCTTATATTGAAGAGCTTAACCCTCTACTGAGGGTGGCGATTTTGTTTTCCAGGTTGTGATTGCATGGCCTCCAGTAGTGTCGTAATTGTGTCATGTTATTTCGTGTTCGTGTCAAACACACAAACACAAGCATGACCCATTTATAGTTCATCTCAGTGGTGGTGATGTTTTCTTTTTCTATTTATTAAAATTTTTGAAAATTACAAGAGATTTCCAATCTTCAAAATTACATACCGATCTATTTCAGTTAAAAGATTTTGTATTTTGTATCATCTTCAGGACCTTCAAATCGTGTTCGGTTTCATCATCTTGAAATGAGCACGATAGGGCACCAAGCATTCATCAAGAATATTTGGAAATTGTGCTTGTGCCTAGTTTTTTGTGTTGCATCAAAACTCCCAAACCTAGTCAAGTCATTTGGTGTTTGTCTGAGAAACAATGTAACCTATTTTCTCTGGTCTCACTCGACACGACACCAACATGTCTTATTTTACGCTCAACTCGGGCTCCAATGATTGACAAAGATCACCACCATTATCATGTGACACCACCTGAAAACCACGCTCAACTCGGGCTCCGATGATTGACAAAGATCACCACCATTATCATGTGGCACCACCTGAAAACCATGTACTATGAGCTAAACATGCTGAAACAATGTTCTTTAGATAAGCACTCTTCGAACTCGTGACCTTCCAAGTGAATGGACCACCAGGCAAGTGTGGTACAAGTATTTTTTTCTAAACCAAAGATATTGACTTATAAAAAAGAAAATCCATACGACTTTCGAGAGCGCAATCCCATCTTTTCTTCGATCCAAACAAAAATTTGTTATATTGCTTTATTCACAAAAAAAATTGAAAGGACCCAACATTCTCCACCCCTCAAGACTCCCACCATTTAAAACAAGTTTTTGTAAAGAAAAAAAATGAAAGAACCATCCACAGAGACATATTAAAGAAAAGCAACGAAGAAGAAAAAAGAGGGTAAAAAAAGCTTAAATCAAAGAAAATTCCTAATTATCTGGGGCCCATTGTGACGGAGAACTCGCGGGGAGCCATCGTCCGCTGCTCCCACGCCCGCGACTTTTCCAACCACTCGGAGATCCTGGCTGCAACGTGGAGCATATCAGGCCGTCGGTTTTGGTCCACGTCGACGCAATCAAGAGCGAGTCGAGTCGCCCGTTCGGCGATATCCGCCGGGAAGGAATCCCGCAGCTGCTGGTCAATCCATCGCCGGAGCCGGCCGTTATCCGACCCCTCTATGGCTTCCCTAGCGCCGTCGATCACCGAAATCCTAACATAATCCCCTCCGGAGAACAGGTACTTCACCGGCTCCTCACCGGAGAGTAGCTCGAGGAGGATGACGCCGAAAGCGTAGACGTCGCCTTTTTGCGTGAGGATGCCGGAATCGAGATATTCCGGTGCCATGTATCCCTTGGTTCCATTGATCCTCTGTGGGCTGTGGGACGCCTCCTTCGGAGAAGACTCGCCGGAGAGCTCGGCCGTGCCAAAATGCATGATCTTCGCCGTGAGTGTTGGGTCGACGAGGATGATGGCGGAGCTCTTGATCATCCCATGGACTCGCTTCTCGCCGGTGTGGTGGTGGATGTACTCGAGCCCTTGGGCCACGTCCGACGCGATCCTCATCCGGGAGGTAAAAGTTCTCAAAAGAGTGAAGCTAGGATTTTTACGGTTATGGAGACACTCCGATAGCGAGACGCCGCGGATGAAGTCGTAGACGAGGTAGATGTGCGCGCCGGAAACGGTCGCGCCGAGAGGCTTCACGACGTTGCCGTGGTGCGCAGCGCATATTGATGGGAGCCCACGCCGGAATCCTTCGTCGGAGGATCGGAATCCGTGGCGGGCAACCACAACGTCACGGCCACGGAGTGAGCAACGCCAGATCGGCGATCGGCCGATCGTCTTCGCGAGGAAGTTGTTCGTTGCACGGCAGATCTCGGGGAACGGGTAGATTTGGGGTTTCTCCGGCAGAGATTCGCGGAGGCTTGTAAGAGACGGCTGGCTAGATGATGTTGATGCCTTCGAGACGTCGCGGCTGCTCGAGTCGGTGGTCCGGCTGCCAGTCCCCTCAGTGCTCTGGTTGGAGGACGGCGTTCTGCGGCCGGAAATCCTGGAAGTCGGTATGGACGGTGGTCGGATCGGCGTCAGCGCATCCCTCTTCTTCCTTCCACACATTGAAGACCGAAGAAGTGGGCGATCTCTTACACTTCTCTCTACCCTCAACAGAAAGAATCAAGCAATACCGTAACGAACAATCAATCGTAGTAGAGACAAGAATCTACAATGAAGCACCTAATCTTTCGCGACGGCCCAAGATTGGGAAGATCGCTTCCAGTGCGTGAGAAAGGAAGGATTTAGTGAAGAAGAGTCAAACACTCTTCAATTCGTCAACGTGTGAACGAATATTGGTTGGTTGCCTCTCTATCTCTCTCTCTCAAGTTGGGCAGCTCTTGTAAGCTTGTTCTCGGCGCAATAAGCTCAAATCAGCTCTGCACACACACACAAGCGCATGTGCTAAACATGGGGAGCATTGTACATTGACCAAGAAACAGAAGAACATACATCTTTGCTTCTTCTTCCTTTGATCAGTCAATCAGGGAGACGTGCAACGGGCTCAGAACGAACTACAACCAAAATACTGGAATTCCACTCGATCCAACTAAAGCAGCGAGATGATGAAAGGAAAGAATGAACTGAAAAGGGTTACATAGAGGCAACAAACTCTGCTTCAGTGCTTCTGTATTGCTTATCAGGTATATACTTGGTTCTGTTGACACCTTTTGAACAATTCGGAGTCACTGTCCACGCTTTCCAGACCCTTGAGACCCCCTCTTCTTCTGCAAATACGAAAAGCATGTTTTAATGACAGACATCACAAAACCGATATGTTAAACAGATTTCGGCAGCACGAAAGCACAATCAGAAGCACCCATCAAGTTCAAACCGCTGTGTCACCATATAGGAAATTTTTTATCAGAATTGAACTGGATAATGAGGAAAAGGCAAAAACTCACAAGTTGGGGTGTTTCAATGAACCGCCAGAACCGAACCGAGCCGCTAGGACCAAACCAAACCGGTGGTTTGGTTCGGTTCTAGATGTCTGGCGGTTTGGTTCTAGCAGGAAAAAAAACTGACGGTTCGATTCATGGTTCCAGCATTAAAACCGAACTGAACCATTATATATATAAAGTTTATATATAAATATAAATCTTTATAAGTTTATATACTCACATGATATAAATCTAGACAAGTTTATATATATATATATATATATATATATATATATATATATATATATATATATATATATATATATATATATATATATATATATATATACGAGTTTTATAACCTCGAATACACCTACAATGTGGACCGTAGATCCAAATAAATATAATGACATAATACATTATATTTAGCAAAACTCTTAAATAAGTAGAATGGTTTAGAACCGAACCTAACCAATTTCTAAAACTTAAGAACCGAGACTAGCGGTTTGGTTCGAGGTTGAGGTTTGAACCAAACCAAATCAAACCGTGAACACTCACCCCTACTCACAAGAATCAAAGTCAAGAAAACCATATTTCCTGTTATTCTTAAGCAATATCATCTGATTTAGAATTTTAAAATTATTTTGAGCACTTTGTACCCTATATCTTTTTTCAACTGTTTGGCGCAGTTTAATTTTAAATACATTTCTGAATGGCTTTTCTCATGCCCATACAAAGATATTGACTAAAGCAAACTACTCATTTTTCTCCTCTCTTTTCCGCATCCAAGATTTTCCGAGGATTTTCTTTGAAAAATCACCTTTTCATAATTCTCCAAACAAAACGAAGTCAACGGGGTGGGTGATTATGGTTGAAAAAAACAAAACCGAGAAGAAAATTGTTACGTTGCAAAATCGTCATTCAAGTCAGCTTTAACAGACACCAAACTTAAAGCCAACACTACAGCATCAGCTGGAAGGAAGAAGATCACGGAACTAACCACGGAAAAATTATGAGATACAGGCGTCGATGCGTATGCACACATGAGAGAGAGAGCGAGAGAGAGAGTATCGCACCTTCTTCACACACTTCCCTCTGACTTCATAGCGACCTCTAGACAAGTCACAGCCACATCCCAGGAAAGCAATACTAACAAACAAAACCAAGGAAAGAATAACATCAGAATTCTGCCACCAACGCATACAAGTTCAATCTCACAAACAGTTCATAGCATGCATTACTATAAGCTATAGATGAAGAAGTGCAACAGTATAATCACCAAGTCTGCTGCTCAACAAGAAGCAAAAAGCAAATACACCAAACTAACCCAATTGTATTGACAAGGAGATGATTGAGAAGAAAAAGGTATATGTTTCATTCACTTTTGCAAGATTTCCTACTCTTAGGTTCAAGTATGATGTTACACAAAGACCCTCAATCATAGTGAGAAAATTCTTGGCATTTATGCCATGAGATCTTAATGCAATCCATTTGTTTTTCTGAAATCTCCAAAGCTAACTACAAATCCATCTTTGTAGTGATATGTTTTGTTAAACTTGCTAAGTTGGGAGTGGAAAAGTCCTTGAAGGATCATTCCTGCCTGGTTCCCGTTGTTGAATACATTGTAATGATTTTTCGCTTGGTAATTTAACTGGTAGGATCTTCCTAACCCTGCTTGCCTTTCTCGAAAAGAAACTGATGCCATGAAATTCTGCGTTCCCTGAACTAAAGTGACATTTTGGTGGGACTGCATAAAAGCCAACCAATGGATGAGCCTACACGAATCAATCAGATGCCCCACTAACAGCACTTCAACCACCCTATTCTGACCAACGGCAATTTCACCATCCCACCAGGCATCAAAGGAAGCCATGGAAATCAATAATGCCATCTCAGCAACCTGGATTCTCGGTCTTATGTTACCATTTAACTCCAAAAGAGCAAGATCATATTTTTAAGGTGTTTCTGTACATTTTGTGAAGAGCTTGCTGTCTAATTTCTCAGACTCATGGGAACTTGATTGAGCACAAGTAAAAGGATCCAGCTGACCATTCTTTGTGCAAGGACAAAAGAAAGCCGTGGAAAGAAAAAACAAGTCTCTTTTTTGGTTTTTGACAGAGAAACAGGATGTAAACTAACAACCATCGAATAACACAACATTGAATCCAGCAAGATTCTCAAAGATTGCTAAAGACCCCACAGAAAATCACGAGCCTAACAAACTATCTTCCAAGGACAACTGTTTTTTTTAGCTTAAGACCAGTTTGATTTACTAATCTAAATGCAAGAATATAGCAAAGAAGAACTGTAATAAGGTGTACCTGAAGGTTCCTGTCAACTATCTTGGCCCTCCTCTTTGGCCTCTGGGGAAGCTTGGTGCCCTTGATGGCCATGAAATCATCCTCCTCCTTCCTCGACAATGAGATATAAATCTTTGGCCATTCAAACAATTCCATGTTCACCTTCTCCTGTGGCATGGTCGTGCCTGTGCTGCTGCGCTCCGCTGCAGATGCCACACCATTAGATTCTGGATGAAGGCTGCTGTTGGCCGATATGGACAGTGGTGGGCAGGATTCAGGAGGCTTCATCGCCTTGTCTGGTGAAGCTGACGTGCATGCCGTCCTATCTCCATTGACCTGGAGATAGGACGGCATGGGGTGCCATTCAACAAAGTAGGCAGCACATCCAAGTTTCTGTCCATCGGCACAGGGCAGTGAAAGGAAAATGGTAGGAAGTGAGAAAAGGAGATGGGTACACAAAAAAAGCATGCACTAAGTAAAGAATTTACACTAAACCGCCACACACACACACATATATATAAAAGAATGTGGAAAATCGGCCCAGAACTTGGACCGAATTTCTTGGGCAGTCACTCTCTCTCCTCTTCTATAAGAAGAATGAGAGTGTGGGTCCCATACCCCTCCCCAATAATAAGTGTGGGGCTCACGCCAAGGAAGGAGAGAGCCTGACAGACGGCCGTATATGAAGAGAGAGGTTTGCTGCAAAATGAAACAAATTAAGCAACCCCTTCCCCAAATGTATTTAATTGAAATCTAAGCTTCTCAACCTATTAGCAAAACGCACGACAGAAGGCCAGAATTAGTAAAAAGCTATGCAGGAAGAAGACATATAGCTTCTTACTTTTTTGTATGACCATATTGCCCTTACAGCCTAGAGCGGTATTCTGATACGTTAGAAAGGGGTCTACTGGGAATTCCTTAGAAAGTAATCAAAGGGCATCACCATTTTCGGGAAGGGGGCGACCTCTGCAGGTAGCCATGCGCATGCCTCTCTCTTCTTCACTCAGATTTTCTCACTGTGGGTTTAGACTGCCAGTTTCAATTTCGGATCCATTCTGGTTCTATCAAAGTAGAACAGTAACTGAATCCGGTCGTTTCTCCGTTCAAACGGGATCTCAGCACTATTCAGTTCCGGTCGAAACTGCCGGGCTGGTACCAAACCGGCCATGTCCAAGCACACATGACCGGTCACGTTTTCCGAGAATTTCTAGATAAGTGAGATTAAGAATTTAATACCCTTGTAGAGAAAACTTTAATACTATAAGCCCACTGGCACTGACAGACTGTCCGATGGGTGAAAATGCCGATAATATCTCAATCAGTCCTCCGTTTCCATAACTAGATTACGGAGTAAGACAGAAAACCCTAGATTATCCCGCATGTAAAGCTGATAGAGTATGACAGAATATCCAGATTATGTCACTTGTAGGGTTCATGGAACACGTCGGAATATCCCAAATTATTCCTCAGTGTAGGGTTGATAAATGAATTGAACCGCTTCTAGCTGACCTGTTGGGTTTGATTCATTAAACCATTTGAATTGAACACGAACATGACATATCATGCAGCAGTGTTTCCGGTGGGTGTTGCCTGAGTGTGTTGGGTGGAGGGAGGCTTTTCTGATCCGAAGGCTACTCGCCGTTGGATCTTGATCATCTGTCGAGACTACGCCGACCCAGTCTCCGCCCTCGACGCCCCTGATCTCTTCCTCTGACCCCACTGAAGCAAAACGTCGCCTCCTCCAGGAGAGTGGTCGGTGATGCCGTGATGCTTGCTCGAACCATTGTTGGTGATAGTCTGATCACTTTTATCGTTATTGCTATTGCCGTTGGTGACGATCGATTCTTGGTGCTGCCATTCAAAAAGGATTAAAATTTTCAGTATAGTTCAAAATCAGATGGCACTAAGCTATCAGAAACCCGAACTTTCATGGATTTTTATCAGTATAGTTCAAAAGCAAGCGGAAACAAGTGATCATAAACCCAATTTTCACGGATTTTAATCAATATAGTTCGAAAACAAACGGAGAAGCCACCAGAAGCGAAAAAACCCATCGATTTTGAACTCAGTGAGAGACTTGGTGGAATGGTTGATTATGAGTACAGAGAATAAGGAGAGGAACTTCCATCTTTCAGAAAAAGATTGTGAATATGCCATCAGAAACCCAAAATTTTGTGGACTTGATCTTAACATGAAACTTGGTAAAGTGGTTTTGGTTAGAGAGTGAAAAGCAAACAAATTTCACCACGGTTTGGAAACAAGTCGAATAGGCTATGAGAAACCCAAAATTTCATGGATTTTGGCCTCATCAGAATCTTGGTAATGGGGTCTGGTTGATCAGATGTACCAATTTATCCATAAAATCAAGAAAAAGATGAATGTTTGGTGCTTGGTGATTGAATCAAACTAACTGCTTATTCAGTAGATGGTGGATCGCGTATTTGCTAATCTTTTCTTGTAACAATTTATCCCGAATTTCTGGAATAAGTCGGCGGATTGGAAACACTATCAAGAAATGAAAGAAGAGGAAAGATTGTAATATATGAAGAATATGGTTGTTGGTTTTGGCCTTCTTCTTGGAGCTTTCAGGAGAGACCTTGGTTGAGGAGTTCTTTAAGGTACTGAACTCGTCTTCTTTCTCTTCCTTCGACCAGGAGAAGTAAATCCTCGGCCACTCGAAGACATGGGCATTCGGCTTCTCCGGCGGCGGAGCCGGAGTTTCCGTAGCCACGAGGTCGGGTGCTTGCGGCACCCGAATGAGGGAAACTGAGCTGGTATGCTGCTGGTCGGCGTTGGTAGTGGTGATACTGGCGGAGTTGGATGATGGTGGTGGCGGAGGAGGCCTCTCTGCCTTTTCCGGAGACACTGCTGACGAAAGAACTACCTTGTCCATCCACCGTGAGATCGAAGGGCCGCCGACGTTCGACGGAGAGCCGGTCAGGAGTCCCGATAGCTCGTCTACAGGCCGGTTTGTCATCAAAGAACGGGAAAACTGACGTGTGTGTGTGAGAGGGAGGGAGAGAGAGAGAGAGACTGCAAGCCGGGAAAATGGGAAAACGAGAAGAAACCTTATAAAATCCCTCAGCAAACACGCAAAGCCCTTTTTTTGCACCTCCTGAACTGCTACAGGCAAACTTCACCCAGACACGAAAATGGACGCGAGATACGTCCTTGTCTTGTGCGTTCCGAACCTGACGTAGCACATAAGTAGACACGACACGGAAGTCGATTAAACCGTCCACGCGACGTCGTACAGCTTGGAAGGTTCACGGATGGGGTGGGGTTGCATCGGCTCCAATCTCGAATCAAATTGTTATTTACGGTTCTTAGTTTTTAGAGAACTAAAGCAAACCATGACATTGGTGAGTATGAACCGAGCCAAACCAACAATTTTAGTATGACTCGATTTTCAACTACAGTTCTACTTATTTTAAGATTTGATTAAATACCAAGTATTATGTCATCATGTTATTTGGATCTGTAGTCATAAGTTAACATATATAAGGTTATTATAATCTCACTTACGAAAACTTATAAATTTTTAGGATTCAGATTTACAAAAGTATATAAAATATATATATATATATATATATATATATATATATATATATATATATATATATATATATATATATATATATATATATATATATATATATATATATTTGTATAAAGATGCGGTTCGATTTTCATGATTATGTTTCAACATTGGAACCATGAATCTAACTGGCAACTCTTTCCCTACTAAAACCAAACCGTTCAACATCTAAACCAGAACCAAACCAGTTCTAACAGTTTGGTTCGGTTCCTTAAACACCCCTAGTGTCAATCCGTCAACCATACCCAAACAAGCAAATCGGTGAAAAATGGAGTCATCAACACTTAGAGATGTGAATTATGGCCGGCCCACCTAGCTCGGCCCGCCGTGGGCCAAGGAAAATATTAAGGGCTGTACGGGCCATCTGATTTCTGCAAAATAACTATTATATATATATCCTTGTTCTAAGTGTTTCAAGGTTGCTTGTAGGAACCTTCAGGTGGTTGCATTTGTTACATGGGAGAAGGAATTCCAAGAGATACATGTGACGGAATTTTAACAAGATTTCGCTCCCTTCATGGGAAAAGTAGAAGAGCTGGGAAATAGATTAATTCCGACGGGTTCTATGCAGCAATTTTAAGGTGGTAAAATTAAAGATTGCAATATTGACCATATCTGAACAGATATGGGTTTGACCCATACCCAATATATATATGATTGGATCTTGTTCACTTTGAACATTGCTAATTCATGTTCATTCTTGCTTTTGAATAGTATGAGTGTAATAACAAAGTTGTTGATATTTTTTTTAAAAATTAAAATTTTTAAATTATATTAAATGTGAGCAGGTGTCTGAAACCGACAGTTCCTCGTCCTTTTTTTTTCGTTTTAGAATCCAACTTTATTTCATGAATTTTTCAAATGACACCAGAAGGGGGCTGGTTTGGTTCCTGGTAACAGATTTTGGTGGAACCTGTCAGGTCTGGCTCCAAGACAATTCTATGCAACTTAGTAATAACAGCCAGCAAGAAATCCTAAAGACAATATACTGGTTGGAGATGTTTGAATTGGCAGACATTAGCAGTGATCAGCCCACTGATGTCCTTGATACTGATACCAGGAAGTCGGCCATAATGTCTGTTCCCTCAAGTGATACATAAGATCACTTTGATCTCGATAATTCCAAACACAGATAACAACAATTAGTACAATTTCAACTGGTGATATGGTTGCATTGCATATAACTGAAGACGGATAACAACAATTAGTACAATAGCATCAAAGCAACACGCGGGTTTGCAGAGATCATGAATGAAGTATAGGCAGAAAGTTAAGGATCAGAGCTAGCATCATCAGTTTGGTATTTTGTCGAGCAACAAAACTGCCAAAGAAGGAAAGGAAGCTGCACAATAAACAGCCCTTTTTGACTGACAGTCACTTCTGCAATCCAACCATGGACTTCTCATACAAGAGGCTCAATCACATTCTGAGAGAACCCAGCAGGTATGACATACAACTCAGCTATGCTTTTGATAACTTCGTAGACAAGTAGGCTTAGTCACTTAGATTGCGAAAGAACTCAGAAGGTATGATTGCTGGGCAACGAAGGTTGGCCACATACTTGTACTGCCAACAGTAAAAATTTAAATCATCAAAAAAATGCATTTAGTAGAGAGAAAATGAGTTCACAATGTCATGGTCATGAAGATGACCAAGTGATGATAAACAATATTGAACTTAAACAAGAAAGGAATTAAGCACCTTATGCTGATTATATTTCTCCCTGATTGAAAGTAAACTGCTACTTTGGGTGTCGTTATGGAGCTTGTGTAAAGCTTTTACACAGCTGTATAACTCTGATGGCTGGTAACGTGTGTAATGTCTCAATGTCTTCGTCTGTCAACAACAATTGCAAGTGCAATAAAATTAATGAGCTAGAAAACACCCAAAAGAAAGGGGCATCAGAAAGCACAACGGAGAACAGTGCATCTAGAACGAGAATGGATAAGAAACAAGCCTAGATGGTCACAATTGTTCCGGTTCTAAATCTTAACAAGGTTAAAGAAGCAGCAGATTCAAGATCATTCTATAAACCGCAAAGGCAAAGGGATCCACCATCAAAATAAGGAAGCCAACAGGCTGAACATCCAACTAGTGAGAATAGGTATTAAAAGCCGCTTGGTGTGCTTGTCAGATTTAGATATGGATTCTGTTTTTCTGTATTACCTTTTAAGATTTCTTTTTCAGCTTTCTTTCTTTATGCAAAGGGGACCACTATCTCGATTAACTGGTTTTGGTAAAGCTTTATTTGTTTCTATTCCAGACCTTCTACATCCGTAGGTCAAGCGTCTTCCAACACTTTAAAAGGATAAAAAGGAGAACCACTGAGAAGTTACAGACCCCTAATTCAATATATGTCAACAAACATAGGTTTCTAGCCAAGGATATCAAAATGTTCTTAATGGAACCGAATATGGATTAAGTTGTGAGCAAATTATGATTTTTTTAACAAGTACGTACTGGAAATACAGGGAATGGTGCACGTCCAGCTGCCGGAAATATGATCGATTACCTCCTATAGAAAGCTTTCATCATTCCCACATGCACGAATTCGCAAACACAAGCAAATAAGAGGCAGTATAAAACATGGGCGTCTTTGTTTGAAAAGTGAAGTTAATATTTCTAAATAAATTTCATCAGTAATGCACACATGTAATAATTGAAATTTAGATTTCATGACCAAATGAAAAATAAGTTCTCACACCAATAATCCAATGAACGAAAGTTATCTTTCCACATACCCAGGGCATCGATGATGGAAGAAGAATAAATTTGGCCAAAAATACTGAAGATGCAGCTATGAGAGAAGGAATATAGCGCAAGAAACTATACTCGAGAAGTGAAAGCTCTGCAAGATAGCTAGCAAGAAACTCAAGCTGCAATGGTGGAGCCTGAAATAAAAGACGAGAAGATAAATGTAAAGATCAAAGGTATGATAAAGCCCAGTCTACAAAGTATAACTTAGAAGAATAATCATGTTTTTACCTGATTGCTTTCTTGATATGCGCGAATGAATCGCCTGCAAACATCAACCGCAAACGTGAAAATTTACTTCAGTTACAAAATATACACTCCTACCCAGAGAATATCTTAAAGTAACTATATAACAAACCTCAAGAAACATTTTGTTGTTGGAGTAGTTAATTCAAAATCCAAATATTTTAGCACATCGGATTCCATTTGCAATACCTGATATAAACATGAGACATTATGCCATTCAACTAGAAAACAGGACAGAATTAAGAGTATTAATTAACAGTATCACTGCATACCTCCTCTCTGACGTATGTATTGTCAGTAATATAGCAGAACTCCTCTACTTGTGGTGCACATATCTCCTCAAACTTACTAAAGGTATCAAAAAACACAACTATAAGCGCCAAGTATCTTGGGTGTACTAAGACGATCACAAGGAAAGCCATAAAAGGTGTCACTCACGAAGCGACGAGCATGCATGTAACACCCAATAATTGTAATCGTTGTCTGTTAACCACATTGACTGAAAGATAGCGGTCGATGTAGTTAACTGTCAAGTATAATGTATCTGGAACAAGCCTATACTCCTCTGCAACCTGTAGAAGGAAATTGTTAACCACTTGCTAAGAAGAAAAAGCCCACGAGATGTTCAGAGTTATTTGACGATCACCTCTACAAGCCAATCAATTAGAATTGCACGCATACTTGCATTTATGTCCTTTTGTATTTTCTCCATAAAATCGATAGAAGGCATCTTCTTTGTCTTTCACGACAAAAGGAAAAAGATATGTGAGATAAAAGGAAAGGAGCACGTAACGAAATGAAAAGTTCAGCATAATGAAATGGCTAAAGGGTTAGTATGCAATACTAGTGAAAGAAACATAAGGCTTAGAGTGACGAAACCCATTTGAGACAAATGTAAATTTGTACACAAGGGGAACACTCTGCAACTAAGGAATCATATACAGGCAGCATTGTCGAATATAGAATGGTGGTAATTGTCCAGCAAAAAATGAACGTTAAACAAAAATATTTACACAAGGAATGAACATCCAGCACTGGACACAATCATTAATCATATCCGTCCCCGTTTTACATATAGAACCATACGTAACTAGATCAAGAGTTCTTGGAGTAAGAGAGCGCACCTCAGCAATGCGAAGATGGTCATAGATATCACATGCATATGTTGTACATAATTGAGGATCCTTAAAATCAGCTTCAGTAAACAGAATTTTTGCTTTTTTTGAATCCGTTGTTAGTACTGTGACATTTTGAAGAAGAGAGAAGAACAAAGTTAAGTGAGAAATTACCGAAGGGCAGCTAAGACTGCTTAATAGAAACCAAGGAAACTTTCACAAGATAAACAAACCTTTAGGCAAATGTATCAAAAAATGAGAGAAACCAGCAAAGAGAATTTACCAAACTAGCCACATAGAGAAATGACAAAAAAAAAATACCAGCTTCGGCATGTGCATCATCTGAAATGGAAAGGTGCTGGAGAGTCCTCCTCTCCAAGGAAACAACTTTTGACGCATCAACAGTATCAATGTACTCCACATCGGGGCTCTTCATTGATTCACAGGTAGATGTGGATTCATCAAGTGAAACAAAACCTTCACCCAACCTACTAGGAGATGAATCCATGCTACAGTCTCTAATGTTGGAATCAAGATTAGAAGAATATACAGTACTTTCAGCACTGGAAGTGTGATCTGGATGAATCACAGCAGGTATCTTTTGTGTGGCAGGCGCAGGCAAAGACTTATGACGAGGGCCAGTAACAAGTGCAGATGCAAGTTGAGCCGTCCTTTTGCTGGTAGTGCAACCTACAAACCCCTTCAACATGAAAGCAACAAAATTTCAGAATCCAGGAATATTTTAATGCAACAATTAACCTCACATAATAAAAGGGAGTCCTTTACATTTTCTACGCTTAAAATGCGATGGATGCCACTTATTTAGATGATAGAGATTCAGGATACTTAATTCTAGCATGGATACTCCCTATTAAGGATCTGTCTAATTGGAAGGATAGCACAAGACATGTAAAAGATTCAATACGAGGCATTTCTGCAGTTTGGAGCATATGAGAAGTTCCTCGTTAATATCTGATAGCTTTAAATAGAAAGGTTTGCAGGCGTCATCATATCCAGTCAATGCACACAACTTCTAGATCACAGTCTCATCCTCTGCATTTTCTCGGCATTTGCTTTCTCGGGAGAATTTTTTGTAAAAATGGTTTCACATGCGACAATCTCAAAATGTCCACTCTAAAAATACTTGTTAGACATATATGTTAACAAATAAATAACAGGAAATGTCACAACTTAACATAGTTTCGCTTATGAATATATTAAGAACGACATAGAAAGGGTTCTTCTTTGAAAGAGACAAACATACGTCAGAAAAGCATACAATTAAAATATTCAAAGTAAGAAAATGCAGCAATCTCTGTTGAGATTTCCCGAGAAGACCCCAAGATTTTCAAATTGTTGCTAGAATTTTCGACAATTTCATTATTCTCCAAAAAGCAAAAAGATTATCAATTGGAAACCTTGCCAAAATCATTGGGTATGTTCCATATGCAACAACTAACCTAGTTTCCTGTGGTGACTTCAACAAAAGAATTCATCCAAAATTTGGGAGTCCTTTGCTGTTTGAGACCCACATCCCCAGTGACCATGTTTACATATAAGCGACGAAAGGAACATGAATGTCTTGCGCCTTAATCTTTCATGTTAGATAATGGTTCATTATTATATAGTCAGAAAAGAGTTCATTTTATAGCTCGGCTTTCCTTCATTTAGGAGCAATGACTTGTGATTGAGACAATCGAAGTGTGCTTTGCCATCAATGATGTAGAATATCCATCAAATTACTCTCCCCACATTCTGGAAGACAACCAATTGAACTGAAGGGTTTATAGACATTCTCGGTTACATTGTTATAAATCACTTAGTTCCACATTACGATATTTGGAGCTCACTTATAATGATAATCCAGGGGTACCTTCCTTGCTGCCTCGGAAATTTCCATCTTCTTTCTTTGTAATTCAATAAACTCAAAGTTGGTATTTAGCGTTAACAGTCTCCTTGTATATAGGTATAAGCACCAAATGGTGTCACAAGTTGATGTTTAACTCTCGAGTGGACGTCTCCAATTAGACCACAGGCCCTAGATAACCTCAGCTCTTGATGCTTCATATCAACTTTTATCTCATCCTGATTCCATAGTTTAGCAAAATGCGGATGAAGCAAACTAAATGGAAACAGAGAAACACTTTAGAGGACATGCAGACTCCAGTTTACCCAAAACTGTAAACTTTTCCAACAGACAGAAACAGTAATTCACCACTATCCGGAAACAACTTATTCGAACAAAAGCAAATGCAGAGATTTCCTGAACCTGATTGGGCTTGCATGCAGGCTCCCTCTGAACACTGCTCCGATTTGTTATCTCCCCCAAAGGCACCCGTTTCGTTGGCTTCTGTGCCGGCGGGATCGCCACACGTTTGCCGGCTATTGCAGATGATGAAGAAGCTGCGGACGAGAGAATCGAACTCTGCCGTTTCTGCGTCGCCATTTCAACAAGCGAAAGTTAAGAAAACTACCTCGACTGAAAGACTAGATCCCAAGAATTCCACCACCGAAGTCTCCTGGTTCACCAAAACAAATATGAGCAATAGATCCCCGGATTCCTCACAGGATAGAGAGGCATAGCAAAAACGAATCCATCTCCGAAGCCTTAACCGTAGTCTCGATCAAACCTCTAAAATCCACACGGTCTGAAAGAGTGAGGTGGTGCCGAGAATTTGAAACCCGTAAGAGCGCCAAAAGGGAAGATCGAGGCCGTCCGATGGGTTGAGTGTCTTGGGGAGCGCACGGACAGTCTGCCATCCGTTTCGAATTTGAATGCAAGAACATGAACGTATTTGGGCCCCACTTAGTCTCCATTTGTCTTTTCCTTTTTTTCCTCTTTTTTCTTTTTTAAGTGTAACTTTTTCTTAAATAATTAAATGAAAGAACCTTCAGCACTTGCTTCTCTTAAGTAAATGTCCCGATTTCTAGCCTTGTAATAGAGCAAATCAGCACAGGAAAACGGTGGGTTGACCAGACTTAGTCATGGTCCACTAGACCAAGCCGGTTTTAGTTCCAGTTTGAAACCACTAATTTAAGATTGAGTCCTAACCCACCTTAAACCAACCGAAATAATTTAAAATCTTGATTTTCAAAGAAAATTTAAAAACAAAGAAAAAACAAAGTGCATAAAATGCAGGAAAACCTTAGAATCATGTTTCCGCAACAAGAATTTTTTGTACCCAAATGTATATTATTATTTATTCCTAGATTTGAATCAAATCTTTGTTGACACTAATAAGGTAGACTAAGGCATAATTTAAGAGTTTTTTCATTTTTTATGTGTTTTCTTCATGATTGACAATCTAAGGTTAGGTAGACTCTTATTCTTAGAGCTTCAAGAATTGAACTCATGACCTCTTTTACTAAATATATATTTAGTTTCACCTATTTTATAAAAAAAATGGGTAGTCTTTTCCTTAAAAATAACCCATTTTCTCACTTAAAATAGAAGAAAGAATAAAAGGGCAAACTTGACAAGCCCAAGTGTCACAAAAGTCACTCTTCCCTTAGCCAACTCGAGATCAACAACTTGCTAAGAAAGTTTAATTCTTGAATAAGCCACAATGGAATTGGAGTGCCTTATTTACGAACAACTTACAAGTGCGAAAGGGTTGTATCATATCTTTGTAAATTAATTAAACACATCATCCCAATCTAATTAACTCACTGTCAATCTCATTGGTATATTAAAAAGACACAACACATCTAATGATTAAGCGCTTTTTACCAAAAGCCACAAAAAATGAGAGACAGCATGAGAATGAGTTGAGTATGCAATACAACACTACTTCATGTTACATGTTTTTTTTTTTAATGAGAAATACAACAATAACAAAGCTTTTTCCTCCTATGTTAAGTAGTACCAACTACATGGATACACACAATCTTGTGATATAATCATATCATATTTAATATTTCTTTTTAATATTTTTGTAGTCTTCTTCTTCCATCTTTTAAAAAATTTGTCACATAATAACAAAATTTTTGTTTCATAAAATATAGCAAAATGTTTGGAGTCTTGCTATAATTGTTCTAAAGGTTGCTCTCTAGACGAGTAACTGTAATATTCAAATCAACAACTTTTTGGTAGTTTGATACTTATACAACATTATACACTTGGGCTAGAATTTGAAAGCGAGAAATTGGAGGGATTTGTGCCCCACCGACTCTCCACTTGTATTTTGCTTATTATAATTACATGAAAGTACATCTCTGTTGTTCCCTTAATCAAATGTCTCGTGCTCGAGCCTTATGAATGGAGAAAATCAACATATGTTACATGAAAGTACCAACCATTGGTTGGTTGAAGACCAGCACATCTCTGCTGTTCCCTTAATCAAATGTCTCGCGCTCGAGCCTTATGAATGGAGAAAACCAACATATGGCAAAAGTGGGCCGACCCGGCTTAGTTGTGATCCTCTAGGCTTTCAAATAACAGTGATTACAGATGGTCACTTTCGAGTAAACCGAAAATGGTGGTTCCAAACCACCATGTTTGTCTTCTTGAAACCAAGAACCATGACCAGGCCGGTTCTAGTTCCGGAAAACCACCAATTCAAAATTGAGTGCTAAACTGCCTTGAACAAACCCGAATAATTAGAAATTTTGATTTTAAAAGAAAAATTAAAAACAAAAACAAAGCACTTAGAACTATTTAATGATATGGTTGTCTTTTACACATGTAAATCAGATATAATAAGTAAAAAAAGATGGGCAAAGAGTTTGTGTAAATAGTTGATTCCATCTTTTAAAACATGAATATTAAAATTCCCATCGTATATTGTGTTCCCTCAACAAGAGTGTTTTGCACCCAAATGTATATTATTATTTATTCCTAAATCGATTAATATGAAACACCATTAAACAAGAACCTGGATTTGAATCCAATCTTTGTGAACATTGACAAGGTAGACCAATGCATAATTTAAGAGTTTTTCTTTTCTTTTTTTGTGTATTCTCTTTATGATGGGCAATCAAGGGTTAAGTAGACTCTTATTCTTGGAGTTTCAAGAATTGAATTCATGACCTCTTCTACTAAATATATATTTAGTTTCACCTATTTTTTTAAGAAAACTAGTAGTTCTCTCCTTAAAAATGGCCTATTTTCTCACTTAAATGGAAGAAAGAATAAAAAGAGATACTTGCCAAGCCTAGGGTGTTGCACAACTCACACATACCTTAAACAACTTTGAGATCAATACCTTGTTAAGAAAGCTTAAATATTGAATATGAGGAGATGCAAGACAAAATTAAATTGATGATGCCTTTGTAAATTAATTAAACACCTTATCCCACAATGAAAAGAAAAGGGATGCTAATTATCTCACTCTCAATTGTATTGGCACACTAAAAAGAAACGGCTCCATCTCATGCTTAAGCAAATTTTTTTGGTGGAAAGCCACATATGATAAGAGGCGACATGAGAGCGAGTTGAGTATGTAATATGACACTACATCGTGTTACATGTCTTTTTCTATGAGAAATACAACAACAAAAGTCTTTTCCCATGCTAAGTGGGATCAGCTACATGGATGCTTTGATGCAGTCTAATCTTGTACTATAATCATATCATGCTTAATAGGTTTTTTAATACTTTTACAGTCTTCCTCTTCCCTCTTTTAAAATGTTCCTTGCATGACAAAGAAATTTTAGTTTCAGAAAACCTGGTAAAATGCTTCCTATTGCACCATGATTGTTGTAAAGGTTGCTCTCTAACCTACTAATTATGATCTTCAAATTTGCAACTTTTTGGTAGTTTGCTACCTACATAACATTACACACTTCTATGTGCATAGTAACAATGGCAAAAATTTGGCACTCCCCTGATTTAAAAAAAATGAAGTGTTCCTTGAATAAAAAATATTCAAGGTTAATGAGGAGAGAATGAACAACCCTAGCTTGGCCTGATTGTCTCAATTGTAACAAAAGTTAAGTAACTCAATTTGCCCACTTGCATCTATTTATGATTTATCTTTAAGATTTAAACAAAAAATATGATCTACTCTTAAGAGGAGGTTAGGGAGCCTCACCATATATATATATACATATATATATATATATATACATACATATATATATACATATATATACCTTAGGTTTTCAACTCGCCACCTTCAACTTTATTCTCAATAAAAAAGAAAAACAAAAGACTACAAGGTTCTTTTGAGTGGACCGAAGAACACCAGTGGCTCCTTCTACCAAATATTTATTCTTATCTAAAATAGAGGTGAGAGAGATATGTAAGGAATTGAATTGTTAGGATCAAACATTATAAAAAAATGGTAGCAATTTATAATATCTAAATGTTATAGTTCTAGTAAGAGATAGAGTCACAAACTAATGCGCTAGTGACCTCTTATAGAAATGTTCAAAAATAGTCTTTCCACAAATTGAAACTTCTATTTGTGCCATAGAACTAGGCATGGTTCATTCCTAACTGGCTGAGTTCAACTGGAACTGTGGACCACTCAGTTCGGTTTCGGTTTCACCCTTTATAAGACCAAAATCGGAATCAATGGTCCATTTTTTTATTTTTTCTATAATTTTTATTTTTAATAAAATTACAGGATCTGGACTTAAGCCGGAACCACCTCGAAACCAGTGATTCTAGAACCATAACCGAAGGTCGGTTTGGTTACGGTTTCAGGTTTTGAGCAAACCGAAAACGGACATGTCTTGTAGAACACAACATCACGAACCAATGTGACAGACCTTTCAAATAAATTAAAAGAAAACACTATGCAACATGACTCATAAAATGTGTGTTGGCTAAAGTCTCCAAAGAAATTCAACCTTTTTTCAAAGTATCATGTTAGAAGTCATAAAAATGCTCACCCAAAGTGTTAGCTCAAATGAAAGGGGGTTGGGACGCCCTTGCGGTTGGGTTGGAGTTCGACTCTCAGGGGGTGCATGTGTGTGTTGTGTAAGTTAGGCTTCAGCCTCCCTTTGTACCCAAAATAAATCATAAACATGCAATTATAAGTAAAACAATTTGGCTTTTTACCCTTGAAATATATAACATATGTTTTTAAAACTTGTGTAAGTACAATTTCTAAAATGTGGGAAAGAATGTAAAAATTCTGGCCCCATTGAACTGGTTCTTTTTCAAAGGACAAATTGAAGTGAGTCGACAGGAACCTTTACAAAAATTATTTTCTTACTTCTCTAACTGTCTAAATTGATATGCTGTAAGATTGAAACTTAAGTCATTGTGCACCAGAGCGTTAACTCGACGGAAGGACGCTCTAGCACCATTGATGTTGGTGAGGAGTTCGACTCCAAGAGGGTGCATGTGTGTGTTAGGCTTCAGCCTCCTCTTTTAACCAAAAAAGAAAAATCACTGTCAACCAGTTGCAAGAGAGAGGCCCACAAAATATTGTATCAACTTAATCGAAAAAAAGACGATTCCAAGGTATGGAGGAGACAATTAAGATAGAGAAAAGAATTTGTTCTTAAAGATTAAAAAACACAACAGCCATGAATTCTTTTGATTAAAAGTATGAGTCGAAGTTGGAGGAACTTTTTAATGCACACCTGGTGATTCGAAGTCATGACCTGTAACTTATGAGTCGAGAGCCTTGTCAGGCGAGGAACCTTGAAAATCCTAGGAAGCACTGAAATGAAGAAATAAACTATAATGCCACTCTTTAAGATTTGATGTTATTATGCCCAAAGACATATCAAAATGGCAACTAAGAATCCATGCATCCAAAGCCCACCATATGCCAAAAATCAAGAGATGTGCATAGATATGTCCAGTTCCAGGTAAACTGGAACCAACAGGTCCAAGTTACCAGTTTTGAGGCAGTTCCTATATGAGTTTGAAGCCAATAAATTTATTAAAAAATTTAAAAATTATAAGAAAATTAAAAAAAAGGCCATACTGCCGGTTCTATAAAAGGTGAAACCAGAACCAAACAGGGTGGTCCCCAATTCCGGTTCCAAATTCAACTGGTTCTTGGCTCGGTTTGGTTCCTGTTGGATCCGCCAAGTGAGTTAAGAACCAGCCATGTCTAGATGCGTGGGTTTTTAACCTTTCTTCTTCCTTCTTCTTTATAGTGTTGTGCTCGTGCTGGCAATGACTTTCTACTGAATCTTTTGAGAAACCATGCTCTTATCATGCCTTTCAAGAAGGGGTTTGCTTGTTGTCTTGGTTGTCAATATGGAAAAAGACCCAAAGTTTTTATTACTCATGATCTAAGTAGAGAGAATTTCCAATGGGAAGATTGATAAAAGAAGATGCTTATCACATATGGCCTATTCAAAATCTTAAGGTCATCGAACATCTAAGAGGAAGTAATGCTTTGCATAAGGTTTTGCAAGATATGGTCGGTTTAGAGCCCGGCCGGCTTTCCGATCAAAACCAAACCGGGACAGAAACCGGCTGGAATCAGAACAGAAGCGGCCAAACCAGACCTTAAACCAGGAATCTCACGGTTTGGTTATGGTTCCACCTTCCATCGAATCGGAATTGGCCTAGAACTGGTGGTTAGAAACCATGGAACGGGGATTCAGCTCACATCTAGCTACCACTGGATTTTGATTTTGAAACTAAATCTTTTCAAGTATAAACTTGTGTTATAATTATTTAAAATTACTTTAAAAACTATATGAAAAGAAGCCTGATCACTATAGTTTTTCTCTGGTTTCCCCACGATGCACTTGTACTAGTCAAAAGCGATTGTGCATCTTTTCTTTTGTTTCTATATAAGGTAGTGGGGATAATCAATGTCGCTTGTGGACTGCATCTCTTGAAAAGCATAAAGTGGGCAATGGAGGATAATGAATTCTTCTTCAGAATTGATATGGGCGCACCTTTTTTACCATTTACATATCTTTTTTTACAGTCATTCCAATTTTACTTTGGCTAAAATCTGAAAATTATCATCACGTATTTGACCATCTAAAACTCTTTATGAGGGTTTTCACCTTACCGTTGATTATTTCACACTATTTCTATGATGACCCATGACCCGAGCAAGCTCGATCCAATGCATGATACTGAACAATCCACCATCCCATAATGCTTCAAATCTAACCAAAAAAAGAAGAAAAAAAGAGGAGCTTATTCGAAGAGTATCAATGATTTGGTTGGGTATTTCATTGATTTGATGTATATGTTGTTGTTGTCGTTTATTTGATGTATTGATTTTATTTTCGTCTGAAATAAAAAATAAAAAACGCCAAGTTTCCAACTTCATATATGACAATGATCGTCTCTATGTTCACGATTCAGTTGCATCTCTATTGGTAGGAGACATGGCATAGGCATTTTTCACGTCTCTCTTAGATAAGATGCACGTGTCGTGTCTCAAGTTAAAAACTTGACATCACTTTTATTTTCTTGTTTTTTATATATATATATTTATTATTTTTTTCTTTTGTTCTTGATTCTTGTTGTTGTTATTGTTTTTCTTCTTATTGATTTTATTTTATATTTTATTTTTCTTGTTCCTTATTTCTTTTCTTCTAACTTCTTTCTTTTTCTTCGACAAGATTCGAAAGAGTATATTTGCAAAGAAGGCAACAATATTAAAACTAATAAAACCTTGATTGCTATAGTAAAGAGATCCCGCGAGAGAGACCCTTGAATTTGGTGAGAGAGGAAAGGAAAAGGGTTGAGACATAATTTCGGTATTAATAGAAAAGAATACAAGAATAGTAAAAAGATATGCAAATAGTAATCCCTCATACAAATAGACACGGAAATCTGTTACGGTGGCATTAACAATTAATTTATTTATTACATCAGACGTATTCTCTTGCAGCTACTTTCTGTCAATTTTCAGAATTTTGGGTGGGATGCCTCTCCCAACGTCGATCCGCCACCGAATGTGGCAGTCTAGGTTCTTCATGTTCTGGAATCTGCTTTTGACAAGAATTGGTCTTTGTATATTGGACGGGAACCGCATGATATCAGTAAAAGAGAGACAAGATATGCAGCAAATTGGGTTATCTGGTGTTATTAAAAAAATTCTAGAGGGCTTAAGCAGTCTATTTAAGGCCCCATTGTATGCATCAGAGAGACAGAAACAGAGAGAGAGAGAGAGAGAGGGAGAGAATGCGGAGTCTGAGAGGAGAAGTGATGCTCAATATGCCTGCTGCGGCTGCATGGGAGATGTACAGAAACAATGAGGTTATGAGCAAAATAGATCCTGAAGTGCTTTCTCGAGCTGAGTACGTGCGTGGCGATGGATCTCCTGGAAGCTTGAGACTCTTCAAGCTAGGACCTGGTCACCATCTTTTACCTTTCTTCTTTTGTCACACAAATAAATAAATAAATAAATATATATGTATATATATTCTTTATACTTTGGCTTCCGCTTTTTAGTGCTTTCGAATTTTAGAGCACATCGAGACCCGTGTTTGATTATGATAAGAACTGGAATTATTAGTTTCAGTTCTCATAATCAAACACCACCTTAAGTTACCTGAGCTGCTCAACTCCCCTTAAACTTTTCTCTTCATCCGCCATTGACGCGTTACTGTTTGCTGTTCCAATTTGTTGTGTATATGGCGATTCTTGTGCTAAGGAATCATTTTCGTAGCTAGCAGGGTTTCTCTCACTTTAGAATCATAACAAGAGAATCTTTAAGTTGAAAGTCTTGAGTTTGACAACCAGTGCATGCATATCTGTTCTGCACACAGTTCCTTGCTCTACCTAACCAATGTAAATTAGAGCAAAGTTCCTTACTGTGTTTTTCATATTTTCTTTAAGGATTACAAACCGAGCTGCTCGTGGTTTGTCTGAGTTCAGTTTGCGATGAACTCATTCGTGGTTTGTTCATGATCTACCAAACAACATGCTCTAGCTCGTTAAGCATTACAATATTATCGTGAACACTTTAGATGGCAAAATTTAGTTAAATTGTCAAAATTAACAACTCTAGAGAAATGTTCTGAAAATTGAAATTTGGACTTAATCTCTGAGTATAAATTAAAGTTTCCAATCAAAATTGCATAGTACTGCTTTTAACTGTAAAGTGCAGCTCATATAACTCGGCTCATGTGTGGCTCCTATGGTTTAGGTCAAGACAAGACAAAGAGCCAGACACGAAGAAACTATTCAGTTAACAAGCAATAAATCACTCCTGTTTTGTTACAGCTCTCTCTCTCTCTCTCTCTCTCTCTCTCTCTCTCTCTCTCTCTCTCTATATATATATATATATATATATATATATATATATATATATATATATATATATATATATATATATATATATATATAATATGTTTCAAGCTTGCATCAGTAACAGGTCAACCCAAACGATCCATTTTGTTTCTGTTACTTTGGGTAGATACGAGCATGGGTCATGCCCTCGTATGTGTAAGTTGTTGTATTGCCAGCAATTTGCATTTCGTGTTACAATCCTGTCGTGTCATTTCATGTTCATCTCATAAACAGGTCAACCCGAACGTGACCCAGTTTTTCATTATACTTTTGGGGGTACATGAACAAGGCTTTTCGGAGCATCGTCATGTCAGATTTTGTTTTTCTTGGTACAATGGGAGGCCAAAGCCTAACATGACACACACTTGCAACGCCGGGGTCGAACTCCCCACCAGCACAAGGGCAGTGGCAGATCCACATTGTGGTGGGGTGGGGCGATCACCCCACCTGAATTTCTGAAAATTTTCAATTATGAATTGAGATTTTTAAAAGAATTTGAAAATTTTTAAAGCCCACTCCACCAGAACATCAAGTCTGTCCCCAACCGAAACAAGTTTCTGGATCCGCCACTGGTGTGAGAGCACCCTGCAGTTGAGCTAACGCCATGGATGCAGCATGTTCATGTCATATTCAGTTTCATGCTTTAGTGTTGAAGAAAACGCCTCAGCTAAAGGAAAACATGTTTCTTTTGTTGATCAGCCGTGAGCAGTTATGTGAAGGAATCAACTCAAAGGATAGAAAAAGTCGAGGCGGGCCGATCAGTGAGCTATACTGTAACTTCCGGCGACCTGAAGAGCATGTATGATCCATACAGGGTCACTTTCTCTTTCTCCCCGGTGCCGAGCCGGGAGGGCGAGAACTGCAAGGCTGAGTGGAAGGCAGACTATGAGCCACTGAACCCAAACATGCCTCCTCCTGACCAGGCCAAGGACACTGCTCTTGAGTTCCTCCGTGCATTCGAAAAGTTCAATCCTTCCCTTTGAGTAATCTTGGCAACGACAACTACAAAACCACGACACCTAAAAAGATAATAAGTCATCCTGTTCGATCTAATGCTACTTATGAATACTTTATTTAGGTGAATTACCTATATATGCAAGTTAGGCATGGTGGTGTTATTGTGGGAATGTCTACGTATGTTTGTACCTAAGCAGGTATTATACGTATGTATGTGTGTGTATGTACGCATCAATAGATGTTTACTACAGTTGTCTGTATGTGCAATATATACTAGTGGAGACACTATAATTTTAATTTTTCTTTCTAATTATACATACATACATACGTATAAACAGGTTGAGTTCCGAGCCGGACCAATGGTTCTAACCGAAATTGAACCGGGCCAGAAACCAGATGGATCTGGAACCAAAACAGAACCTGGGTGTTCCCCGATTATGTTACAATTTTGAAAATTTTGAAACCGTACCAGAATCATCGGTTTCAAACTGGTTGGAACCGGTTCCAGTTTCACTTTCTTTTAATTTCTTCTACTGATTTCTCTTATTTTTTTCAAAATTTTCCTCCATTCTTACGAATCCCAATAAAGAATTGTACCCACCTGATATCCCTATTAATAGCCTTAAAGATAGATGATGAAATCAACCAATAAAAAAATCAAATTAGGCCCAATTATGACAAGTAAAATCTTTTGTCATTCATTATAAAGGCTGGTGAGTTAAGTGGTTTTCTTGATTTTATTTTTTCTTTTTATTATTTTTAAAGTTAAAATCAGATCCAAATCCTGTTTCAAACCGTAACGGCTGGTTATGGAAATCGGCCATGTCTACATACATACATACGCACAATCCATTAATCAGTTCTCCCCATTGTTAACTGTACATAAATAATACAGAATATACCCTTCAAGATGTTAATAAGATCTACCACTTATGCTATTTCATACTCCCCATTGATTATCTACTAACCGAAACAGAAGGATAATTCCATATCCAATCCCATGGAGAGAAGGAAAGGCATCGACATCTTTGGCGTGGTGAAGTCCCTACAGAAATGGGCATGTGCATCCTTAATACATGCACAATCTTGGAGTACATGAACTGGTGGCAGTGAAGGCCTAAAAAGTGCTGTAGACCAACCATAAAACAGTTGCTAATTTAAATGTGGTATGTCCTGAGATAAATTGCAATGGCAACTAAGAATCCACAAAGCTAAACCCACCTAGTGCCCAAAGAGGCTTGCTTTTGCTAGCAAGAACAAAAGGGTTTCAGATAATTCTGAGAATTTAGATGATGAAGATAAATGCAGAATCTTTCAAGCTAGTAGAGGGTTCAAACACAAAGCCAACCGGATGATTCAGAAGCACGATAACTTTTTTTACCAGTTAACATAGAAATATACCAGTAAATCGAGAACTAACAAAATCAAACTTCCCCCAGTTTGAAGGTCCGGAAGATCGATATTTACAACCTTAGTAGCCAAATTATAATTTATGTATAACAAGCTTACTAGTATAGAGTTCTAAAAGTATTCATAAACCAACTTTTCCTATACCATGCATGATGATCTGATTCCTTCATAGCAACACACTTTAGTAGCATTGAGTTTAATATCCATAATTTACAGGTACAGGAAACCACACCTTTTACCTACATATTTTGCTTTTGTGAATTTTGTAAAAAATCTAGCTAGTGCAACCATGCACACCATTCACAACTTACCCACATCAATCTTATCTCAAAGAAATGGTTAAAGTCTCAGCTTTATATAGTGATGAACATGCTGCAGTCTATCCCTTTATCACTGAAAGCACTCTGTTAATTGCAATGATTTCATGGGGACCTGCCTGAAAACTTGCGTCATACAGTAATTCAGTAATGAATTCATGTAATATTCTTTTCTTCGAAAAGGAAAAAATTCTGAAGAAAACTTATTAAAAAATATTTTTCAAAAGCACTATAGTGAAACGAACATAGATATGAAACAGAAACAAATGCATGATATAGGAGTAAAAGTGAATTTGCATTTTGTTATGCATTATTCGCATAATTGAACACTCAACTAACATCAATTAAACCTGAAAGAGAAAGAGACATCTGCAAACCTCTGAAACAACACCATTTGCCCACGTCACATTCTTCTCCCATACGTTGCTTCCAGAATACATCTTCCCCAACAAAATCGTATGACGGTGTGCTGTAAAGTGCGATTTGAACTCTTCGAAGCATTACAATATCTCCAAGACAATAGCAGTAGTCAGGGTGCTCCATTATTTCATAAGCACTAACAATCTCCTAGCAGAATTTTCCCCGTGATTGACCACCATTGTCAAGCTCATTATTGGTCCACTTCTACATTGACAGTCAACTCCTTGGCATCAATACTTTTAACAATTCCCTTCTTCTTCCCAGATGAATCATGTCCATCCTCATTTGAACTTTTCTCTAACACATCTTCCGGCCAGAAAAATTAAAAGTACCTAGCAAAAAGTAAATAATACCACATATTTAATGGACCTACAAAAAGTACAAGGTATTCTTTTGATTTTAAAATTTAAATTTTAATTAACAATGATTACAATCTTTAAGAATGTTTAAGTATGAATGAATGTCTACATGAACGAATTTTTCTAATATATAAAATATGATTGAGAAAGAAGAAAAAGCAAACACCCAGGGATCCGTCACTTTCGTTAGGGGTGCCTTTTGCAACTTGACCCACTTACTATGGTCGCAAAAGACATCCGGTATTTACTTTCCACTTGAACCGGCGAGTTTAAGCAGAGGTCGGAAGCTCACTCTTTTCTTATTATACTCGAGAAAATTGCACTCAATTTATGAGACTTAGTCACAGCCCCACCTAGAGGTATTTACGGTTCAGTTTGGTTCGATTCTAGCCACAACCTCGAACTGAGCCACTAGTTTCGGTTCTCAGCTTCTCTAAAACTGAACCGAACCGTCCTATGGCAAGAACCAAACCACTGGTTCTGGTTTGGTTGAGTTATGAACCACGGTATTACTTAGTTAAAGGTTTTGCTAAATACAATGTATTATGCCATAAGATTATTTGGATCTACAGTCCATATTTTATATGTATGAGGTTATAAAACTCATATATATAAACGTATAAACTTGTCAAGATTAAAATTCACAGAAGTATATATATTATGTATATAATGTTATAAAGCTCATATACATAAACTTATAACTTATAAAGATTTATATCTACATGTATATAAACTTTATATATATATACATACATACATACATATTTACATTTTATATGTATATTATGTTATAAAACTGATATACATAAACTTATAAACTTATAGTGGTTTATATATATATATATTATATATATATATATATATATATATATATATATATATATATATATATATATATATATATGGTTCAGTTCCACTATTGGAACAGAGAACTGAATTGCCAAACATCTAAAACCGAAGCAAACTGCTGGTTCAATTTGGTTTGGTTCTGACAGTTCGATGAACACCCCTAACCCTACCACAATGCAAGGCAAAGGAAACAAGGTTAGCATAGTGAAGATGGCTTAGTCATACGGTTAGGCCGGAGTTCGACTCCCACCGGCATTTTAGGATTTTTTTTTAGAAAAGGGGAAATAACTTCGTTTGGTATAAATTTTTATGTCAATAATATTTTAAAGCCAAATTTAGTATTAACAGTAAAATAGTTTTAAGTCAAAACTTCAGGAGCAAAATCGCGCCATTTCCTCATCGTCCTTTGAAGAGTCGATTTTCATAACTAAGAATCTCTATCAACTGGAAGGTAATAAAATTTTCTTTAAGTCTTTTAAGTTTTCACTGGAAAATCATTTAACTCGTTGAGGAATGAAAGCTCTTTCTAGTGAGTTATTTGTCATGGATGGATAAATTTGGTCAGATGTTGATGGAAAACAGAGAATTTAACACACACATAAAAAAGAGATGAAACAAGGAAAAGTATATCTTCTGGGTCGATCAAGCGGAGCATCTATGATTTTTCTTTCGTCGATTTAAAATGCAAATTGGTGAAGCTTTCAATATATTAGGCTCAAATTCAAGTTCAAGATAATTCACCAGCTCAGTTGAGCTTGACTTGATGACTTGCGGCTCACTCAAGCTCTTTCCCTTTACTCTACATTTGTACATCACAGTTTTCAATATAAGTTCTCTCAATATATATGCGTATGTATATATGTAGTGTGTAGAGTGATTGGATCCAGCTGATGTTGCTGACTCACGTTCGAATATTCTTTTTTGGATACACGAGTTTAATAGCATTGTCCTTTATTTCTTTTATTTTCTTATATATATAATCATATTTATTGCACCTAGTATTCTTGACTTTTTATTTAAAGGATCTCAATTGCCGATCTCATTGATTAGACGGTTGAGATCCTTAATATTTTTATGCACAAATGAGTATATGCATGGACTAACCTCTCTCTCTCTGTCTCTCTTTCTCTCTCTCTCTCTCTCTCTATATATATATATATATATATATATAATTTATGTATATATAACTAACTAACACTGTAAAGAAAGCAAGGGACACGCACACAACACACTTATTTACTTGGACAAAAGAGAATATTTGCTACTTCATTTTTATATATTATTTGCTTTATGACGATCACACAATTAAGGACAAGCTTTGCACTGGAACAGATGCTAAAATGCAACTTAAGTGAACACAAATCTAATTACGTTTGATGCAATTAATAACATTAAACTAATAAGGTAATGTAATGTCATATGCATATGCATATACATATATATACACACATAACATACATACATACATATATACATGCACACACAGAGATAGATGGATATAATTGATAGAGAGATAGAAGGACTAAAATGTCGATGATGAGAGGTCCAAATGCAAAGCTACTTTCATCTTTTTGTGCATAAAATGACACTGTTTGGACCTGAAAACTGATTTTGGGTCTAACAGAAACCCAAGTCCTAACCCATACAAATCTCAATTGCTCCCCGATACTACTAATGCATCACACATGTACACAAGTGCATATGTGTGCACTCACACACATATACATATACCCAAAATGCAGTTTACTGTTGAATATTAATTCAATCATTTTGATACTATTGGAAGTGCCACTCATAGTTTGAGTAATTATTCTAAGCAACAGTAAACAGCAGTCCCTTTACAATTGCAGCAAGCACCAAGAAAGAAATGGTGCTCCAATAGCAGTAACCACCCACACACACAAAAAAAAGTGTTTAATTTAAAAAAAAAACTCATTTAAGAAATTGGAATAAACAAAGATACTTAATATTTGCATAACACACCTATGTATTTCTAAAATGTACCTAAGTTTTGCATATTGTTGAAAGAACACCATAGCTTTTCTAAAATTAGTGCACCTAAGCTATTCATGGTTGATAAAAAGGCTCATGGGCTGACCTCTGATGAATCTAAACCCAGTTTGGCAATAAAATAAAGTGATTGCAAACTTAATCAGTCGAGCCTAACGTCCAGTACGTTTTTGAGAGAACTTGTGTAAACTTAATCAACGAACCAGACATAGATTAGCTTTCTCTTGGATGAATATGTTCTGATTGCGGCCTAAGTGTCACACTAGAAAGCAAACACCTCTATTGCCTGCCTATGTATTAAACTAATTAACAAGTACAATTAGCTTAAGCAAGTAGTATGTTTTGGATTTTCAAAATATTTTGGTGCTTGCTTTTATAATTAGACAATTCTTTAGTGTAATTCTCCATTACAACCAATTCTTTAAGCTCATTTTTTGAAAAAAAATCCAAGATAAGGCATGAGAAATGGGAATAACCTTCCCTTAAGATAAATGTGCATAATTGTAATTTAAAAAAAAATGGAAGTATTTAGAAAAGGGAGGAGCTGACCAAGATTGCATAGTAGCAATTACATACCCTCCACAGTGCGCGTTATATGGTGGCCTCCACTATATTCTCACTTTTGTGTTTGCGCTTTCCAAGTGTTCTTGAATGGTGCGCACCAAGCTGGACCCGCATAGTGGGCCCACACAACAGCGTATTTGATACTCCCGGATTGGCTATGATGTGGAGACACGTGGGATGCACAATATCATGTGGGACCCAGGGATAGATCCTATTTGCTTGGCGAAGATACTAAAAGCGCAGCTTAAGACATGACACGAGAAACCCGACACGAACACACCCAAAAAGTCCATATTCATGTTCTTCGAAGTGATAAAGGAATTGGGTTTATTTGGGTTGATACATGTTTTTGACATGAACATCAAATGACAATGATACAAATATGATGATGGAATTCGGAATGACACAAAAGCTATGCATGGAAACGACAAGAATTCGTCTTGCCACCGAAAGTGCGCATGAAATAACACAACACGAACACAACCCACAACATGAAGTTGCATACGTTAGATTTTAGAGGCTCGCCATTGACTTAGTGCAAGTTTCATGCACTGCTAAGACCCAGTTTGACTTGGCAAAAAGTGATGAGAAAAAATGGGTCCTATTCGGGTCACAACCCACAACACAAGGTTGCCTTTAGAATAGTGTGTCCAATAGGGATATACCACATTTTGTCCTCTAAGATCCAGCTTGAGTTGGTAATTACCACCATGAAACTAATACCCGACACAAGCACGATCCTAGAATTTCGCGGTTCCTGTTCTCGAGAAGCATCCAAGAAAAAATGTTTTCTATTCAGGTTGGCATGCTTACCACATGAGCTTTAAATGATACTATATAAACATGAACAAAAGTACAAATAACAACTAAGCTTTTTTCCTAATTGGATCAGCTATGAATTCTTTGTTTTCATAAAGCTTGATCTTTCATCGTACAAACAGTTAACTCAACAATAGTTAAATCATTCTTTATTGTTCTTTTAATATTTTTTTGGTCTTTCTCTTCTTCTTTTAACATTTTTACCGTAGAGTTTATCACGTCTTTCCATGTATCCAAAAACATCATAAAACTTTATCGAATTTACTAATATGGATTTTAGAGCAAAACACGAAATTGCTAGTAATTTCCGACATAAAATAAAACAACAAAATGACACGACACAATTACAACCTGAAACACGAAGTTTCTACCCAAAAAGCTCCAATGGGCTTGCCTTTGGCTTAGTGTAAGTTTGAAGAGAACAGTGTGGGCCTCAATGGAAAGAGGATAGAGTCACCTTATAAGTGCCTGGAAAGATCTAGCAGTCACTATCCTGTTCTCCACTTTTGCTCTCTAAAGTAAGGTTCAGCTGTGGGAAACTGACATCTTGTCAACCTATGGCAATGTCATTTTCACTCAATATTTTAGATTTGGCCTTCATATTCTAAACCACAATATGACACCAATAGGACCTGCAATTCATAAAACATGTTGGGAATATTACTTCATAATGCCCATGTTATACATCTAGAATCTACTAAGATAATTTGCACTACCAAAGTGAGCATAGAAGAACAGAGAAGTTTTGGAAAGAAACTATAAGGTATGATTCCACACTTTGAAATTTTGTACATTTCTGACCTCACATACACTCGAAATGTAACCTAAAATTCCATGCATGAACCCACCTAGCATGAAAAAGAGAGTTTTTCTTTTATGGTGTTTATCAACTTGACAAGCATAATGTTTCAGCTCCCTCAAAATCAGTTTTCAGATTGAATTAGTATTCATTAATATTCAAAGAATTCACCAAATCGAGTTGACCTGAATTAGCAAGTTAATAAAAATAAAATGTGCATAAAATGCTGAGAATCAAATATATGGACAACTCATGCACAAGTCAGTGAAAATTCTGGTTGATTGAGTCAATTGGATGGATTGTTGCTCCCTTATCCTCACATGACCTTAATAAGGGTTTCTCAGGCTCAATTTACAGTCTCTCTTCTTACTTTAACTTAGTCAGCTGCAAAAGCAATGAAATGAAGGGGTTAATCTACAGAGATGCACCTGCCAATTGTATAATCAAATTCTTTAAAAGCGAGAAGAAGCAGGTGTTGCCCACAGGAAACCCCAGAGACCCGCATGGTAAGTCTACAGTGATGCCACCGGCCACCTCCTAAGTCTTATATGTATAATTTTGTACGGTGCATAATCTCTCCATTTCACATGATTCCACCACTTCGACCATGGCCGCCGCCTACCACCTTCCACAACTCTATTTCTCAATAACCACTTTCCACTAATCAAAACAGCCACCACCAAACGTATCACATATTAAATTGATAAACACATATACCAGACCATTTTAGGCAAAAGGCCCAAAACGTTAATGTTATCATCTTTCAGCTTTTATAATTCTTTGCTTCCCCTCACTTTGCTCTTCCCTTCAACAGGAAAACCAGAAAACTCGCAAACTTCTGTAAGGGCTTACAACTGGACATGGGCTGGTTTACACCGAATCGAACCTGATCCCTACCCTCCCTGTATGGGGTGGGTTCTCAACCAGCCCGAATGTTGGGTACCCACAGGTCGGGCTGAAATTTTCATCCCCACTTCTTCACTTGTCCACAGAGGTAAGGTCAATGCAAAGATAATATTTATTCAAACAAGCACATAACCACAAACGGAAAAATACGCCTAAAGCATGCATAGAATGAAAGATGCACCTAGATAAACGGCAAGTTTTCTGCTGTAATCTAGAACCATACAAACCAGACCGAGTCGGTTCCGATTATGGTTCCAAAATCACTGGTTTTGAAACGGTTCTAGTTTGAGTCCCAAACCGATAAAAATGATTTAAAAGTTAAATTTTAAAGAAAAAATACCAGAACCGATAATTTGAAACCACTGATTCTGGTTTCGGGATGGTTCCGGTGAAACCAAACTGGGCAGTCCCCGGTTCCTGGCCAGTTTCCGGTTTCAGGCAGTTCCCGTTGGAACCACCAGGCCGCTTAGTAACCGGCCATGTCTAAATCTTGGTCTTGGACACCCTGGTGGTGCTGATAGATGAAGCAAGCCGCACACAAAGCAGCTCATGTCTGGCTCGTTCATGTACGGTGCATGAAACCATAGGGGCTGAACACGGAACATGGTAATGTTCAGCTCAGCTCGGCTTGTAAACCGTGTCGTTATTATATTAGTCACTTTTACCTATGAATTAACATCTTTTGTTAACCTTTTAAAAGGAGGGTTATTTATTTTAGGGATATATTACTTCCAACGCGGTTTGGCTCGGCTCATAAAAGGATGACAAGGCGTACATGAACATGTTCAAAAGGAGGATTTTCGGCTAGTTGTTTGCTTGGTTCTTTCACATTAGAAACAACCAATAAGGTTGCTTGGCTTGCTTGGCTTGCTCGGCTTCTCTACCGGGCCTACATCCCAATAAAGTATAATCCAGATAATGAACATCAGCTCTTAATTTCAAGTGTAAAAAATTATAACCATGCACACTCAAGGCGTTAAGGGCTCTCGACTTGCACACATGCACCCTCTGGGAGTCGAACTCCCCACCAGCAGAAACGGTGATAGAGCAATGTTCAAAATCCAGCAGCATATACCACAGGGGTACCCAAAGTTGGTAGTCTCACCAAAAGCCATGACAACAACAACAACAACTAAGCCTTCTCCCATACTAGACGGGGTCGGCTACATGGATTCTTTGTTTCCTCATAGCCCTAGCATGTGCCATGTTAGCAGTTAACTCACAATAAGCTAGATCATTCTTTATTGTTTCTTTTCAACACTTTTGTGGCCATCCTCCAACTCTTTTAATACTTTCCAAATTTAGTTTTTCATACCTTCTTACGGGTTCTTCTTTTAATCGCATTTCTATATGTCCAAACCATCTTAATCGATATTCTCTCATTTTATCCTCTATTGGTGTCACACCTAATTTGTTTCTAATAACCTCATTATGTATACGGTCTTTTCTTGTATGACCACTCATTCATCTTCATTTTTGTCACATACATCTTTTGTATGTGTTGATGATTAACTGCCCAAAAATCAGAACCATAAAATATGCAGGTCTAATTGTTGCTCTATAATATTTATTTTTAACTTTAATAGTATCTTCTTATCACAAAGAATACCTGATGTTCCTCTCCATTTTAACCAACCAACATTAATTCTATGAGTAACATCTCCATCAATTCTTCCATCACTATGAAAAATTGATCCTAGGTATTTAAAACTTTCCTTTTTGAGGATGCAATGTGTGCCAATTTTAATTTCTATGACCTCTTAAGTAACCAAATAATCAAACTTACTGTTGCATAACAAATAGAAATTTATTACATATTCGAAAATGAAACTACATAACTGGCATGGCAATTTCCAACATAAAAAGAGGTTAAATTAACAAAAATGTCATTTCCAACTAGGGTTTGCTCAGTTCAGCTCTTGCATACAATTTTCAACATCATAGAGATGGAAAGGTGCTGAACTCACATCCATAACGCATGTTGTTTCCTTAGAGACAGTTCTCAATATCTAAACAGCCATTGTCTTATCATGTGGTATGTCTACTCCTCGAATAGATGTAATTCTGAGTCTGGTCAGTTCCTGCAGATTCAACAAACCGAATGTGAAGATCACCGGCTGACTTAACCAACAAGAAAGAAATACTTATTCCCTTCATTTGTTTACCTGGCGATGCCCCTTGGTTCTTCGATAATTTTTCCTCCTCTTTTTCTTAAAGATAATTACTTTTGCATCTTTAGCCTGAAAAGCGGAAAACAATGTCAGACTAAGCTTAATGGCAAAAACCAAAAATATCTCACCGGCTGCTGCAAGGAAGAAAGAGGATGGAAGCTCAATGATGCCAAAAGAGGCAACATGATATATCTGACTCCTGTCTCGTGTGTGACACACACACACACAGAGCATTGTGCATGATTCTACAGGTGAGCGAGCTTTGATAAGCATCGGTACATTACACCATTCCACAAAAAGTTAGCACCATCAACGTGGGTCCACTCACATGCTCTTCAACAATAGCACAAACTTCTGCATCTGGCAGTGTTGGCCTGCCAATTGTAGTTCGGGTCTGCGATCCCAGCATCAGAACCTTACTAAGAACCAGCTGTAAAACAAGAAGCACAATTAATAGTCAAGCAAGCACATATTGAGGTGTGGAGAGTGAAGTGTCAATGGGATCCTAATCATAAATTGGGTCTTACAAAGAGCGACCAATTTGAAGATGTGGGAAGATACCAAAGACCAATGGTGAGCTCATTTACTTGGCAAAGGCGTTTTCTATTCTAAATCAAAGACATTTCAAGAGGTGCACATAGATGCAGATGGGGCAGGTCCTTTCGAGGACAGGAAGTCTACCTCGTAATATCTCAAATTTCTTGCTGGGAATTTAGTCTCATGAAAGTGCAAAAGGCAGGCAGCGTAAAACTTTGTCGGACTTATTTATCACGGATTCTACAAATTATGATAGGGCTATGTAGAAACAAAGAATCCATGTAGCTAACCCCATCTAGTATGAGAAAAGGCTTAGTTGTTGTTGAAAGAGCAAAAGACAGGCAGTACTTTCCCGCTCTAGTACCAAAGTAGAATGTAGAGCCATAGCACAAAACATGTATGAAGGTTTATTGCTGAAATCCCTAGTACATGTATTAAGGCAAGAACTTTGAGGCTCCCATTCCTCTCTATTATGATAATAAAGCAGCAAATGGAATTACCTAGTGTTTCATGAGCAAATCAAACACATTGATATGGATTGTCATTTTATAAGAAAAAAAGTAGAAAGCAAAGATTTCACCTACCTGGCTACCTCATATTAAATCTCAAAATCTAGTGGCTGGTATCCTAACTAAGGTTGTAAATGGAGGAAATAGGAAAGCTGTGAGGAAGTTGGGCATAATGGGTGTCTTCCTCCCAACTTGAGGGGAAATGTTAAGAGGGACATTTATCACCACCTAATACGTTATTGCTGCTTGCTAAAGAAGGGCATTTTGTCTTCTTATCATGTCTATAGCAAGTGCCTTATTTAAGGCAAGCAGCCTCATCGGATAATGTGAAATGTTACCATGTAAAATATGTTTCCTCAACATGTTAATTTTCTCATGAAAAACACGCATGAGAATGTTAACTGCAATACGCATAATGTATGTAATACACTTCATTGACAACATCCAACAGACACAAGATGAAGATTATCTGTGACATTTCATAAATGATTCAAATCACTCTTTCCAGCAGATTTTTTTCAAGCGACCACCACGCTGATGTTGCATAACATGGGAGTAATGACCAAAATCGTAAAATAAAATTGTAAAAAGCATCTATACCACAATAGCTTAGCAATGCATGTCACTAACCAAATCTAAAACTAATCAAATTTTACATAAAAATACACTTCTTTCTTTAATACATTAAATAGTAAGAAAGTGGATAGCAGCTGTCAAGAGTACCAATGTCCAGCCTCAGCAGGAAGGGTGGAACCTAAACCAAATGTTGGCACAGATTGGTTCATATGATGCTAACTTCAAGAATGCTTATCCTGAGTTATGTTAGTCTTGATGTCTTTACGTTTTTGTGCGGACACCTTGTATCAGAAGCATGCCTGTCAGATTTTATACCTGCCTGCAGATGATCTGTTTGAATAATTGCACCCTAAATTATTATAGTAGGATGACAACATAATTCCCAGCATTCCTTATAAAAGAAGTGAACAAATACTACACGATAACATAGAGATGCTTCAGCAGAACAACTTCAAACATAAACAAATAATACAAAATAACACAGATGCTTTGCAGAACAACTCAGACATATAGCAACCACAACAAATTCAGCAGTACTTTATATATACCTTGTCATTTACTTCGCACCATTTCAGCTTCTCAGTGTAGATACAGTCCCCAATGCAAACTTTGAACTGATGAGAACCAATCTGTTCCCATGAAAAGAAGAAGAAACATAAATAAATACCAATCATCTATAAGGACATAAGTATGAGTGATATCAAAAACGATGAGTAAAACTTCATGTACGTGTGCATATGTGCCCACGTTTAGCCAAGCCATTAACAAAATATCTTATATGTTCCAAAAATAATGGAATCTTCTTTCAGGTGTACATGATTAATGTTAACATTTGATTCATTGAGTTGGTCCGCATTTACTTGTCCATGTGGCACAAAGGGAATGTTCAAGGCAGAGAGCGTCATGGTTTCAACTTTCAACAAATAATCTGAAACTACATCCTTAAATAAGAGGCTCCATGCAATTGTTGTCGATGGAATCTAATTACCTCCTTATGCTCAACCTGATCAGGCATCCACCTAAAATTTTCAACACCAGTTGCTGCAAGCATCTTCATCTTGAATGTAGCTTTGTATTTAAGATAACAGCTTTATGATATATTGGTTTGGTCTTATTTAAGCATGAGAGTTGATAATAGCTTCAGTTATTCACTAGCTCCATCATGATGACTTGATTTTACTCTCATATTGAAAATTTGCACATTTGTCTAACCATTTATTTGAAAAAGGAACAAGCATCATCTGCAATCCAACCATCAATCCGAGCACAACTGCAAGGATGAGCAAAAGTATCATCACACAAGTAAACCAGGCTTGCACGTCTCTCTCATATTATTTCCACCTCCGTTTAAGAGATGGGGCTTGCTCTCTTGCTTCTCATTTACTGTTATCACCTTGCAGTCTGCTCACTGTTAAATGATGATAGGAAACAAGATAGAGCACAACAGAATCTATGTAGCTGAACTCCACCGTCACACTTTCATCTGTTTTCCTATCTTAGGAAAGTCAAGAAGCAAGGGATAAGTTGGAGGGTTAATCTGAACTAAAGAGTCCAGCCAATAAGATACATAACAACACTTTCCAAAACATCACGAATATCAGAGACTCGTGAATATATGATAGCAGCAAGTGTCCCAAAAATCATTTCCTGGCATCTTGTTTAACGGAAGGAAAGCGAAATGCTTAGGAAACGAGGAAAATGGTAGTGTTTGAATCGCAGAACAGAAGGAATGCAAATATCCTGATGCTGCTCCCGAACGAAATGTCCGACGCCTGTCTCAAACGCGTTACAAAAATCTTGCTTTTGCCTTACGATGCAAAAGAGCTTATATGGACTTTAGAGTCCGGTGTAAAGCAACAGACACCAACGTTCCAAACGTTCGAGCTCGGCTGTACCTCAACTCAAACAGCCAAAATTACAGGCGAAAAAAGCTTAGACGAAGATGCGAATGGAAGAACAGAAACACATGAAGGAAGACTGAGAACAAAACCTGAATCACCGCGAAGACGGGCTTCCATCGCTTGACCACCCGTTCGGACGGTTGCAATTGCCCGATCACTCTGTACCCGATTGCCGCCGCCTCCTCCACCTTCTCAGCATCGCTTCTCTCTCTTTCTACTCCGCAGTCAGGAGCTGCACTCTCCTCATCCGAATTATCATCGTCTTCTTCGTCGTCCTCGTCTTCATCTTCGTCTCCTCCGTCGTCTTCTTCATCGTCTCCTCCGTCTTCTTCATCGGCGTCGTCTTCTTCCTCTTCGCGCTTGATCTTGAACCTCGGTGGTTGTCGAGTGGTCGTCGAGAAGCCTCGAAGAGAAACGCAGGCAGAACTCCTTATGCAATCACATTTCTGCAGAGAATGCGGAGTGGCCGTATCCGAGGGAGGAAGAGAGGGAAAGTCGCAGAAGAAAGGAAGGGTTTCTAGGGTTTTGCTGCGATCGAGAACGCCAGAGAAATGACGGGCGGAGATCAAGGAGCAGAGAAAGGGTCGTCTTGCCGCCATGACCGGCGGTCTCTCTCTCTCCGGGTCGACCCCTAGGGCTTAAACGATCCGAGACGATACGGACTCTGTTTACGGACCTTGACCCACGACCATCCACTTCGATTCTGATTCTACCTGCAGCGAAACTGGAATCAGGAAGCCCAAAGCCCAAACTGGCTGTTTTAAACCGTCAGGCATTTTTAATTGTTTTATCTCAAATTTTAATGTTTTTTTGGAAACTAGGTCAAAACCGAAACCAACCGTTTCAAACCGCTAGTTTCATGTATCTTTTAATTTTTTATTTCAAAATTTTTAGTGATTTTTTTAGTTTTAAATAATTTGGAACCCAAACGAGAATCGAAACTGACCCGGCCCAAAGCCCAAGTTACCAAGCGTTACATTCCAATTACTTTCATCATAATTTTTATATCAGCCGTAATAAAAAGAAGAACAAAAGAAGATAAACACAGTCACTGTAAACACAACAACAACAACTAAGCCTTTTCCCATACTAAGCCTTTTCCCATACTAGAAGGGGTCGGCAAACACAATCACTGTAAAAGAAGAAAAAATTATATATCTGCTAACTTTCTGAACATGCAGCTAGAAACTTGGTTGAATTCTCTCCATGGCACGTCGTTGCCAATCTACAAGACTGTCTGGCTATGAGCTTGTGCAAAGATGGCATTCTCCATGGAACAATTGCAAATGCATCTCCATACTCGTCCATACCATCTACAAGGAACTGCCATGCCATTGCTCCCGCACCGGACCTCTTTGCCTTTGCAGATTCATATATTAGATCATATACTTTCTGATAGTACAGATATCGCTGGTCTGGTTCAAAATTCCTCGTCTTGGAAGATAACCCGAATTCTGTAAACAATACTGGCTTCTGTAACTCCTCATCTCCATCATCAATGTGAGATGATATCCATTTCGATACAAATTTCATCTTCTCTTCAAACTTTAAATAAGGCAACCTGAAAGAGATAAGAATTCCATTTTTTAGTATGAACCCACTAGAAGACAATTGGTGAAACTACAAATAATGGATGTGTATCTTTTCAGTAAGTGAACAGTGCTGGAGTCCATATGTATGGCAGCCTCCAAGCTCATGCCATTACTTTCTGAGATTGAAATTAGTGGGTGGCATTAATGCAACACAATGCGATGCTTGACATCTTAGCTGTGAACTTTTCTTTTTTCTAAAAACTCTAGAAATTAGGTCACTTTTGGAAATATATCCAAAACTGGGTATCAAATGACCAAGAAAAAAGAAGGAAAGTTGTGAACAAACCTATGTATACGAAATTCAATTGAAGATTAAAACCACTACTCTCCAATAAATTTATATACTTTGTGCCTTGTGAGCCATATGAAACTGTGCTCTCTTGTATTTCAACCTTCTTTTACAATGGTTTTTGTGCACTATATGACATGTCTTCAACTGCTAGTTAATGGGAAGCAAGCCCACCTGGTCGCCACCAAACTATGTCCATTGTTCTTCATTCTTTATTATAAACTTTGTATGCATTGAAACGACACGCTTGTGTTTAAAGTTGAAAGAAAAACATGTAAAACCATTATCAAGGTAATAGGTACAGATTATTTCATCTATTGGTATGAATTATTTGTCAACAATCTTTTCGACGAATATTGGGAATCATTCAAATTGATACACTTACCAGTTATCTGGATAAGTATGAACTGAGGCAAAATCAATGGCTGATATCTTAGAGTCTCGAATAAAATCAGTGCCTAGGCTGCTAGACCAGTCTCCAGGATTGACGTGGTCTTTCCCAGTTGTTGCTATACCATAGAAACCTTCCACTCCAACAGTTGAAAGGTGGTTCTTGTCAATGGATTTCACAAATTCAGCCATTTCTTTGATCCAATCCTGCATTTCCTTAAATATGTCAAATATAATATATGAAATTGGTTCTGTTATGAAAAGTATCTTCCAAATCCATCCCAGAGATATCATAATCCCTCAAAATATGGGGCATGAACCATTTTCTCATTACATGGTTGAGCAACAGGTGAATTCTCTGCTCCTACCAATTCAATTACTTGGTACTTTTGAAACTAAACAGTGACTCATACAAATAGATGGGTGCCATGGAAATTAACTACGATCCATGAGTAACATCATTTGCTTTTCTTTGCACACGTTAAGCCACACCCTGGAGTAAGTATCCAAATACACAGGTTACCACTATTACCATCAATTATTTTGCCATCACATATGATAATCAACTTGTGAAGTGACCGAACTATCAGTTTCTGTCTCCCTGCATGTTTTGATTTGACGTGATTGAATGAGATGAATTAAGAAACAACTTGTTTTCAAATGTTACATCCCTGTGGTATGTAAGAAGAATTTAAGTAATAAATAGAGAGTATTAAGTGACTAAAATGTCATATAAATGAAAGGTTCTTTTTCTTCTGTCCATTGACCTAAAAAATGTATGGCGTAAATGAAGATGTGGCATACGTATGTCTGATAAATACAATAGAAATATTATTTTAGCATATACAGTGGATCCACAATACCTTCTCCACTGTTGGCAGACAACATCAAGCTGTCAAGATCATTCAGATTGAAAGGAGATTACTCTATTCATGATAAATGTATTCTGTAGCAAACCACCTCTTCTGCTCATTATGTGACGGTTCACCAATTTCATATTCTTTGGAATGTGTTTTGATCCTCTAGATTGCTATCAAATATCAATCCTTAACAAACTATTAATGTCTCATGAGATATGTCCAATTCTATTGAATGATGGATATAGCTGGTAAACCAGTTCATAACAACCAAAATAACGTCTAACAAACTTCATTTGTGTATCTAATGTATCTATGGAGGCAGCACAGAGCAACTCTACTCACCAAACCATAAAAAAAGAAATAGTGAAACTGGATCGATAAACCATAAGCACAAGGGAAATGTAGGAGAACAACAGAATCATCATTTCATTTCCAAGATGGGTGGTGTTATGTTAGGGAAGTTAGCACCAATGCTGGCACTGAAACTTAGCTATTCATGCCAACACTTTAGTATTTCACCAAGAAATTGAAGAATTGCGCAAATGAATTACACAGTAGCGGTTGCATTAGGAGGTCATTGCAAGTTGTATTAGGACTTTACTGGATATGCATTTCCCAGAATAGGTAGTGGAAGAAAGGCAAGAAACAAGATTACTTACATGCAGAGAACTACCAGAAGGATCAGATGCACAACGAGGCTCATTCATTAATTCCCATGCAAAAATTGTAGGATCGTTCCTATATTCAACTCCTGTAAAACTATTCTTCCTTGTCAGCAATGTCTGCAACAAAGCAACCATGCATAAGATATAACTTGCTGTTCCGAATGATTATTCTATTGGGAACATTCATGACAAGAGAATTATCTCAAATTAAAAAGAAATTATTTTCTCAGAAAACACTGTGGAAAATATCAGCGCAAATAAGTACATACATGAATAAGTTGTACACATAATATCAAAATTAACAAACTTATCATGTTGCACTTGGGGCTACAATGTAGAAAAGAAGTGTACATTTGAAAAATCCCAATCATGATTTTTTTAAATATGGGGCACGAAATTGCAGGGGAGCATTTGGTGGCTAGGATGGAATATTCTTGAACTTGGTAAGTTTGCTCTGACTGAGAGCTTAGAACTTCTTTGGGTGATATACCATTGGCACAGTTTTTGCTATGTAGATGCACCAGGTCCAACCAGAACTCCAAATTAAGCATTCTTTGGTGGCTATAGCACTGGGACGTGTGACCTCATGGGAAGTCCTCATGTTAACACCTACTCTAGAAAAGGCTTTGTTAAAGTTAAACTATCACATATTTCTGTGCAAAATATCAGTGCTTGACAATCTCATGTTAATACCACAGGATAAATATACCCCACCAGACTGCCTTAATCTACAGGAACTGTTGCCTCACAATCAAACACCCCCTAAAGGCCAAGAAAATGGGGTAAAAAGCTTCAACATTTTTCAAGTGGTTGCACTTAGCTGGAGATAGTTCAATCACTTACCTTTATGTAATCCTTGAAATGAGATTTGATGACCGGATCAAAGAAGAAGGAATCATTTGATGTGCTGGAAGCTATGCCCTCTTCCTGTGCCCATTGAACATACTGAGCTTTACCCCCAAAGGCATGCAAATTGTTAACCAGACTGAGAATTAACCTAATGCCATGCCATCGTGCTTCTGCAATGACTCGATCCAATGCCTAACAAATGGTTAACGTTTATCATCACTGAACAGAGAAGAAATTCTACATAAACACAAGCAGACACAGATAGATGCACATGTAAACATGCAAGCGAATGAATCCATGTCATTGATATTCAAGAATCCCATAGGAGTAATATTTTATTATTCCATTACAAGAGCAAAAGCCAAGAGTTCAGGGTGAATTCTGAAGCGTCTGGCCAGTATATATAGCAAGAAAAATGATAATAGGATCAGTAGCAAACTAAGTTCATTCTATTGGAAGCACAAATTAAATAAAACAAATATATGCCTTCTTTATGAACATATGCATTCAAAATATCCAGCAGTCAGAAAATCCTCGATGAAGGCTAGTCTGCTCTTTTGTCCCTTGTTTCAGTTCACGAATCTCAAGATTCATTTCAATCAAAAGGTGTCAGTAGAATCAGGTCCACATATAAGTCAACTTAAGTCAATGTTTCTTTATGTAAAAAATGAGAAAACAATTGGTTGGATCTGCCAGGACCATGAAAAGTGTTTATAGGTGTACTAATGTAAACTGCAGAATGAACATTTTTGTCTATTTCTCATTGTAATTATTCTGAAAACCATGACATTCTAAGATCCCATTTGCAATATGCATCACCTTCTAGCAATTTCCTTAGTGCAGCATATGATGAAGAGTAGCATACGCCTATGAAACAAAGCGTAGTCATACACACTTGGCTAGTCATAAAGAGAAGATGCTTTCTCATTTTCATGCAAAGAACAGTACTCCATTGAATGGCATATGATGCTTTTGGATTTGAACCCCTTGCAATAAAACCCCTGAGGGCCACATGACCTTCCACCTCAAGCAATAGACCCTGCGTTAATTTCATATGGCAAAAGATGCATGTCCTAGGTGTTGAAACTCAGACACGCTTTCGCTTGTTCTTGTAAGCAAAACCTCCTTACCAGGTCTGTGGAGCTCTCAGGCTATGCTATGTGAATTGCAAGCAAACAGTTGGGTTGGGACTTGTCTATGGGTTATACCGTTATAGCAAAGTATTTTCACAATTAACCTTCAGAAAACATGAAACTAAGAAGGAAATTTTTTATCTAGATCAAGGTACTGCAAAGAGGTCCACCTTTAATTTGTTTATTCACCATTGTAGCATGTAATCAGGTTAATGATATCCATTCTGTACAGTTTCTCTTTCTATTGTGCTTAAAGAGAGTTTGAAAAGATTGTGAAATGACAACTTAACAAGCCAGAGAAACAAGAAAAGAGGGAGAATCTTCATGTATGCTCAACCGCTGTGGACTTCAGTTTCGAAAGACATAACATAGCAGCATGCGCTTACCAAAAAACTAACCATATCAATCTACTCATAAGGCTAAACATAGTAATTCACTACTTGCACATTTTTAAATTAAATATATTTATTGTTATTATTAGCCAAAAACATAACTCCACCCATGTGAGGGATCACCCTTGCATGGCCGGTCCCAAGCCCACATAAAGGAGGAGGGTTGCGTTAGGTTTCCGACAGCCAACGTAAAACTTTGTTGGACTTATCTACTATGGATTCCACAAATTATGATAGGGCTATGTGGAAAGAAAATTCACGTATCTGACCCCAGCTAATATAGGAAAAAGCTTAGTTGTTGTTGTAGTTGTTGTATAAGCCAAAACCGTAGGATTATTTTTAAATCCTCAAAACCAAACTGTTTAACAGCCAGAAAAATAAGTGTAAGCAATCTATTCTGCAGATTTTTCACCTAGATCAAGCTCAATGGCAACAAAGAAGTCATGTAGCTGACCCCATTTAGCTTGGTTTTAGTTTTAGTTATCATATTCATAAATTTCTTAGGTATGGAGACGAGATCACCGAAAAGATACTCGGTGAGTCTGCACTATGTTTTTTCTTTTGAAGAGCATCGCACTCATGAACATAATGATTCCCTCAATAACAGGACTATAGAGATATTGAACCAACAACACCATTGCCTTATGCAAGAACTTACAGTTTGTTCTTCCAACAAACAAACCAATAAATAATTAAACTCCCACACTAGGTGGCCGGCTACATTGGTTCTTGGTTCTTAGTTATTGTGATTTATCTTGTGCTTTACCTGGATTTAACTCCAAATGATCAGTTTGATATTTTATGCTTCCTTCCAATAGTTTTGTCATCTAAATCACACATTCTCAAAATAAATCATAGCAATCAAGATATTTATAACACAGAAAATAGAAAGTAACACAAACAGAACTTTTTATACCTTAAATACACGTTCATCGAATTTTCCAGGGGCGAGTTGGAGGGCATTGTATCCAGCGTCATTGAAAGCCCAAGTTCTGCAAACTGTCAGCCCCATCTTAGCACCAGCTTCAAACATTTTCTTCACTCTATGCCTACTGAATTCCTCAACGGCCTGATCCATCAACCAGTAAGAATTCCAACCATTGACATAAAACTCCTTCCCTCCAACAACAAACTGACTCCCATTTCTTCCCACAAATTCCATCTTTGGCTCCGCAAAGTAGAATTTCAAATCCTCCAAAGTCATGTAAATGAAAGCAACACATACTGCAAATCCGAGAAGCGGGTAAAAGAGACCATTTACTCCCAACATTTCCAAGAAACCAAGTAGAAACCAAACCAACTAAAAAATCTATCAGTGCCAACAAATTCTTATCTTCAAATAGGTGGCAATCAATGAACGGCTTAGACCAAGTTTAGAATGCAAAGAAAGAATCTGAATCCTTCGCTTAAGCGTATACGAGATTTAGTCGGACATTTAGAGCAGTAGATTTGGAGTATTAAGTGCAGCAGTGAGAGTGTTCAGCAACCACAGTCGAGCAAAATGATGACGTTGGCAATGAAATTTCTGAAGGGTGACTGACCACCATTGGTTCTCTGAACTGTTTAGGTAAGTTATGTATGTGTGTCTGTTTGTGAGAGGGAGTGAGAGAGAAAGAGTACTGATCCACGCAAACTGAATGAAGTCGGCTCAGAGAGAGAGAGAGACCAAATACTGCTGGTTTGAAAGCAAAAAGCAATTTTC